>CM040621.1:65767644-65921884 GCA_022817965.1 Solanum lycopersicoides | reverse complement strand
TAGGCTTTTGGTGACTAGAATCATCCGACCTAGGCCTCTTACCCTCTTGCCTTATCTCCCTAATTTTGGACTCCTCAATTTGTTGTGCATAAACCATGAGCATAGAGATATCCATGTCATTAAGAAGCATTGTCGTACGACACTCTTTCTCCACCAAGATAGACATACCCATCACAAACTTGTTCATCCTAGCCCTAGAGTTGGCTACCATGGTTGGGGCATACTTAGAGAGTTGGGTGAATTTGAGAGAGTACTCTTGCACACTCATTCCCTCTTGACGTTGGTTCATGAATTCAACAATCTTCTTCTCCCTCCACTCTAAAGGAAAGAACCTATCTAGGAAAGTCTCTTTGAATTCCTCCCAATCAACCGGACCTTTATCTAAGGGTCTCTCAACCCTCCATTGCTCAAACCACACTTGAGCCACATCTTTGAGTTGATAAGCGGCTAACTCCGCTTTCTCCCTTGGGGTCACACCCATAACATCTACCACTTTGAAAACCTCATCTATGAAGCCTTGTAGATCTTCATCCACCTTGGTGCCATGAAAAGTAGGAGGGTTCATCCTCATGAAATCCCGAATTCTAGAGGCGCGAGTACTAGCATTAGGTTGTGTCCTATCTCCTTGATTAGCTTGGACAACAAAGTGATTATTGACGACATGAGCTTGAGCCGTCATGAGTTGGGTCAAGTTCATTAGGGCAGCCCTCAACTCCGCATTAGTCATATCTCCCTCAACAAAAGGAGCTTGAGGCATAGGAGGCACTTAAGGCACTTGAGGCTCTTGGGTTTCCGGAGGCACTTGAGGTTCTTGAAGAGGAACCTCCTCATTCTCGTCCCCTAAGCCAACAATAGGAACTTGGTCAACACGGGGAATGACCCTCTCATTAGCTACACCTCCCTCCTCCCTTCTAGAGGTCGATCTCCTCGTATTCATGTCCTATAATCACAAAGAGAAGAGGTTAAGAGAAGACACCTTATAGAACTCAACTCTAAGGCACGACATTAGAATAGGAAAGAAAGTGAAACTTTTTTCATCCTATAGCCTCTTGACCATGGATGTGTCGCGACTCACACCAATGACCAAGATACTACTAGATGTTGCTTGTGAGACTTTTAGACCTTAAAATATTTCCCAAAAGCTTATGCTCTGATAACAAGTCTGTCACGACCCGAAAGCACCCCCTAGAAGTTAGGGAAAACCCTCGAATCGTGACAAGGCGTACTTGACCCTTTGGGGTCTTGTACAAGCCCTTTAACTAGCATTCATTACATAAGACATGAAAAATAGTGCGGAATTAAAACCTTTCAAGAACATTTAATAGAACTAGACTTTCATAAATATTTAGAGAATCTCATCGTCACAAGCCAAACTTAAGACACGATATAATATATTAGGGACACGACCCTTTACATTAAAGTAAAATATATAATAAGTCTTTAATTTAGAAACTAAGAAAAGGACTATGCCTTCGAATATATGAGGACATCCTTTGCCTTGAGAGAAACTATCCCAAGATCTTCCTTCTAGCCTTCAACCTTCAAAAGCTTCCAACCTATACTTATATAGTATAGAAAAGTATGGGGTTAGTACAAAACAATGTACTAAGTATGGCATATGCAAAAACATGTAAAAAGAGACATTTTAGTAAAGTAGCTTTTAATGCCAAGTAAGTATAACATTCATGAATATAGAAACAAATAAACATAAGAACCATCATTTAACACTTAAAGAAGGACTTACATAATTTTAAACCAAAAGAGGCATTTACAGAGAACTTACCAAATTTAACAATAACACAAATGAACATTACAATGAACGCTTAAACAATTATAGTAAAGGCCTTCCAGTGATTGACACAGTCCAAGTCATATGAACCCGATTACCTTTGAGGTTTCCCTAACCCATGGCTATCCTAACATTCCCTAAGGTGAGCCAAGAAAGGGATCATCCATACACCCCTTCAAGACACCCCAAGGCGACCCTTAAGGCCACTAAATCTTAGGTTTACCTCATTTGAAATTCGAATCCACGCCCTTGGCTAGCATGTGCCACACACTCATGGAAAATATAGGTTACAATAAGTGCAATGTGAGAGTAGCATCCCATACTCCCACTCCCACTTAGTGATCCTAATGGATTCTATTAACTCAAGCACTTCACAATAATCATTCATAATATCACACCATAACCCTTATTCTCAAGGATTTCATAAAAGTACTCTTCTCTCATAGTAGGTGTAGGTCACACTAAGTGCAATGTGGAAATATCATCCCATACTACTACTCCCACTTAGTGCTCCTACTAGTTACTATTTGGATTGAGCACTTCACGACATTCAACATCAATAACATACAAGATAACTTAGTTCAAACAAGTATTTTGTGGGAGTTAGATTAACCGACAAAGACCATGAGTGCTAGACATGGAATCCCGATATTGACCCCTATCGGATGAGGGATCCTTACTTGCCTAGAGTAAGGTCATGCTTCTTAGCTTTTACATGGCTTATCCAATAGCTACACCTATGCGAGCACATAGTTAAGGGACAAAGAGATTGCTACTAAGTAACTCATTCTCTACTAACGAGGAGTACTCATCTCAAGAGGTACATTGGAAATACAACATCTCCACTCACGAAGTGTAGTCCACCTCCCCTTCATATCCTCTCGGTGCTAGGGATAACTTAACACGGATTCTCAACATTATAAACTATAGGTCAAGGATAACTAGTGAATACCACATCTCAACTCACGAAGGGAATTCATCCTCCCACCTATCTTAGAAAGCTCATTAGGAATAGGGATGTTGTTAGTAGACACTTCATCTCAACTCACGAAGAGTGTCCACTCTAAGATTCCCCTTTTTTACTCAAGTTAGCATTATACAATCGCTTAAGTCTGAGTGAGTGTACATATGATCACATCTTAGACATAAACATCATTTAATTCTTATTTTATTCTATACATGCTTTAGACCTACATTCATCAATGCACACACCTTACATGCTTCACATACTCAATATGCTTCACTTAGACACAATACAAGCCAAACATGCTATTCAACTTCACAAGACACAAGACAAGACTCATATTCAATATTACTCCATTTAATCTATTATACCTTCAAAACCACATTCACAATACATACTTAAATAACATCAAATTCATCAAGTAAACACCGCCACCAAGAAGGTGGACCATACCACTCAAGAGCAATTATAATGAAAACTATACATTGTGAGTAACTTACCATTTAACCAAGCCATAATAACCTATAAGAAATTTATCAACATTTCATCGAAATAAGACTCTTAGGGCAGTAGCTAAATCAACATATTAATACAAGAAAACCAAAGTTCATACTTTACTCAAATATGCTCATATAACCCATTTCCCAAGCTAAAAATTGAAATATGCATAAACTTGAGTTCATTAGGGTTTTTAACTTGAAAATCATCAATTCATACAATAATAAACACATTTAAAACATTAGAACACCTTTACAAGAAGACCCATACTTAAAATCAAAGATAGAAGAATTTTGAGTTTGAAAACCCTTTTTGGAAATCTTTTGGAAATGACTCCTTGAATGGAAGGGGTTCAAGGATGGATACCATACCTCAAAGAGAAAGAAACCCACGAAATATTTGGTGAAGATTAAAGTCCCAACCAGTCCTTCTTGCCCTCCTTGAGTCTTAGCTTTAATGGTGACTTTGGGAGAGCTTTCTTTAGAGAGGGAGTTTGAATATTTGAAGTGAGGGGTCTTGTCTAGGTCTAGGGTTTAAAACTAACTTAATATAACTTAAAAACTAAAAATATCAGCCTAGGGTCCTAAAAGACTTGGGGTGAGTTTACACAAAACACCCCAAGTAGGCAGCCACGTGCAGCAGATTTAGCAGGTGTCAATCAACGACCCAAGCTACTGGCCGTCGATTGATCAACGGCCCATGCTGCTGGGCGTCGATGACATCAGATACTGGTAAAGGGAGGGGCTGAGCCTCCCACCAAGTATGGGATGACGGCCCCAGTCTACGGGGTATCGATGGGCTTACGCCCAATAGACTGCTCCGTCGTTTGGGCAGTGTCCTTGGCAGCTTTGTCCAATTCTTGGGCCCTTCATCTAGGGCCCCTTGTGGGTCCTAGGTGGGGTCGTTCCCGGATGTTAAACCTCTAAGCTATGTCGCCTAGGTATTAGGAACATCCCACCTTAGTTTTAAGGAAAATGAACACGTAAAAACCACGCAAACACATCAAGAAACACAAGTACAATCTAAGGCATACCTTCCGAACGTCATGGACGTTCTTGGGCGTTTGACCTCCAAACTTAACCAAACTTCATACACTGCCTAAGAACACTAAAGTAACTCATTTTAACTTAAAATTAATTCAAGAAACAACCTCGAGGCTCTAGTTCACCTTAGTTCATTTTGGGGCGTTACATTATTGAAGAATAAATATCTGAATCAACTATTATATTTCTTGACTTGATTGAGCGGAAGTCTTTTCTTTTGGTTCTTCAAAAGTTGTTTCTCTCTATTGCTTTATAATTTATGAATAATTTTGATGCATAAGACCATAACTTTATGGCAGAGAGATGACCCTTTAAATAGAATGTGTTTAATATCATACCACCTTTCCATCATGGTGAGTAGTGGAGATAATGGATAGTTGGAAGAGGTAATGGGTAAAGTGGAAGACTTAATGGGTAGTTGGACTAACTTCCCCACTTCCACACTTCTCCACTTCTCCACACATGTAAGTAAATTCTCTACTTATCCAATTAGAATTAGAATTTAGTTAGTAATTAAATATTAAACCAAAATAATATTAATGTGAGTGGGTCATAAAACTAACATTCTCCCACTTGACACACGTAACATCATTTACTTAATGGTTTAATAAACATTTCAATTACAATGTGCACATATACTAAATCCACCATTAGTTTTTGTTATTAAGTAAATCAACTAATATGAGTCATGACGGTTGTACACCACTTTATTCGGCATAGTCCCTTCCATGCACTACAATGTTAGTCTATTGACTAACACAACCTTTCAAATACATAATGGGTCCCCCATAATGCTTAGAATATCTTTATCTAAAACAAAACATGTCATCATCATTCTCAGCATAACGTATACAAGAGAAAACAGGTAATAACAGAAACATATATATAGTTGAGCTCAAAGTGTCAATTGCATAAGCATAATATAATCTTTACATAAACTCATTCATTGCTATTAATAAAACCCATTCTTTCAACATGTTCAACAAATGTTTTGGGCGGTAATCCTTTCGTCAAAGGATCAACAATCATAAGTTTGGTGCTAATGTGTTCAATTGTCACTTTATGTTTCTGGAATTCTTCCTTAACTTAAAATTAACCTTAGAATACTTATCATTTTTAGAGAAGAAGACTGCTGCAGTATTATCATAATAAATTTTCAGCGGCTTCGAAATACTGTCGACTAGTCCAAGTCCTGAAATAAAGTTCCGCAACCAATTAGCCTGAACTGTGGCCTCAAAGCATGACAAAATCAGCTTCCATAGTGGATACAACTATAACAGACTGTTTCGCACTCTTCCATGATATAGCTCCTCCATCTAATAGGGACAAATACCCAAATGTGAATTTTCGTGTATCCACACAACCAGCATCATCTGAATCTGAATATCCAATCACATCAAGATGATCAGATCTTCTATAAGTGAGCAGATGATCTTTAGTTCCTTGAAAGTATCTCAACACTTTCTTCGCAGCTTTCCAGTGATCCATTCCTGGATTACTTTGATAACGACCCAATATTCCAAAAACAAAACTGATGTATGGTCTCATACATGTTTGGGCCTACATTAGACTCTCAACTATTGATGCATAAGGAATATCATTCATTTGCTTACGTTCCAATTCATTCTTTGGACTTTGATTGAAACTAAATTTATCTCTTTTCTGAATTTGAACGAGACTTGATGAATATTATTTCATGCTAAATCTCTCTATAAATTTATTAATATATGTTTTCTGAGAAAAACCTAATAATCCTTGTGATCTATTTTGAAATATTTCTACCCCAATCAGATAGGATGCCTCTACCATATCTTTCATTTCAAAGTTGTTAGATAGATATCTCTTGGTATCATGCAACAAACCAAGATCATTAGTAGCAAGCAAGATGTCATAAACATACAGGACTAACATAATAAACTTACTCCAACTAACCTTCAGATATATACACAGATCAACAGTGTTTTCCTTAAATCCAAAAGTTACAATAGTTTCATTAAACTTAAGATACCATTGTCGGGAAGCTTGTTTAAATCCGTATAATGACTTAAGTTTACACACTATGTGTTCCTTTCCTTTACAAGAGAACCCTTCAGGTTGATTCATATAAACTTCTTCCTCCAAATTTCCATTTAGAAATGTTGTTTTCACATCCATTTGATTTAGCTCTAAGTCATAATGTGCTACTAAAGTCATTATAATTCTGAGTGATTTTTTTCTAGACACAGGTTAAAATGTTTCTTTATAGTCAATTCCATCTTTTTGAGTGAAACCTTTTGCAACAAGTCTGGCCTTGTGTGGTTCGATGTTACGAGTTGAGTCACGTTTGGTCTTAAAGACCCATTTACACCCAAATCTTTCGCAACATTGTGGTAATTCAACAAGGTCCCATACTTCATTTTATTCCATAGATTTCAACTCATCTTTCATAGCATTTATCCATCTATCAAAATTATTACTTTCAATAGCTTGTGAAAATGAAACTGGATCATTATCAATTCCTAAGTCAATTTCTGACTCGTGTAAATATACCAAATAGTCATAAGAAATAACAGATCTCTTTTTTCTTTGAGATTTTCTTAATGCTACTTCTTGTGGTACATCTATTGCATGTTCATCAATTATCGCTTCATTGAGATTAACAGGAGCATCAATTTGTTGTTATTGTTGATTGTTAGGTTGTGCAACAACTTTAGGAACAATATCTTTAAAAGAAGTTAAAGGTACAGAAACCCTCACCCTAACTTTTTAATTTCCACTTTACGTGGTTCATCACTCCTACTAACTTCACAATTCTTAATGAACCTAGCATTTTCAGTTTCAACTATTCTTGTACTGTGATTAGGACATTAAAATCTATACCCTTTTGATTTTTCTGGATAACCAATGAAGAAACCACTGATTGTTATTCAATCCAGTTTCTTTTCTTGTGGTTATAACATCTAACTTCTACCGGACAACCCTAAATATGCAGGTGTCTTAAACTAGGTTTTTTACCAGCCCATAGTTCAAAAGGAGTCTTTGGGACTACTTTACTAGGAACCCTATTAAGTAAGTAAACGACAGTCCTTAAAGCATACATACACAATGAAAGAGGAATAGATGAATTACTTAACATACTCCTAACCATGTCCATTAATGTACGATTACGCCTTTCTGCTACACCATTTTATTGTGGTGTTCCAGGCATTGTGTATTGAGCACATATGCCATGCTTTTCGAGGAATTTAGCAAATGAACCTGAGTGTTGTCCATTTTCATCATATCTTTCATAATATTCATCACCTTTATTTGACCTGATTATTTTCACCTTTCTATTTAGTTGTCTTTGAATCTCATTAATAAAGACTTCTAAGGCATTTATCGCTTAAGATTTTTCGTGTAACAAATAGACATATCCATAACGTGAGAAATCGTCAATATAAGTAATAAAATATTTTCTTCACTGAAAGATGCAATATCAAAAGGACCACATATATCACTGTGTATAATTTCAAGAAGTTGTGTGCTTCTTGTGGCTCCTTTCTTTATGTGTCTTGTTTTTTTTTTCCTTTAATACAATCTACACAAATGTTAAGGTCTGTAGAATTCAAATTTGAAAGAATTTCGTTCTTAACTAATCTTTCCAATCTATCTTTGGATATGTGACCTAAACCTTTATGCCACAGGAAAGCAGATTGTTCATTCACCAAACTTCATTTGGTTCCAATAATATGATGCAGAGTTAAGAGTGTTTCGGCAAATTGATTATCAAGATTCATTTTGTATAAGTTATCACAAAGAGTACCAGCACCAATGAGATAATTATTTTTAAACAAACTAAAATATTCATTACCGAAATTAAAAGAGTTTTCAGTCTTATCCAACTTAGATAAAGAAACTAAATTTCTTGAAAGAGAAGGTACATAACAAGTTCAAGTAAATCTAAGTGGCTCCCAATATCAAGGAACAAATGGTAAGTTCCTATAGCTTTAACTGGAGTCTTCACTCTATTCCCCATATACACATATCGTTCATTCTGGTTTATGATTGTGTTGTAAGGAATCCCTGCATGTATTAGAAATATGAACAGTACAACCAGAGTCAATCCACCAAGTATTATAAGGAACTTCAATTAGATTTGATTCGAGACATGTGAAAGAACTAGACTTACCTTTTTTCTCGAGTCATGCCTTATATTTCAGGCAATCTTTCTAAAAGTGTCCAGATTTTTAACAGAAACAACACTTATCATTCTTGTGTTCCTTCTTATGTACTTGAGAGGAGGACTCATTAACATTATGGTGCCTCTGTTTTCCTTTAGTATGTTTCTTTCCTTTCTTTCCAACTCCTTGAGGACTTACAAAGTTAATGGAGTGGGTTCCTTGATTCTTGAGCCTTACTTCCTCCTAAACCAACATTCCATGCAATTCATGCACGTTCCATTTGTCTTTCATGGTGTTGTAGTTCATTTGGAAAGGGTCATACTCAGATGGTAATGAGTTGATAATGAATTGTATAAGGAAATTTTGTTCCACTTCCATTCCCAAAGACTTAAGTCTTGCTGCTACATTTGTCATTTCAATGACATGCTCATGCATTGTACGTAAACCATCAAACTTCATGGTGATTAAAGTACCCATTAGTGTCCCAGCAAGAGACTTATCTGCAGTTTTAGAGGATTCTTCCACGAATTTCAGAAAATCTTTTGCATTTTAAGTTTTGGGAAGATTAGTCTTAATGTTTCTCGCAATATTCATTCGCATAAACATTATGCCTAATCTGTTAGATCGATCCCAGTGCTTATAATAAGACATTCTTTCAATACTGTTAGTTTCAGTAATAGCAGTTGGTTTTTCAGTGTAAAGTGCAACATCAAGATCTAAAACTCCGAGATGAAATTTTATTTGTTCGCACCAATCTGAGAAGTTAAGACGGTTAAAGGTCGTAACAAAGGCAGAGTGCGAATGAAGAGCAAATGCTGCAAATATAATATAGTCATTTGTTAATACTTTGAGTTATGAATTTTAATGTACTATCAAATTCAGAAATGGTTTATAAATTCTTAAATGTATATTGATATCCTCCTTTGAGCGAAACATCAAAATACAACTTTAGACATAATGATACTTAGATGTGAATTTAACGTAATTCAATAATTTTTAAGATGGTAAGGAAAGAACTTTCTTCTAAAGTAATTTATATACTGAAGATGAATGTTTTATCTCGAATAATGAAAAATTTAAAAATATTAACAAAAGTCAATACAATGTATATTGCAGCAATTTAACATGAGGTAGTTAAAATTATTATTTATGTGATTTGCTTAAAATGATTTTAACTGATGATAAAATAATAGTAATAAATAAATATATGTTTCTCAATGAATTAAATTTTGACATATATGTTAGCGAAGTTTTGGGATTGTACATAAAAAGAGAAATCAAGTAAATTAGATAATTCAAAAAAATAATTACAATCCAAAAAGAAAAGCAATACCATGAATTTGAATAGTCTAAGGAGAACCAAAGGAAAGGACATAACATGCTCCGAAATTTTTGAATTTTTTGTTATTGAAGAGATTGCCCATGGGACGCATTCCTTATGAATTATGCCTTTTGAGAATTGCAATTGTGATTGATATTGGATTTAAAATATTAATTGGTCCATTTTCATATTCATAAGAATGTTTGAAAAATGTGAATCAATTGAATTTTGTTGAAAATTTGTTATATGGACAAATCTAAAAATTGATGTGTTCACTGGGAAATACTGAATTTTACTTTTGTCTTATAATTGTTTTACAAAGTAGGGTCATTATGAAGGGAATTAACCAAAAATGAAGTTCTTATTGTTGAAAAAAAAACTGCATTATTGATCTTCCTAATAAGAGATCTATATCAAAGTGTGTATTATTTTAGGATGCAAATTAGAAATAAATGGCGAGAAATTTATTGGTACAAGACATGAGAGGGAGATTTTTGTGGAGTGAATGAAATGAAGAATGTGTTAGTGTCTATGTACTTGTATCATGGAATTAGTTATAGAAAAATCTTATAACTTATAGTTTCTAGAATAATCATGTAACTTATGCAGGAAACTTAGCCACTTGAAGAAATATTTTGACAAATTTAAAAATAGAATTTTAAAATGAAATATATATGAAAATGACCATATTATCCTTGATCGTCCTCAACTTCATATTTCTACATAATAGAAAAGTATCACATTTTGACCTGTCAACTTTGAATTTAAATCAAACTTACATTAGTTCACTATTCAGATGAATATGTTTGAAATCAAATAAAAGTAAAAAAATTATTATATATTTTAATGAAGAACTACCTTTTTTATAATCTAGTAAACATTTTTAGTTTACTTTAAATGCAAATATACCATCCTATTCAACTTATTTGTAAAGTTACTTTTTGACATATTTAAAATATTATATTTCAATATTAAAACTATTTTTGTTTATTCTTTAGTTTCAATTTAATATATATTTTTAATTTATCACACTTATTTCTTTTCAGATATATTAATTAGAGCCAAATTAAACGTAATTAATTATATTTTTAAATAATGAATTTTATATTAAAGTAGGCATTTTTAGTAAGTATAATGAATAGAAAAAATAATAAGAATTAAATTAAAGTTTAGTAAAATAGAGCAATGAGTAAATATCACAGTAACTCATAAAAAAGTAAAATAATAACAAACTGAGTTGATGGTAATAATAATAACTAAAAATATTTTTAGAACTATTTAGCATTCTTGATAGATTTTTGTTTGCGTAAAGTTATATTTTTACATTTGATCGTCATTCACTTCATATATGGAAAGATGTTTCTAGAATTAATTATTTTTCTTGCTATTTTTCTTAGAATAAAATTTCATTTCAATTCTTGATTGTATTAAATGTAAATATATCATCCTATTCATTTTTATTTGTAACATTACTTTTTAACATATTTTTCTTATTTCAATCTAATACATATTATTAATTTTATCACACTTATTTTTTTCAAGTATATTAATTAGAGTCAAAATAGAGATGAAAATAAGTAATTCGTAATGTATATTTATATTAAAGTAGGTATTTTTTATAAGTATAATGAATAGAAAAAATATTAAGAATTAAATTAAAGTAATAGTATAATAGAGTAATGAATAGATATTACAATGACTCATAAAAAAAATGAAGTAATAACAAAATAAGTTAATAGTAATAAAAATAACTAAAGATGTTTCTAGAAATATTTAATTTTCTTGTTATCATTTTTGAGGTAGGGGACGAGGTCGAGGTAGGGGCCGTATTGCAACACCTTGGGAAGGTCAAGTACCAATAGCTACCCAGGGCCGTGATAGGACCGTACCTCCTGATGCAGATGTTATTCATGGGAATATGCAAGATCACGTCGAGGGGGATGGGCCAGCTCAGGCTCCACCCAGTACTATTGCCACCCCAGTGCTTCAAGATACCTTGGCTCGTATGTTAGGAATCCTAGAGGGGATGGCTCAGGCAGGAGCTTTGCCTGTTACTTCTGATGGCTCACAGACCCGTGTTGGAGGTCAGACTCCAGATTCGATAGTTGCTCCAGATTCTCAGACTCCCAGGACTCAGCCAGCTGCTGCTGCTGTAGCTCCTCATTTGGACAGTATGGAGTTTCCAGATATTGCATCACACTTGGCGAACTGGCATTCTATGACCATCGATGAGCAAAAGATGTTTGGGAGGTTCAGACTAATGAATCCTCCAACTTATACTGGTGACTTAAATGAGGATGCATATGAATTTATAGATAGTTGTCATGAGAGGTTGCATAATCTGGGATTAGTGGAGTCTCATGGAGTTGACTACACAGCGTTTCAGATGGCTGGCTCTGTCAAGCAGTGGTGGAGGGATTATATTAGTAGTAGGCCAGCTGGATCTTTTCCACTATCCTGGACTCAGTTTACTCAGTATTTCTATCCAAATTTGTTCCACGCAGTGAGGGAGCGCAAGAGGTCCGAGTTTGAGGGTTTGCAGCAAGGTGGTATGTTAGTTGCAGAATATGAGGGTAAATTGCATGCCTTGGCTAGGCATGCTTCGATGATACTTCCCACAGAGGCTGAGAGAGTGAGAAGGTTTGTTAAGGGGCTGATTATTTTGATTCGTCTTGGATTTTCTCAGGTTTCTGCTTCTGGTGTTCCTTTGCAGAAAGTGGTAGATGCTGCTAAGGAGTTGGAGATGATTTGACGTGAGGGATTTGAGCAGCGTGAGGGTAAAAGGACCCGTTATTCAGGTGATTATGGTGGTGCTCTGCCTAGGAGTCGGGGTTATGTAGGGAGAGGTTATCACTCTCAGTCCATCAGACCCATTCATGCTGCTATACCTGCATCTGAGGCTGGTTACGCTGGGCATACACTACAAGAAATTTAACTTTTTACAACCACTTCTTAGCGAAAGAAAATGAATCTGGTCGTTATAAGTATACCTATAACGATCAATTGTTTTTCCTATCGTTAAAACTTATTTTTTGCTAAATATTAACAAAGAAATAATATTTTATCTTTAAAGAACATATTATCCGGTTGTTAATGCCCTAATTTTCTCACGGGACTTTTTCCATTTTCCTTAACCCCTCCTCCCCTCAAAAATAAAATATTAGCAGTTGACTAAAATTCATTAGATCTTAGGGTTTCAATCTAGATCGGTTCTTCTTATCGCTATAGAAGAATCTCTAATCTTGCAAATTTCTTCTCAATTATGCTTGCGATAAAGAAGAAGCTAATGAATAAGCAGATACAAATTATCCTATTTCTTACTAGATTCGCACGAGATTGATCACTCCATCAGGTATTTTGTTATGATCTTGGCTTTGTTAAGTGACCAATCTAGGGTTTTATTTATGTTTGTATTGGAGACACATCTCGATTTATGCTTTCTTTTCGTTCAATTGGAGATTGTTATATGATTAAACAAATTTTAAGTTCCGAGAGATGAAAATTTTGTTTGACACCTCTTTCTGCATCAACTATGTAGTTTCTTTCGAGGTAAGATTCAAAATTTACCTTTTATAGGTTAATTTTGGTTCAAATTAAGAGGGTAATGATTAATGATCATAGTTCTTAGGTCTATGGACAATTGCATTATTGATTTCAATTATCTAAATTTGGGATTAAAAAAGAGGAACTTGTGGATTGTGTATTTCAATGTGCAATCTGCATATTTTCTTCTCTATTTATTCCACTTCTCCATTTTTGTTATTCTTGTTTACATTAAAAGTTAGAGCTTAGAGGAATAAAGTACCCCGTCTGAAAATTCAACAGTTATATTGATGGTGGAAGTTTAACTGTGATATGTATTTTGTTGGGTGCTATCCACGTATGTTTATTGAGTTTTAGGGATCTGCTTGAAAATTTGGCAGTGCTTCAGTGAATTATTATGCTTCTAGTTCATAATTTCTTGGAACAAATCATATGATTGTTTGTAATATTTTATTAATTTTCTTATGTCATGTTAATCAAATTAGATTGAACCATCTTGAAATATTTTAGGATAACAGAATATAGCATAGAGTTTGATATACTGTCTTTGAACTCCGTCTAGTTAACGTTCCTCATTTCAAACAATAGTCAAAACTAATGTATATCAACTCACATTAAAATTGAAGACAAAAAAAGAAAGAATTTATGATAGAAAATTCATACAAGAGTATTTACTACTCTGATTTTTAGCTAACATTCTATTGCTTCACTTCCTTCTCACTTTATTCGTTGTCCGAGAAAATGTCATCAATAATAAATGAGCTATTACTGGAGAACGTTAGAGTTGATTTCACTCTCGGAGCAAATATAGACTCTGTCTAATTGTTGAGGATCTGAAATACTCTCCTCTTATAAGACCTTTCTATGCTATTAGGATTTGCACAACTAAATCCAAAAAGTAGCAATTTTTTCATATTTTCCTCTTAGAAGTCATCATTAAGCCTTTTGTCTTTTGCGTCATTAATTCTACCTTCAGTGTACAGTCTCCAAACCCAATCAACCAAATTCACCATTTCATGACCACTCATTTTTCCTTTATTTAGTCTCCTCCCGCCAAACACTTCTAGTATAACCACATAGTAGCTGAAAACATCAGTTTTCTCCGTTGCTTTTCTGTATATAAGGTACGCAGGAGAAAGATATCTTATTGTTCTAGTTGTAAGTGTCAAGACCAGACTCTTGTCATGATCCATATGTTTAGCCAGCCCAAAATTGTCACTCCTTGCATTGTTTCTCCCATCAAGCACAATATTGCTGGCTTTTTCTCTCACATTCTTGATCTAAATAAATCAAAATAGACACCAAACCAACTTAGTGCTCCCTTCAGAAGTAGCAGCAAACCCTGCACACTTAAACACATTTAGATAAATAAGACTGTACATAAATTATTATATACAAAAGACTAAGTCAATGTTAACAATGAAAATTATTTTTTAGGCTTTGAACTAGACTAACTCTAGAGTACAGACAATTTCTTCTCCTCCTCTTGTAACCAATCCAAGAACAAATTAGATTCTTATGTTTTAGATCTACACTAGCTAATTTTAAACATGTAGTCTTGATTGGAATAAAGCTATAAATATCAAGATCAACATGGTTATTTTTTGTAAAACTATCCAACATTTTAAATGATTTTTTTTTCAGAACTAGAATAATTTGTATGAACAAGACATAGAAAAAACCTTGAATTTACACATTGGAATTCGAAAGAAGTGGTTAGCTTTAATGGAGATGAAGGGTATCTTCTATATTTATTTTATCACAATCTCTTTTAGAGAATTTTTGTTTAGTTTTAATGGTGTTTCTCATGTCCTTATTTATTTTCCTAATGTGATCATTCTTTATATTTTTGTTTTGTGTGTTCAAGTTAAATTTAAATAAATAGATTTATTCTAGATAAAGAAATAGAAGGAGAATAGTTGTTAGTGGTAAGTGGTAACCTTTAGAAAGGCAAATGACGTTTCTAATTCTAATTTCTTGGCAGTACATGAATCATCTCGTGACACATTAGCTCTTGTACAACAGAGGTCTCTGGTTGTTAAGGTAAGCATTTTGTTTTCCAATGGGTATTTTTGGTGCTTGACTTATTATATAAGTTGATTGTATCGCATCTTTTATACCATATGGTGTTTAATGGAAATATAGCTAGCTGTTAATAGTACGTGTGGGGAGAGATTGAGTGATGTGGGGGGGGAGGGGGGAGGGGGTATGCAGGCCAGCAGGTTGTTTGTGGATTGAGAGCTAATGTGTTAAAAACATTGATTTCTCTGAAGGATATTTCAACTTCAGAACCTGTTTGCGGGACAGGATTATTATTGTTAAATATAGAAAATGTTACCATTTCAAATGTAAGATTTTCATGAAAACATTTCTGCACCAAGGTATAACCAATAAGTGATATCTTTTTTCACTTTGACTACACTTCACCCGCTAGTTCCATTTTTTTTCACTTTTATCATTTCTTTCAGTACTATTACTATGTTTTGCCTTTTATTTACCCTCATTGCTGATAGTTTTTATTCTTTTTTCACAGAGGGGAAACACATGAAAGATGGAGTGATTGGGTCTACCTTGTTTGTCACTTTCTACTAAAATAGAGGATTCTGAAGTTATGTGGGTATCTAGTGGGAAGTTCATGTCGGGTGTTTGAAGTTTACTTTTGTGCAATCTACAGTAGAATTATAATTAACAATCATGTTTATATAGAAATCGATTATGTTACATCATTTTTTGATATATTATATGTGAAATTTATTTTATAAAATGAGTTAGCATTTGATTGTTATATCAACAAATTAAATCTTTAATATTGGGAATGCAAAATAGTTAAATAGGAATTAGCGAAGGAAAACATTATTGCTAAAATTAATTTAACGTCTGGAATTTTTGTTGTCGCTAAAGCACTTATAACGACCGGATTGCAAATACGGTCGTTAACTTTTAACGACCGGTGACGACTGGATTTATTCCGGTCGCTATAGAATTTTAAAGTCCGGATTTAGACTTTTAACAACAAGATTTGGTTACGCTAAATGTTATTTTTCTTGTAGTGATAGTTCTTCGAGCTCAATGCATACTTCACAGGGTTCATCTTTTAGGCCTATAGTTCGTGGAGGGCATTCTGGTCATTCAGGTTGCTCTCATCAGCATGCGTCTCGTAGGGGATGTTTTGAGTGTGGTGATAGAGGACACTTTGTGAGAGACTGCCCTAGGACCAGACAAGGTGGCTTACATCAGGGTTCTCAGGTTTTGACTTTTAGGGTTGTACAACCTCCAGCTAGGGGTGGTGCACAGAGTGGTAGAGGTGGTTCTCATTTAGGTAGAGGTGGTTCTCCTTCTGGTCGAGATGGTAGTCGTGGAGCTTCACAATCTGAGGGAGGTCGTTCTCATTGCTATGCTTTTCTGGGTAGGCCAGAGGGTGAGGCTTCAAATGCTGTTATCACAGGTATTATTCCGGTTTGTCATCGACCAGCTACTGTATTGTTTGATCTAGGATCTACTTATTCTTATGTTTCCACATATTTTGCTCCTAGTCTGGATATATCATGTGAGTCCCTTGATTTGCCGATACATATTTTTACTCCTGTCGGGGATTTTGTAGTTGTAGATCGGGTGTATCGATTATGTATTGTTACCTTGATGGGATATGCCACTCATGCAGATTTAAAGGTCTTAGATATGGTAGATTTTGATGTGATTCTTGGTATGGATTGGTTATTTTCTTACCACGCAATTTTAAATTTCCATGCCAAGACAATTACTTTAGCTATGCCTGGAATTCCTATAGTCGAATGGAGAGGTTCTCTTAGTCACCCTCCTAAGGGTGTGATATCATTTCTTAAAGGATCGTCAGTTGGTACAGAGGGGATGTTTGGCTACTTGGCACATTCGAGATACTAGTGTTGAGACTCCTATGCTTGAGTCTATCCAGTGGTGAGTGAATTTTCAGAGGTATTCCCGGCCGATTTGCCAGGTCTTTCACCAGATCATGATATTGACTTTTGTATTGATGTGGAACCAGGCACTCAGCCTATTTCCATTCCTCCTTATCGTATGGCACCGGCTGAATTAAAAGAGTTGAAGGAGCAGTTGCATGATTGTTGAGCAAGGGTTTTATTAGACCAAGTGTATCTCCTTGGGGTGCTCCAGTGTTATTTGTGAAGAATAAAGATGGATCTATGCGTATGTGTATTGACTATCGGCAGTTGAACAAGGTAACCATCAGAAATAAGTACCCGATACCTCGTATTGATGATTTATTTGATCAGTTGCAGGGTGCTTCAATTTTCTCCAAGATTGATTTGAGATCTGTCTATCATCAGCTGAAGGTTAAGGCGGAGGATATCCCTAAGACAACTTTTTGAACACGTTATGGCCATTACGAGTTTTTGGTGATGTGTTTTGGATTGACTAATGCCCCTGCAACTTTTATGGACTTGATGAATAGAGTTTTCAGTCCGTATTTGGATTCCTTTGTTATTGTCTACATAGATGATATATTGATATACTCACGCACTAAGGAGGAACATGAGCATCATTTGAGGATTGTGCTTGGGATTCTAAAGAAGAAGAAGCTTTATGCAAAGTTTTCAAAGTGTGAGTTATGGCTTAGTTCGGTAGCATTATTGAGACATGTAGTGTCGAAGGAGGGTATTATGGTGGATCCTAAGAAGATTGAGGCAGTTAGAGATTGGGTCATACCTGCTTCTGTTACTGAGATTCGGAGTTTCTTAGGCCTTGTTGGTTATTATAGACGGTTTGTAAAGGGATTCTCATCCATTGCATCTCCATTAACTAGATTGACACAGAAGGAGGTGACTTTTCAGTGGTCTGACGAGTGTGAGATTAGTTTCCAAAAGCTCAAGACTTTATTGACTACTGCTCCAATTTTCACCCTACCCGTGGAGGGTGAGGGTTTTGTTGTATATTGTGATGCTTCTCGGATTGTTCTTGGTTGTGTATTAATGCAGAAGGGAAAGGTGATAGCTTATGCTTCGAGGAAGTTAAAGGTTCATGAGAAGAACTACCCTATTCATGATTTAGAGTTGGCGGCTGTTGTGTTTGCATTGAAGATTTGGAGGCATTATCTTTATGGTGTGCATTGTGAGGTGTTAACGGATCATCGTAGTCTCCAGTATATATTCAATCAGAGGGATCTCAATTTGAGGCAGCGGAGATGGTTGGAGTTGCTCAAGGACTATGACATGACTATTCTTTATCATCCAGCAAGGCAAATGTTGTAGCAGATGCCTTGAGTCGGAAGGCGGTAAGTATGGTTAGTCTAGCCATGTTAGAAGTTGGCGAGCGTCCTTTAGCTAGGGATGTCCAATCCTTGGCCAATAGCTTTGTGAGACTTGATATTTCAGAATCTGGAAGGATGTTGGCTTATATGGAGGCTAGGTCATCCTTGTTGGAGCAGATTCGGGCTCAACAGTTTGATGATGGTGATTTATGTAAGATTAGGGACTAGGTGTTAAAAGGAGAAGCCAAGGCTGCAATTCTTGATAGTGAGGGAGTTTTGAGGATTAAAGGTCGTATCTGTGTTCCTCGGACAAGTGATTTGACTAGATTGATCGTGGAGGAGTCCCATAGTTCGAGGTACTCTATTCATCCAGGGGCTACTAAGATGTATCGTGACTTGAAGCAACATTATTGGTGGTGTCATATGAAGAAGGACATAGTAGATTTTGTATCTCGGTGTTTGAATTGTCTGCAAGTGAAGTGTGAACACCAGAAGCCTGGGGTGTGACACTGAGGATGCCTATACCTGAGTGGAAGTGGGAGCGTATTACTATGGACTTTGTCGTACGATTGCCACGTACCTTGGGTAAGTTTGATGCTATATGGGTCATTGTGGATCGATTGACTAAGTCTGCACACTTTGTACCAGTTCAGACTACCTATAACTCGGAGAAGTTAGCCAAGATTTATATTTGAGAGGTAGTTCGTTTGCATGGGATTCCTATATCTATTATTTCAGATCGTGGCACCCAATTTACATCTCATTTCTGGAGGTCTATGCAGAAGAAGTTGGGAACTCGGGTGGATCTTAGTACAACCTTTCACCCTCAGACAGATGGTCAGTCTGAACGGACTATTCAGGTTCTTGAGGACATGTTGCGGGCATGTGTGATTGACTTTGGCGATCACTGGGATAAGTTCTTGCCATTAGCGGAGTTTTCTTACAATAATAGTTACCATTCGAGCATCGAGATGGCACCATTTAAGGCTTTGTATGGTAGGAGATGTCGATCTCCAATTGGTTCGTTTGATGCACTTGAGGTTAGACCGTGGGGTACAGATTTGCTGAGAGAGTCCTTGGACAAGGTCAAATTGATCTAAGATAGACTTCTCATGGCTTAGAGTAGGCAAAAGAGTTATGCAGATAGGAAGGTTCGTGATTTGGAGTTTATGGTAGGAGAGAGGGTTCTACTTAAGGTTTCACCCATGAAGGGTGTGATGAGATTCTGAAAGAAGGGCAAGTTGAGCCCAAGGTATATTGGTCCTTTCAAGATTGTTGAGCGTATTGGTGAGGTGGCGTATCAGTTGGCTTTACCACCAGGTTTGTCAGGTGTCCATCCAGTATTTCATATTTCGATGTTGAAGAAGTATCATCAGGGTTGTGCTCATGTGATTCAGTGGGATTCAGTGTTACTTGATCAGAATTTGACTTTTGAGGAGGATCCAATTACCATTTTGTGTAGGAAAATTCGAAAGTTGAGGTCAAAAGAGAATTCTTCAGCGAAGGTTCAATGGAAGCATCGTCCAGTGGAAGAAGCTACATGGGAGACCGAGTCAGACATGAGGAGTAAATATCCTCAGCTTTTTCAGCGTTCAGGTTAGCTCTTTTATTTTTCCGTTCGAGGACGAACGATTGTTTAAGTGGTAGGTGATGTAACGACCCGCTAGGTCATTTTGAGAACTAGGATTATTTTGGCTCTTCCCGAAAAAAAAAATTAAAGGGGTATTTTAAACTATTTGTTAACTAGGAGTACTTAGTTGATACATATATCTTTATTATAATTAATATACTTAAATAGTAATTGGGTCAAATTCATATTTTTATTTAATAACCCATACCATTTGACCTATATAATTAAAATAAATTAGTAGGTTATTTTAGAAAAAAATATAAAGGTTAGAAACTACCTGGAGACGAGAGGAACCAAACTGCTACGGCGAACATTGATTTCCAGGTAAACCAATCCAAATTAATTAATGTTTATACATAATTGTATGGTGCACTTGTAGTAATATAATAAAATAAGTTTTTAGAGGTGATTAAGTCGTAGGGTAGTTGCTGGAATGCATATTTTATTAAATTTCAAAGTGAGATAGGGTTGATTGGGGTAATGATGACCAATGATTACCTAATCCTTGTATACATTAGATTTCTTATGCATTTATATGTATAATTCTTTAAAAAGTTAGACACTTGACAGTATGCATTTGAAGAAAAGAAAGAACGTGGTCTCGACATTACTGTATTCTTGGGTTCTCTTAATTGTTTCTTATTTGTATTTATTTTATCAAATTAAGTTACTAGTTTTTGATATATTGAGATAGGTAATTAATTATTAGGTGTATATTATATGATTTAACATTGAATTCTAGGATATTTGGAGAGGTTAAAGTTGAATTCTTGGCTTGAAATTTAGCAAGTATGATAATTTTGGCATACAAATTATATCATGATTTGGAGCTTGATTAGAAATATGAGTGAGTTTTAGGGTCTATGATAGACATATAATAATTTGAATGTCTACAAACTCGCTTACTTGTGAATGTTGCATCATTGGTAGATTGAGAACGTTTTGAAACTGTGCGAAAAGGAAAGGAAAATTCTTAAAAGATTTGTGGCACGAGTTCGACATCTAAGGTATGTTAAAAGACTTTTTATACTTGTTGAAGGATGTTTTCCTAATTAAAGATTAAAAAAATGGAATAGACAAGGGGTAAGGGCGAAAGATGGGGGTCTCGTATCAATGGTGTGACGGGCATTGGTATGAGTATCGATGTTATTAAAGGGAAAGTTACTACTACAGAATGTGGATTGTAATGTGAGAATGCCAAAGCATATGGGCATTAGCTGCTTTACTATTGACTTGAAATCTTTGTGTGATAATTGAGGTGGTTATGTATTATGCTGATATTTTGACTCATTGAGGTGCATCATCCCCTTATTTGAAATAATATTGTGTACATTCATTGACATGAGATTGAGTATAAGTTGGGCACGTGGAGATCGTCCGTGCTGGGATGGTGAGATGTTAAGATTGTAATTTGGGCACGTGGAGACCGTCCGTGCGAAAATTGTTTGATTTTATGAAAGTGCATTGAGATCGTCCGTACAGACATGTGGAGATCATCCATTTCGGTATATGGACCTCGCGAGTCCGTCATGGGTCATGAACTCTCGATGTGTTTCCGAGGAGTATCATGTATATACGGTTGAGTAAGTACTGGATATTCTGAGACATATCATTTCATGGTATCATATTGCATTGCATTTCATCGCATCCTTCATTCTTGATGATTATGTGTTTTATTTGGTGGTTGGAAAGTACTTGAATGTTTGATTACCTCTATTTGATGAAACTTGACTGGCAAGTGTAATCTAGACTTGTAAAATTAAAGAACTAATTTTTCTTATATAAACTCCCGTCACTACTTCTTCGTTGTCGGTCAATGAGATATGCTGGGTACACGTGGTTTCGTACTCATACTACACTTGTTGCACTCTTTGTGGTGCAGATTCGATTCCGAGTAGGAGCACATCTCGTAGAGCAATTTGAGTCCGAATTTGGAGTATCTTGGAGTTGCGGTGAGCTGATTGGTTGTTTCGTGGCCCACACCTCCCTCTATCTTTTACTTATTCTGTCATTTAGTATTCAGGGTATCCCTTATGTTAGATTTTTCATATTAGTTTCAGACTTGCATCGTATTTTTAGAAGCTCTTGTACTTATGACACAAATTCTTGGGTGGTATTCTGAGCTTTCCGCAGTTCGTACTTTAAGGAGCTTTATGTTGGAGTTTTTCACTTAGTGTTTATTTTTCTCACTATTTAGTTAAATTGGTAAAATATGTTGGGTTTGCTTACCTATTGGTTGGGAACATAGGTGCCATCACGACTTGTGGATTTGGGTCGTGACAATTTGGTATCGGAGCCCTAGATTCATCGGTCTCACGAGTACAAAAGCAATGTCTAGTAGAGTCTTGCGGATCGGTATGAAGACGTCCATACCTATCTTCGAGAGGCTATAGGAAATTTAGGAAATATTATGTTCTTTCATTCATTATCGTGCACACTTGACCTTGTTGAATTATATAAAAATTTATCATGAATTAATTATTTCCATCTTTATTTTGGCTCTACTAATATACTTGAAAATAAATAAGTGTGATAAAATTAATAATATATATTAGATTGAAATTAAAGAAAAAGATGTTAAAAAGTAACTTTTCAAATAAAAATGAATAGGATGATATATTTGTATTAAAGACGACCTAGAATAAAAATGTAATTTCATTCTAACAAAAAACTATTCAAGAATAAATAATTCTAGAAACATCATTCTATATATGAAGTGAATGATGATCAAAGGTGAAAATGTAATTTCATGCAAGCAAAAATCTACCAAGAATGATAACAAGAGAATTAAATAGTTTTAGAAACATCTTTAGTTATTATTATTAGTATTACCTCATTTTGTTGTTTCTTCATTTTCTTATGAGTTATTGTGATATCTATTTATTATATGAAAGTAAATAAATAATGATTACGCTTAACTCTTAATAATTATATATCAAGTATAATATTAGGTGAAATCAATCAAAATTAAAATTAAAATTTATATGAATATTTAAAATTTGTGTATTGAAATATTTTTTATTAGTTTTGTGATCTTAAATATAATATATAAAAAAAATTAAAATTCAGAAGTTATAAAATAAAAAAATAAGTTCATATAAATCGAAAAGGAGGGAGTCATATATTAAAAATGAAATATATATGTTATAATTAAAATGAGCTTTCATATAATTTCTTATAAAACAAAACATTCGCTTTCCTTCTATTAATTTGTGCAAATATGTGAGTTTTAAAGATTTGAACATTTTAATATAGAAATATAATATATATGTGTTATTTTAAAATAAGCTTTCATATATTTATTTATTTTTAAATTGTTGGCTACCTTCTATAAATTTGTGCATATATGTGGAGTTTTAATGATTTGAACATTTTAATATAGATAATGATTTGAAAATTTTAATTCTTCGTTTTAATTTCTAATTTGTTACATATTTTAAAATTACATTAAAAAAAACTTTAAAACGCAATGTAATAATTTAAGATATTTTTAGAAAAACATAGTTAAAAAACATAATAAAATTTGGTTGACTCCCTCATTTTTATCGAAACAAAAAAAGTTGTATATATGAAAATAACGTAGGAACTAAAAAGAACTATGGATCACAGTAAAATGACAATAAAAATATGTGAGAATCATATAAGAAATTTCGTTAACTTTTCATAAATCACTTGTATCACATAAATAAAACAGAGGAAGTAACATATATTATTCAAAAATGACACAAAAGGTACATAAATTAATAATTTAAAATATTTTAAAAAAAAACACATAGAAAAAATTAGTTCACTTTTTCAAATTTCATATGTGTCACATAAATTAGAAGAAGAAAAATCAACATATGTCGGGCTTGCGCTTGCGCTGGCGCTGGCACCTGATATCTAGTATATATATAAAAGGAGGAACCTAGAAGAGGTGATCTGGCACCTCTCTATGCTCTCCATGCCTATTTTTCCTTTTTGACCATTTATTCTTATTTAAAGCAATTAAATTTTTTGTGTTCATGGCTAAAGAAAGAAACGTCTTTCCTCTCTTGCAACTGTTTTCTAATTAAAGTCATTATTCAATTTAAAAGATTAGACATTTAAAAATTGAATGATCAAAATTTAAGTTTCAGTTTCATAAACCTTTCATTTCTAATACGTTTTCATTTTCTTTATGATTTCGCAAATTATATAATATTATTCTATGTTGAAGGGATTTGAAATGTGAATGAATAATCAATTAGTTGGTAAGCTTTGATTGTAAGGATTTTTATTGGTTGTGAAAACATAAACAATCTAAACATTCAGAAAATCCTATCATTATTCGGGATCGTAGAACTATATGATTTTCACATAAATGTATTACTATGATAATTCAGTTGTCACGACCCGAAAGCACCCCCTAGAAGTTAGGGAGAACCCTCAAATCGTGGCAAGGCGTACTTGACCCTTTGGGGTCTTGTACAAGCCCTTTAACTAGCATTCATTACATAAGAAATGAAAAGTAGTGCGGAATTAAAACTTTTCAAAAACATTTAATGAAACTAGACTTTCATAAATATTTAGAGAATCTCATCGTGATAAGCCAAACTTAAGACACGATATAATATCTTAGGGACACGACCCTTTACATTAAAGTAAAATACATAACAAGTCTTAAATTTAGAAACTAAGAAAAGGACTATGCCCTCGAATATATGAGGACATACTTTGCTTTGAGAGAAACTTTCTCAAGCTCTTCCTTCTAGCCTTCAACCTTCAAAAGCTTCCAACCTATACGTATATAGTATAGAAAAGTATGGGTTAGTACAAAACAATGTACTAAGTATGACATATGCAAAAATATGTAAAAAGGGACATTTTAGTAAAGTAGCTTTTCATGCAAAGTGAGTATAACATTCATGAATATAAAAACAAATCAACATAAGAACCATCATTTAACACTTAAAGAAGGACTTACATAATTTTAAACCAAAAGAGGCATTTACAGAGAACTTACCAAATTTAACAGTAACTCAAATGAACATTATAGTGAATGCTTAAACAATTATAGTGAAGGCCTTCCAGTAAATGGCACAGTCCAAGTCATATGAACCCGATTTTCTTTGAGGTTTCCCAAACCCATGGCTATCCTAAGATTCCCTAAGGTGGGCCAAGAAAGGGATCATCCATACACCCCTTCAAGACACCACAAAGCGACCCTTAAGACCACCAAATCTTAGGCTTACCTCATTTGAAATTCGAATCCACGCCCTTGGCTAGCATGTGCCACACACTCATGGAAAATATAGGTCACACTAAGTGCAATGTGAGAGTAGCATCCCATACTACCACTCCCACTTAGTGATCCTAATGGATTCCATTAACTCAAGCACTTCACAATAATCATTCATAACATCACACCATAACCCTCATTCGCAAGGATTTCATGAAAGTACTCTTCTCCCATAGTAGGTGTAGGTCACACTAAGTACAATGTTAGAATAGCATCCCATACTACTACACCCACTTAGTGCTCCTACTAGTTACTATTTGGATTGAGCACTTCACGACATTCATTCACAACATCAATAATATACAAGACAACTTAGTTCAAACAATTGTTTTGTGGGAGTTAGCTTAACCGACAAAGATCATGAGAGCCAGACATGGAACCCCAAAATTGACCCCTATCGGATGAGGGATCCTTACTTGCCTAGAGTAAGGTCATGCTTCTTAGCTTTTACATGGCTTATCCAATAGCTATACCTATGCGGGCACATAGTTAAGGGATAAAGAGATTGCTACTAAGTAACTCATTCTCTACCAACGAGGAGTACTCATCTCAAGAGGTACATTGGAAATACAACATCTCCACTCACGAAGTGTAATCCACCTCCCCTTCATATCCTCTCGGTGCTAGGCATAACTCAACACGAATTCTCAACATTATAAACTATAGGTCAAGGATAACTAGTGAATACCACATGTCAACTCACGAAGTGCATTCATCCTCCCACCTATCTTACAAAGCTCATTAGGAATAGGGAGGTTGTTACTAGACACTTCATCTCAACTCACGAAGAGTGTCCACCATAGATTCCCCTTTTTGACTCAACTTAGCGTTATACAATCTCTTAAGTGTGAGTGAGTGTACATATGAGCACATCTTACACATAAACATCATTTAATTCTTAATAACTTCTATACATGCTTTAGACCTACATTCATCAATGCACACACCTTACATGCGTCACCTACTCAATATGCTTCACTTAGACACAATACAAGCCAAACATGCTATTCAACTTCACAAGACACAAGACAAGACTCATATTCAATATTACTCCATTTAATCTATTAGACCTTCAAAACCACATTCACAATACATACTTAAATAACATCAAATTCATCAAGTAAACACCGCCACCAAGAAGGTGGACCATACCACTCAAGAGCAATTATAATGAAAACTATACATTGTAAGTAACTTACCATTTAACCAATCCATAATAACCTATAAGCATTTTATCAACATTTCATCAAAATAAGACTCTTAGGGCAGTAGCTAAATCAACATATTAACACAAGAAAACCAAAGTTCATACTTTACCCAAACATGCTCATATAACCCATTTCCCAAGCTAAAAAATTGAAATATGCATAAACATGAGTTCATTAGGGTTTTTAACTTGAAAATTATCAATTCATACAAGAATAAACACATTTAAAACATTAGAACACCTTTACAAGAAAACCTATACTTAAAATCAAAGATAGAAGAATTTTTAGTTTGAAAACCCTTTTGGAAATCTTTTGGAAATGACTCCTTGAATGGAAGGGGGTTCAGGGATGGATACCATACCTCAAAGAGAAAGAAACCCACGAATTGTTTGGTGAAGATTCACGTCCCAACCAGCCCTTCCTTCCCTCCTTCAGTCTTAGCTTCAATGTGACTTTGGGGGAGTTTTCTTTAGAGAGATAGTTTGAATATTTGATGTGAGGGGTCTTGTCTAGGTCTACGGTTTAAAACTAACTTAATATAACTTAAAAACACTAAAAATGTCATCCTAGGGTGCTAAAATACTTGGGGTGAATTTACACAAAACACTCTAAGTAGGCAGCCACGTGCAGCAGCTTTAGCAGGTGTCAATCGACGACCCAAGCTATTGGGCGTCGATTGATCGACGGCCCGTGCTGCTGGGCGTCGATGGCATCAGAGACTGGTCAAGGGAGGGTCTGATCCTCCCACCAAGTATGGGACGACGGCCCCAGTCGATGGGGCGTCGATGGGCTTACGCCCAGTAGACTGCTCCGTCGTTTGGGCACTGTCCTTGGCAGCTTTGTCCAATTCTTGGGCCCTTCATTTAGGGCCTCTTGTGGGTCCTAGATGGGATCGTGCCCGGATATTAAACCTCTAAACTATGTCGTCTAGGTCTTAGTAACATCCCACCTTAGTTTAAGGAAAACGAACACGTAAAACCTACGCAAACACATCAAGACACACAAGTACAATTAAAGGCATACCTTCCGAACGTCATGGATGTTTTTGGGCGTTTGACCTCCAAACATAACCAAACTTCATACACTGCCTAAGAACACTAAAGTAACTCATTTTAACTTAAAATTAATTCGAGAAACAACCTTGAGGCTCTAGTTCACCTTAGTTCGTTTTGGGGCGTTACATTCTCCCCCACTTGGAATTACATTCGTCCTCGAATGACACTTAAACTTCAAGAAATACAAGGACTCACTTAGCATCACATAACACATTTCAATCATGATCAAAACACTCAAAAATCAAAGCATCAACTAACAAATAGCATCATTTCATACTTTCAAACACTTAGCAACACAAACACTTTTAACAAAACTCAAAGAAGTCAAATTCATTCTTAGCCTTTTTTATGGAGGAACAACCTTCTCCAACATTAAACATGCACATATACAACACTTTTGAACACATTGAAACTTAAATTCAAGACAAAACAAATTTTCTCAAAAATCAAAAAATTTACAGTGAGGTTCACTGTGCTCACTGTTAAGTATCCCTAAATTCTCAAAAATCTATTCCTTAAGCAATTCATCAAGATGACATGATCACAAGAACTATAAAACCACATAAACTCATTTCATAACATAAAAACAACAATCATAAAAGTTAATACTTACCAAGGCCATCAAATTCGAATTAGTTATCCTTCCTAGCCCCCATCCCATAGGAAGGGTTCTTTTTGGGAGCATTAGGATCTAGGGAAACTTGATTGACATATTTCCCTCTTGCTTTGATGTTAGGGCAATCCCTCATCTTGTGGCCCTTATTACCACATGCAAAACAACCATCCGTCCTGGCAAGACAGTTACCCACATGTTGTTCTCCACAAGTAGGACACCTAGCCCTTTCATAAGTATGACCACCACCTTAAGAATGTTGGTTTGGAGCCCTATCATTGTTTCCCATGGAAGAATATTGGTGATAGAACCTCTTCTTAGGCTTTTGGTGACTAGAATCATCCGACCTAGGCCTCTTACCCTCTTGTCTTATCTCCCTAATTTTGGACTCCTCAATTTGTTGTGCATAAACCATGAGCATAGAGATATCCATGTCATTAAGAAGCATTGCCGTACGACACTCTTTCTCCACCAAGATAGACATACCCATCACAAACTTGTTCATCCTAGCCCTAGAGTTGGCTACCATGGTTGGGGCATACTTAGAGAGTTGGGTGAATTTGAGAGAGTACTCTTGCACACTCATTCCCTCTTGACGTAGGTTCATGAATTCAACAATCTTCTTCTCCCTCCACTCTAAAGGAAAGAACCTATCTAGGAAAGCCTCTTTGAATTCCTCCCATCAACCGGACCTTTCTCTAAGGGTCTCTCAACCCTCCATTGCTCAAACCACACTTGAGCCACATCTTTGAGTTGATAAGCGGCTAACTCCGCTTTCTCCCTTGGGGTCACACCCATAACATCTACCACTTTCAAAAAAACTCATCTATGAAGCCTTGTGGATCTTCATCCACCTTGGTTCCATGAAAAGTAGGAGGGTTCATCCTCATGAAATCCCGAATTCTAGAGGCGCGAGTACTAGCATTAGGTTGTGGCCTATCTCCTTGATTAGCTTGGACAACAAAGTGATTATTGACGACATGAGTTTGAGCCGTCATGAGTTGGGTCAAGTTCATTAGGGCAGCCCTCAACTCCGCATTAGTCATATCTCCCTCAACAAAAGGAGCTTGAGGCATAGGAGGCACTTAAGGCACTTGAGGCTCTTGGGGTTCCGGAGGCACTTGAGGTTCTTGAAGAGGAACCTCTTCATTCTCCTCCCCTAAGCCAACAATAGGAACTTGGTCAACACGGGGAAGGACCCTCTCATTAGCTACACCTCCCTCCTCCCTTCTAGCAGTCGATCTCCTCGTATTCATGTCCTATAAACACAAAGAGAAGAGGTTAAGAGAAGACACCTTATAGAACTCAACTCTAAGGCACGACATTAGAATAGGAAATAAAGTGAAACTTCTATCATCCTATAGCCTCTTGCCCATGCATGTGTCGTGACTCACACCAATGACCAAGATACTACTAGATGTGGCTTGTGAGAATTTTAGACCTTAAAATATTTCCCAAGCTCTTCCTTCTAGCCTTCAACCTTCAAAAGCTTCCAACCTATACTTATATAGTATAGAAAAGTATGGGGTTAGTACAAAACAATGTACTAAGTATGACATATGCAAAAATATGTAAAAAGGGACATTTTAGTAAAGTAGCTTTTCATGCCAAGTAAGTATAACATTCATGAATATAGAAACAAATCAACATAAGAACCATCATTTAACACTTAAAGAAGGACTTACATAATTTTAAACCAAAAGAGGCATTTTCAGAGAACTTACCAAATTTAACAGTAACTCAAATGAACATTACAGTGAACGCTTAAACAATTATAGTGAAGGCCTTCCAGTGAATGACACAGTCCAAGTCATATGAACCCGATTTCCTTTGAGGTTTCCCTAACCCATGGCTATCCTACGATTCCCTAAGGTGAGCCAAGAAAGGGATCATCCATACACCCCTTCAAGACACCACAAAGCGACCCTTAAGACCACCAAATCTTAGGCTTACCTCATTTGAAATTCGAATCCACGCCCTTGGCTAGCATGTGCCACACACTCATGGAAAATATAGGTCACACTAAGTGCAATATGCGAGTAGCATCACATACTACCACTCCCACTTAGTGATCCTAATGGATTCCATTAACTCAAGCACTTCACAATAATCATTCATAACATCACACCATAACCCTCATTCGCAAGGATTTCATGAAAGTACTCTTCTCCCATAGTAGGTGTAGGTCACACTAAGTGCAATGTGAGAATAGCATCCCATACTACTACTCCCACTTAGTGCTCCTACTAGTTACTATTTGGATTGAGCACTTCACGAAATTCATTCACAACATCAATAATATACAAGATAACTTAGTTCAAACAGTTCTTTTGTGAAAGTTAGCTTAACCGACAAAGACCATGAGAGCTAGACATGGAATCCCGATATTGACCCCTATCGGATGAGGGATCTTACTTGCCTAGAGTAAGGTCATGCTTCTTAGCTTTTACATGGCTTATCCAATAGCTACACCTATGTGGGCACATAGTTAAGGGATAAAGAGATTTCTACTAAGTAACTCATTCTCTACTAACGAGGAGTACTCATCTCAAGAGGTACATTAGAAATACAACTCTCCACTCACGAAGTGTAATCCACCTCCCCTTCATATCCTCTCGGAGCTAGGCATAACTCCACACGGATTCTCACAATTATAAACTATAGGTCAAGGATAACTAGTGAATACCACATCTCAACTCACGAAGGGAATTCATCCTCCCACCTATCTTACAAAGCTCATTAGGAATAGGGAGGTTGTTACTAGACACTTCATCTCAACTCACGAAGAGTGTCCACCCCAAGATTCCCCTTTTTTACTAAACTTAGCATTATACAATCGCTTAAGTGTGAGTGAGTGTACATATGAGCACATCTTACACATAAACATCATTTAATTCTTAATAACTTCTATACATGCTTTAGACCTACATTCATCAATGCACACACCTTACATGCTTCACATACTCAATATGCTTCACTTAGACACAATACAAGCCAAACATGTTATGCAACTTCACAAGACACAAGACAAGACTCATATTCAATATTACTCCATTTAATATATTAGACCTTCAAAACCACATTCACAATACATACTTAAATAACATCAAATTCATCAAGTAAACACCGCCACCAAGAAGGTAGACCATACCACTCAAGAGCAATTATAATGAAAACTATACATTGTAAGTAACTTACCATTTAACCAAGCCATCATAACCTATAAGCATTTTATCAACATTTCATCAAAATAAGACTCTTAGGGCAGTAGCTAAATCAACATATTAACACAAGAAAACCAAAGTTCATACTTTACCCAAACATGCTCATATAACCCATTTCCCAAGCTAAAATTTGAAATATGCATAAACATGAGTTCATTAGGGTTTTTAACTTGAAAACATGGATACCATACTTCAAAGAGAAAGAAACCCACGAATTTTTGGTGAAGATTAATGTCCCAACCAGACCTTCTTTCCCTCCTTCAGTCTTAGCTTCAATAGTGACTTTGGGAGAGTTTTCTTTAGAGAGGGAGTTTGAATATTTGAAGTGAGGGGTCTTGTCTAGGTCTAGGGTTTAAACTAACTTAATATAACTTAAACACTAAAAATATCAGCCTAGGGTCCTAAAAGACTTTTGGTGAATTTACACAAAACACCCCAAGTAGGCAGCCACGTGCAGCAGCTTTTCAGGTGCCAATCGACGACCCAAGCTACTAGTCGTCGATTGATCGACGGCCCGTGCTGCTGGGCGTCGATGTCATCAGAGACTGGTCAAGGGAGGGGATGAGCCTCCCACAAAGTATGGGATGACGGCCCCAGTCGACGGGGCTTCGATGGGCTTCTGCCCTGTATACTGCTCCGTCGTTTGGGCAGTGTCCTTGGCAGCTTTGTCCAATTCTTGGGCCCTTCATCTAGGGCCCCTTGTGTTCCTAGGTAAGGTCGTGCCCGAACTTTAAACCTCTAAACTATTTCGTCTAGGTCTTAGGAACATCCCACCTTAGTTTTAAGGAAAACGAACACATAAAACTCATGCAAACACATCAAGACACACAAGTACAATCTAAGGCATACCTTCCGAACGTCATGGACGTTCTTGGGCATTTGACCTCCAAACTTAACCAAACTTCATACACTGCCTAAGAACACTAAAGTAACTCATTTTAACTTAAAATTAATTCATGAAACAACCTTGAGGATCTAGTTCACCTTAGTTCATTTTGAGGCGTTACATCAGTGAAGAATAAATATCTGAATCAGCTATTATATTTCTTGACTTGATTGAGCGAAAGTCTTTTCTTTTGGTTCTTCAGAAGTTGTTTCTCTCTCTTGCCTTATACTTTATGAATAGTTTTGATGCATAAGACTATAACTTTATGGCAGAGAGAGTACCCTTTAAATAGAGTGTGTTTAATATCATACCATCTTTCCATCATGGTGAGTAGTGGAGATAATGGATAGTTGGAAGAGGTAATGGGTAAAGTGGAAGACTTAATGGGTAATTGGACTAACTTCCCCACTTCCACACTTCTCCACTTCTCCACACATGTAAGTAATTTCTCCACTAATCCAATTAGAATTAGAATTTAGTTAGTAATTAAATATTAAACCAAAATAATATTAATGTGAGTGGGTCATAAAACTAACATTCTCCCACTTGACACACGTAACATCATTTACTTAATGGTTTAATAAATATTTTAATTACAATGTGCACATATACTAAATTCAATATTATTTGTTGTTATTAAGTAAATCAACTAATATGAGTCATGACGGTTGTACACCACTTTATTCGGCATAGTCCCTTCCATGCACTACAATGTTAGTCTATTGCCTAACCCAACCTTTCAAATACATAATGGGTCCACCATAATGCTTAGAATATATTTATATAAAATAAAACATGTCATCATCATTCTCAACATAACGTATACAAGAGAAAACAGGTAATAACAGAAACATATATATAGTTAAGCTCAAAGTGTCAATTGCATAAACATAATATAATCTTTACATAAACTCATTCATTGTTATTAATAAAACCCATTCTTTCAATATGTTCAACAAATGTTTTGGGCGGTAATCCTTTCGTCAAAGGATCAACAAATCATAAATTTGGTGCTAATGTGTTCAATTGTCACTTTATGTTTCTGAAATTCTTCCTTAACTTAAAAGTAGCCTTAGAATACTTATCATTTTTAGAGAAGAATACTGATGCAGTATTATCATAATAAATTTTCAGCGGCTTTCATATACTGTCGACTAGTCCAAGTCCTGAAATAAAGTTCCACAACCAATTAGCCTGAATTGTGGCCTCAAAGCATGACAAACTCAGCTTCCATAGTGGATACAACTATAACAGATTGTTTCGCACTTTTCCATGATATTGCTCCTCCATCTAATGGGGACAAATACCCAAATGTGAATTTTCGTGTATCCACACAACCAGCATAATCTGAATCTGAATATCCAATCATATCAAGATGATCAGATCTTCTATAAGTGAGAATATGATCTTTAGTTCCTTGCAAGTATCTCAACACTTTCTTCGCAGCTTTCGAATGATCCATTCCTGGATTACTTTGATAACGACCCAATATTCCAACAGCGAAACTGATGTCTGGTCTCGTACATGTTTGGGCCTACATTAGACTCCCAACTATTGATGCATAAGGAATATCATTCATTTGCTTACGTTCCAATTCATTCTTTGGACATTGATTGAGACTAAATTTATCTCCATTCTAAATTGGAACGGGACTTGATGAACATTATTTCATTCTAAATCTCCGTAATAATTTATTAATATATGTTTTCTGAGACAAACCTAATAATCCTTGTGATATATTTAGAAATATTTATATCCCAATCACATAGGATGCCTCTACCATATCTTTCATTTCAAAGTTGTTAGATAGATATCTCTTGGTATCATGCAACAAAACAAGATCATTAGTAGCAAGCAAGATGTCATAAACATACAGGACTAACATAATAAACTTACTCCCACTAACCTTCAGATATATACACAAATCAACAGTGTTTTTCTTAAATCCAAAAGTTACAATAGTTTCATTAAAATTAAGATACCATTGTCGGGAAGCTTGTTTAAATCCGTATAATGACTTCTTAAGTTTACACACCATGTGTTCCTTTCCTTTACAAGAGAACCCTTCAGGTTGATTCATATAAACTTCTTCCTCCAAATTTCCATTTAGAAATGTTGTTTTCACATCCATTTGATTTAGCTCTAAGTCATAATGTGCTACTAAAGCCATTATAATTATGAGTGAATTTTTTCTAGAGACAGGTGAAAATATTTTTTTATAGTCAATTCCATCTTTTTGAGTGAAACCTTTTGCAACAAGTTTGGCCTTGTGTCGTTCGATGTACGAGTTGAGTCACGTTTGGTCTTAAAGACCCATTTACACCCAAATCTTTTGCAACCTGGTGGTAATTCAACAAGGTCCCATACTTTATTTTATTTCATAGATTTCAACTCATCTTTCATAGCATTTATCCATCTATCAGAATTATTACTTTCAATAGCTTGTGAAAATAAAACTGAATCATTATCAATTCCCAAGTCAATTTTGACTCGTGTAAATATACCAAATACTCATCAGAAATAGCAGATCTCTTTTTTCTTTGAGATTTTCTTAATTCTACTTCTTGTGGTACATCTACTGCATGTTCATCAATTATCGCTTCATTGAGATTAACAAGAGCATCAATTTGTTGTTCTTATTGATTGTTAGGTTGTGCAACAACTTTAGGAACAATATCTTTAAAAGAAGTCAAAGGTACAGAAACCCTCACCCTAACTTCTTTAATTTATACTTTACGTGGTTCATCACTCCTACTAACTTCACAATTCTTAATGAACCTAGCATTTCCAGTTTCAACTATTCTTGTACTGTGATTAGGACATTAAAATCTAAACCCTTTTGATTTTTCTGGATAACCAAGGAAGAAACCACGGATTGTTATTCAATCCAGTTTCTTTTCTTGTGGTTATAAACTCTAACTTTTGTCGGACCACCCTAAACATGCAGGTGTCTTAAACTAGGTTTCCTACCAGCCCATAGTTCAAAAGGAGTCTTTGGGACTACATTACTAGGAACCTTATTAAGTAAGTAAACGACAGTCCTTAAAGCATACATCCACAATGAAAGAGGAATAGATGAATTACTTAACATACTCCTAACCATGTCCATTAATGTATGATTACGCCTTTCTGCTACACCATATTGTTGTGGTGTTCTAGGAATTGTGTATTGAGCACATATGCGATGCTTTTCGAGGAATTTAGCAAATGAACCTGAGTGTTGTCCATTTTCATCATATCTTTCATAATATTCATCACCTCTATCTGACCTGATTATTTTCACCTTTCTATTTAGTTGTCTTTCACATAAAGACTTCTACGGCATGTATCGCTTAAGATTTTTTATGTAACAAATAGACATATCCATAACGTGAGAAATAGTCAATATAAGTAATAAAATATTTTCTTTATTGAAAGATGCAATATCAAAAGGACCACATATATCAGTGTGTATAATTTCAAGAAGTTGTATGCTTCTTGTGGCTCCTTTCTTTATGTTTCTTGTTTTTTTTCCTTTAATATAATCTACACAAATGTTAAGGTCTGTAAAATTCAAATTTGAAAGAATTTCGTTCTTAACTAATCTTTCTAATCTATTTTTGGATATGTGACCTAAACCTTTGTGCGCAGATTGTTCATTCACCAAACTTCATTTGGTTCCAATATTATGATGCAGAGTTAAGAGTGTGTCGGCAAATTGGTTATCAAGATTCAGTTTGTATACGTTATCACAATGAGTACCAGCACCAATGAGATAATTATGTTTAAACAAACTAAAACATTCATTACTGAAATTAAAAGAGTATCCAGTCTTATCCAACTTAGATAAAGAAACTAAATTTCTTAAAAGAGAAGGTACATAACTGTAATGACCCGAAAAAAAAAAATTTGAAAACTTTTATGAAATTACCGTTTTACCCCTATCGATAGTTGTCTCGGGTCATTTTGATAAGTCGATGAAGTTGGTTTGAGAATTTTGAATAATATATTCAAGTCTAGCTAATTAATTGTCAGGTGATTTCTAGATAATTAATTTAATTTGTAACTAATGGGTTAAATGTAGAAGTTATTTAAAACCCTATCACTTGGCCCATATATAAAATAAATTGGTAAGCAAAAGGGGGTTTATTATGCTTTTAATTATAAACACCAGAATCAGTGCGGCTAGAATCCTCGGATGAACAAAGGGAACGAGAAGAACTCCAAGGTAAATCATCAATCATGCCTAAATCGTGTATTGTGTATTACGGATGAGTGTCACTTTATTATAATTATAATATTTGTGGTGAACCAGAAAGAGGAATAATTAAATCGTAAGATAAAAAGGAAACTTGTCTAATGTGATAGCGGTTTTTTGTTTGAAACATGGGGAAGAAATAGGTTACACCATTTATTTATTTTTTAAAAAAAAGAGATAGATTTGGCATCTGTAAATTTTGCCAACTTAAATGTGGGTTTCTAATTATATATATTACTAGGGAATTTGGCCGCGCTTCGCGCGTTCTTTAAAATAAATATCAAAGGATTACTTTTTTTCAATCAATTATATAGTTCTCTTTATTTCCAAACGTAATATTATCACTTTATTTTTTATAATTATATATTAATTATGAAGATCGTTTTGAGATGAAGATTGAAATAAAACTTAACAATTTTAACATCTATAATCTATTAAATAAGGGATAGTACATTATTAATCAATATGTCAAAATATATTTTCTTAGTAATTTTTTTGTTTGGACTGGTATTTAATGTCACTTTGTACATTTTATTGGAATATCAATGAGTTTGAAACTATATTTTTAGGGACGTATCGCACGCCGCGATGGTTACTATTATCGAGGGTCGTGTCGTGCGCCGCGTAAGAACAGATACATGGAAAGATATGTCCCTCATGGGTCCCGAACTGAGAGACAGCGGGTGTGTATCACTAGGTCAGACATGTATCATTATACTTGACATTGCATTCCATTGCATTGCACATACTTATCGTTAGTGAACTTGATATTGTGTTTTGTTGATCTTGTGATTGCCTTTCTGCGGAATTTGTGATTGTTGAATACTGAGCTTGTTATTGAAGATATATAATTTGTTGAAGTGTTGTTGTTGAGGATATGTAATTTGTTGAAGTGTTGTTGTTGAGGATATATAATTTGTTAAAGTGTTGTTGTTGAGGATATGAAATTTGTTAAAGTGTTGTTGTGGAGGATAAGTAATTTGTCTAAGTGTTTTTGTTGAGTTACGTGCTATGTAAACTGTGAGCTGTTAGGTTGAGCTGAACTTTTATACAGGTTGTAGTTGTGGAGGTTCGGTTGGGGGTGATAGGAGAACCCGTATTTCATCCTCTTAGCTTGTGTTTAGGGATTTACTTGCTGAGTACCGTGTGGTTTGGTACTCACCCCTTGCTTCTATAAATTTTTATACGTTATGAGCCTGGATCGTTAAGGTACTTGTCATTCTCTTCTTTTCCGAGGCTTCTTGGAGATTTGTGAAGTAGTTGTTTGTCGTCTCAACAGACTTTATTTCTCCTTGATTATGATCTTGTTCTATTCTAGAAACAAGCTCATTTGAGACTTGAGTTTTATTTTGAATCAATTGTAATACTTTAGAGGCTTGTATACGTGACAAAAAGGTTTTGGGGATATAATGTAAGTTGATATTAAATATTTCCGCATTTTATTTTCATGGTTGAGTTTTAGTTTGACTTGTCTTGGTGGGATAAGACGAGTGTCATCACGTTCAGTTTTGGGTCGTGACAATAACAAGTTTCAAGTAAATCTAAGTGCCGCTCAGTATCAAGGTACAAATGGTAAGTTCCTATGGCTTTAACTAGAGTCTTCACTCTATTCCCCATATACACATATCTTTCATTATGGTTTGTGTTGTAAGGAATCCCTGCATCGTATTAGAAACATGAACAGTACAACCAGAGTCAATCCACCAAGTATGATAAGAAACTTCAATTAGATTTGATTCGAGACATGTAAAAGCACTAGACTTACCTTTCTTCTCGAGCCATGCCTTATATTTCAGGCAATCTTTCTGAAAGTGTCCAGATTTTCCACAGAAACAACACTTATCATTCTTGTGTTCCTTTTTATGTACTTGAGAGGATGACTCATTAACATTATGGTGCCTCTGCTTTCCTTTAGCATGTTTCTTTCCTTTCTTTCCAACTCCTTGAGGACTTACAAAGTTAATGGAGTGGGTTCCTTGATTCTTGAGCCTTACTTCCTCCTAAACCAGCATTCCGTGCAATTCATGCATGTTCCATTTGTCTTTCATGGTGTTGTGGTTCATTTGGAAAGGGTCATACTCAGATGGTAATGAGTTGATAATGAATTGTATAAGGAAATTGTGTTCCACTTCCATTCCCAAAGACTTAAGTCTTGCTGCTACATTTGTCATTTCAATGACAAGCTCATGCATGGTACGTAAACCATCAAACTTCATGGTGATTAAAGTACTCATTAATGTCCCAGCAAGAGACTTATCAGCAGTTTGAGAGGATTCTTCCACGAATTTCAGAAAATCTTTTGCATTTTAAGTTTTGGGAAGATTAGTCTTAATGTTGCTCGCAATATTCATTCGCATAAGCATAATGCCTAATCTGTTAGATCGATCCCAGTGCTTATGTATATTGCAGTAATTTAACATGAGGTAGTTAAAATTATTATTTATATGACTTGCTTAAAATGATTTTAACTGATGATAAAATAATAGTAATAAATAAATATATGTTTCTCAATGAATTAAATTTTTACATTTATGTTAGCGAAGTTTTGGGATTGTACATAAAAAGAGAAATCAAGTAAATTAGATAATTCAAAAAAATAATTACAATCCAAAAAGAAAAACAACACCATGAAATTGAAAAGTCTAAGGAGAACCAAAGGAAAGGACATAACATGCTCTGAAATTTTTGAATTTTTTGTTATTGAAGAGCTTGCCCATGGGACGCATTCCTTATGAATTATGCCTTTTGAGAATTGCACTTGTGATTGATATTGGATTTAAAATGTTAATTGGTCCATTTTCATATTCATAAGAATGTTTGAAAAATGTGAATCAATTGAATTTTGTTGAAAACTTGTTATATGGACAAATCTAAAAACTGATGTGTTCACTGGGAAATACTGAATTTTACTTTTGTCTTATAATTATTTTACACAAGTAGGGTCATTATGTAGGGAATTAACCAAAAATGAAGTTCTTAATGTTGGAAAAAAATTGCATTATTGATCTTCCTAATAAGAGATCTATATCAAAGTGTGTATTATTTTAGGATGCAAATTAGAAATAAATGGTTAAAAATTTATTGGTACAAGACAAGAGAGGGAGAGATTTGTGGAGTGAATGAAATGAAGAATGTGTTAGTGTCTATGTACTTGTATCATGGAATTAGTTATAGAAAAATCTTATAACTTATAGTTTCTAGAATAATCATGTAACTTATGCAGGAAACTTAGCCACTTGAAGAAATATTTTGACAAATTTAAAAATAGAATTTTAAAATAAAATATATATGAATGACCATATTATCCTTGATCGTCCTCAACTTCATATTTCTACATAATAGAAAAGTATCACATTTTGACCTGTCAACTTTGAATTTAAATCAAACTTACATTAGTTCACTATTCAGATGAATATGTTTGAAATCAAATAAAAGTAAAAAAATTATGATATATTTTAATGAAGAACTACCTTTTTTATAATCTAGTAAACATTTTTAGTTTACTTTAAATGCAAATATACCATCCTATTCATCTTATTTGTAAAGTTACTTTTTGACATATTTAAAATATTATATTTCAATATTAAAACTATTTTTGTTTATTCTTTAGTTTCAATTTAATATATATTATTAATTTATCACACTTATTTCTTTTCAAATATATTAATTAGAGCCAAATTAAACGTAATTAATTATATTTTTAAGTAATAAATTTTATATTAAAGTAGGCATTTCTAGTAAGTATAATGAATAGAAAAAATAATAAGAATTAAATTAAAATTTAGTAAAATAGAGTAATGAGTAAATATCACAGTAACTCATAACAAGTAATTAATAACAAACTGAGTTGATGGTAATAATAATAACTAAAAATATTTTTAGAACTATTTAGTTTTCTTTTTATCATTCTTGATAGATTTTTGTTTGCGTAAAGTTATATTTTTACATTTGATCGTCATTCACTTCATATATGGAAAGATGTTTCTAGAATTAATTATTTTTCTTGCTATTTTTCTTAATAGATTTTTGTTAGAATAAAATTTTATTTCAATTCTTGATCGTCTTAAATGTAAATATATCATCATATTCATTTTTATTTGTAAAATTTATTTTTAACATATTTTTCCTTATTTCAATCTAATACATATTATTAATTTTATCACACTTATTTTTTTTAAGTATATTAATTAGAGTCAAAATAGAGATGAAAATAAGTAATTCATAATGTATATTTATATTAAAGTAGGTATTTTTTATAAGTATAATGAATAGAAAAAATATTAAAAATTAAATTAAATTAATAGTATAATAGAGTAATGAATAGATATTACAATGACTCAAAAAAAAAAAGTAACAACAAAATAAGTTAATAGTAATAAAAATAACAAGATGTTTCTAAAAATATTTAATTTTCTTGTTATCATTTTTTATAGCGTGAAAGTACATTTTTACCCCTGATCATTATTCACTTCATACATAGAAAGATCTTTCTAGATTATTTACTATCTTTCTTAATAAATTTTTATATCTTCATATTTTTTTCTTCCAATTTGTGTGACACAAATGAAATTTGAAAAAAGTGAACTAAATTTTTATATGTTTTTTTAAAAAATATTTTAAATTATTGATTTATGTACCTTTTGTGTCATTTTCGAATAATATATGTTATTACATCTGTTTTATTTTATGTGATACGAGTGATTTTAGCAAAGTCAACGAAATTTATCATATGATTCTCACATATTTTTAGTTGTCATTTTAATGTGATTCATAGTACTTTTTAGTTCTTACGTTATTTTCAAACAATATATGCAACTTTTTTTTGTTTCGATAAAAATAAGGGAGTCAACCAAATTTCATTATGTTTTTAAACTATATTTTTCAAAAATATTTTAAATTGTTACATTGCGTTTTTAAGCCTTTTTAAATGTAATTTTCAAATATGTAACAAATTAGAAATTAAAACGAAGAACTAAAGTTTTCAAATTATTATATTTCTATATTAGAATGTTCAACTCTTTAAAACTCCACATATATGCACAAATTAAATGAAGGAAGCCAAATGAATTTTTTTAGAAAAAATATATGAGAGCTCATTTTAATAATAAAATATATATATTTCATTTTTAATATATGAATCTCTCCTTTTTGATTTATATAAACTTATTTTTTTATTTTGTTTCAAAAAGAAAATAACTTCTGAATTTTAATTTTTTCTATAAAGCATATATAAGATCACAAATTAAAAAATATTTCAATATACATATCAATTTTAATTATAATTTTGATTGATTTCACCTAATATTATACTTGATATATAATTATTAAGGGCTAAGCGTAATCATTATTTAGTTACTTTCATATGATAAATAGATATCACAATAACTCTTAAAAAATGATGAAATAACAAAAATGAGGTAATACTAATAATAATCACTAAAGATGTTTATAGAACTATTTAAGTTATCATTCGTGGTAGATTTTTGCTTGCATAAAATTATATTTTTACCTTTGATCATCATTCACTTCATATATAGAAAGATGTTTCTCGAATTATTTATTCTTGATAGATTTTTGTTAGAATGAAATTACATTTTATTCTTAGTCGTCTTTAATACAAAATATCATCCTATTCATTTTTATTTGTCAAGTTACTTTTTAACATCTTTTTCTTTAATTTCAATCTAATATATATTATTAATTTTATCACACTTATTTATTTTCAAGTATATTATTAGAAGCAAAATAAAGATGGAAATAATTAATTCATGATAAATTTTTATATAAAAAATAGGCATTTTTAGCCTATTTTTTATAAGCATATTGAATAGAAAAAAATATTAAGAATTAATTTAAAGTAATAGTAATATAGAGTAATAATAAAATAGATATCACAATAACTCACAAAAGAAAAGAAAGTGAAGTAATAACAAAATAAGTTAATTGTAATAACAATAACTTAAGATGTTTTTAGAACTATTGTTTTTTTTGTTATCATTCTTGATAGATTTTTGTTAGCGTGAAATCACATTTTTGCTCTTAACCATTGTTCACTTCATATATAGAAAGATGTTTCTAGAATTATTAATCATCTTTCTTAATATATTTTTGTTAGCGTGAAATTACATTTTTGCCCTTGGTCGTCCTCCCACTTCACTGTTCTATATAATAAAAATTTAATTTTTTTGTTATCATTCTTGATAGATTTTTGTTAGCGTGAAATTACATTTTTGCCCTTGATCATTATTCACTTCATATATAGAAGATGTTTCTAGAATTATTAATTATCTTTCTCAATAGATTTTTGTTAGCGTGAAATTACATTTAAAAAAATCTTCATGTTAAGTTAAATTAAAATTATATAAATCGAAAAGGAGTGAGTACAAACTTTAGATCAATTTTATATTTATAAAATTTAAGTTTTTGTAACTATTTTGTCTTTTAACAAAATTTAAAATGAAAATAATTCACAATTATTTTTATAGTATTTTTTTATCTCTATTCTATAGATAATAATCAAAAATTTTAATTTATAGAAGGTAATAAAGTATTTTAATTTTGAAATTCAAGTATTGATATCAATTGAGAAAATATTTATTTTTAAGTTGTAACGCAATTATAATCTAATATTTAATGTGCTCCTTACTCTCGACGAATGAAACTAATTTATAACAATTCAAGATTGCAAGAAGTAGAAATCAACACTAAAAAGTGCAGCTCACTATTATATGAAGTTCAATATGAAGTTTATCCATTGTGAAAGTTTCATATGTATATGACATAGAGTAAATATCTTAAAAGATCACTCAAGTATGTGAAATTATTTCAAAAAGTCACTCAACTTTGTTTTGTATCAATAAAGTCATTCAACTTATGGATTTTCTTTTATAAAATCACTCAAATTGAACTATTTTTCTATAAACTCATTATAACCAAAGAATAAAAAATATAATTACACAAACCACCCTTGAAGTTTAGTTTTGTAGTACTTATTTTCATTGTAGTTTATAATATTATGCTTAACTCTCTTATTTTATTTTCTTTAACAAATAATTTTTTAATCTGATTACTATTAACATAAAATTTATGATATGATTAAATTTTGATTTATCATACTTTTATTTATTTTTATGATTGATATATTTTCTTCCTTCCATTAATATATACCTTGGTGATTATTTGTATATGATTACAATTTACAGACGGGCATCCATAATGATTAAATGGATACATTTGTTGTTGATTTTGGCTTCATTAAGTTGACTTGTACATTTTTTTCATAACCTACGCATTCCGTTTAAGTATTTCTGTAATGACCCGGAAAATCATTTTTGAAAATTTTCGTAAAATTAACATTTTACCCCTCTTGATAGTTGTTTCGAGTCATTTATGATCGGTCAGTGAAATTGATTTGAAAATTTTAAATTATTCGACTACTACAATTAGTTAATTGATGGGTATATATAAAATAATTTATTTATTTAGTTGGTGGTTAATGAACAATGTCATAATTTATATAATACCTATACTACTTAAATCATATTAAACTAAATTAATAGGGTTTGTCACTATTTAGTACATAAAAAGAATTTAGAAAACAAAAGAAAGAAGTTTATCTGCACAAAGTTCTGTGGCGGCTGGCGTACATAGGAGTTGCTCAATTTATTTTTCAGGCAAGAGAACTCGAACTTGTGTGATGTATATGTGTATATAATTGCAAGATTCAAACATATATTAATGTAATACGAATTTATTGGAGAAAGCAATTAAGCCGGTGCCAATTACATTGTTTTAGTAGGAAGGAAAATAGTTTGAAAAAAATATATATATTTTTAATTTAGTAATAGACCTGACAAATATAAGATTGAGGTGTAAGTCACTGGAAATCATACAATTGTTATAATTCTTTATAATATAATATATATTGGTGAAAGGGAATGAGAATTGGCAATTTAAATGAAATTTTATGTTTGAAAAGTTATGGGACAAAATCTAGTGGTGAAGATTAATTTTGAAAGTTACTGCTTTGAATAATGATGGCTTAATCATTGGGAAAATTAAATCTAAGTGGTTAATTGATAGTAATTTGGACACCAACGTTTTGTTGATGTTGGGATCGCAATATTGGGTTTAGTCGTTCTTCTCATGCTTCAAGTTATGATGGTTTATTTTGAATTTCTTTTATAATTATCACATTATGATTAAGTTTTGATGTATTGAGATATATAATCAAATATTGGGTGTATTACATTATATGAAAGTTATTAGGGTTGTAGTATTTGGAGAAATTATGACTTAACCCTAGGCTTAAAACTTGAAAAATATAATATTTTAAATGTTAATTGGCATCAAAATTGGAACTTGATTATAAATTCAAATGAGTTTTTGGGTCTATGCTAGACATATAGCAATATGAGTGTTGTTAGTTTTGAAAGCTTATTGTGATTATGAATGTGCATAGATTGCTTTGAGTTTGAAGTTCAACAAATGGGAGAGACTCGAGTCCTCGAGTAAATTCTTATTGAATTCAGGCAAGTGAATTTTTAAACTCTTGCTAAGTGTATGAAATGCGTGTATTTCCTTGTGGTATATGTTTGGGAGTAATGGGACTTGGTGATGGGTTGACTTGTCCACATCGATGGACTGGGATGACATTCACACGTCTTGCGGAGATCTCCTAATCCCACTTGGGGGGACGCTTTCTTAACAGGTCTTAGCAGGCCCCTAGACCGATAGTGTTCAAAACAAGAGCGCACGAGATGACCTCTATCTTCTTCCGGCCTTCGTGCGGATATGCCTCGAGAGAAATTTTGTTGTCTTCGTTTGCCAGACGTTCCTCGAAAGAAGGTGGGCGGGCAAGTATCTCCTCATAACTTTCCTCATCATAATTTCCTTCGTTGATCTCCTCTTCGGGGCTCTCAGGAGGAAATAGTGATTCGTACAGACGCTTTCCGCGCTGCTTTTGCATCTCGATCCTCCCTTCTTCACTTGGTTCAGCTTGAATACCTTTTCCTTTGTCCATAGCGGCGATTTTGCCTTTCCTGAGACAGTAAAGTACTTGCTTTTGGATTTGGGGTATGAGAGGTGTCTTTTGAGTGAGAAACTTAAGAGTCGGGAAATTTTGGTCGGACATTTTGTAATAGTGACTTGTTTATATATTTTTTGAAAATTTCTGAAAAAGAGTGGATTTCTGATATCCTCATTCACAGCAACATAACACACAAGCAGTTAATAGCACATATATCGCGTCCTAAAACATACAGGGGGACCCTTTTGTGCCAAGGGTAGGCCTAGCGCATTTGAATGATGTACGCGTGAATTTGAACCAAATAAACAATTCCCCCAAAATAAATTTCACAAATGAATAATAATGTTCACAAAGGGGAAAAATAAAGGATAAAACATTAAAGACAAACCCACGCAGGGGCCATTTGAAAGTGCGATAAAGACAGGCCCACGCAGGGGCTAAAAACAACATAAATACATATAAAAAAACCACACAGGGGCGAAATCCACTATGTTGTGCCTGATGGTCCTGCTCTGTTGCCTCTCCCTGAGTCTTGTATTGCTGAAACATGTATCTTAGCATCAACAAAAATCCTTCACCCAGGCGTCCCTTGTCTTTCAAGCTTTCGTATCGCATTCTCTCATTTTTCTCCTCGACCCAAGTATCGAAATCATCATAACTACGCCTCAGTCTTTTCACCTCTTGTGTTGTCCTCTCAAGAGTGTCTTGGTTCTCGACAAATTTAGCGTACATTTCTTGGGCCTCTTTCTTTACCTCTTGCAGCTCGGCCACTACCTTGACTTCTTTGTCTGTCACGCTGCGAAAGCTGCGCGGGGTTGGGGAGGAGATACTTTGTATGTCTTTTTTCAACCATTTTTTATAACCCTCATCGTACCCAGCATTAAATCGGTCTGGAGCGATAGTAGTTTTATCCATCCACTTGGCACCTTTCCATTCTCTAAACAATTCAGTTGCGTCATGCACCCTATCATCCCCGATATCGTATACATAAACGCCATAGTACGCCTCTTCAGGCACAGTTTGTCTCCTCCCAAACTGTCGTAAGACGCGAAAGGGTACGTAAGGGCGAATTCCCCGAATACCCGGTAGAGGAAGCACAACCTGTCTGCGGCTCTCTACAACGACTTCTTTGGAGATGAAGCGGTCAAGCATCCATTGGAGATCTTCTTCTCTCAATTCGGAGAAAATCTGAGCCCATCTTCCCCTTGTTCTCCGATTGCCCATATTCCTATTGTACAGCATGTCATTCAAATCTTTGAGGGTGTTCTTGTTGTCGAGAGTGTGCAGCTCCTGAGTCCCAGCACCCTTTGTCAAGTGGCTGAGAATCCACCATTGAAGGAGTAGGTTGCATCCTTGGAAGTATCAATGTCCTTCTTTGCATTTTTCTAAGGCTCGAAACATATCGGACAAGATGACCGGAGCTATAGGGTAGTACTTCGTTGTTCCTTGGTTCGTATACCCTTTGAAAAAAGTACGCGCGAGTGTTATAATTCGGGTATTGATGCTCAAACTTGGACCATGTGAAAAGACCATCGTTCTCAACAACGCTACAGCAAATGCTAGAGGACGAATTTCGTTCCATTCTCTGTAGGAGACCTTGAACTCTCGGTTGTAAGTGGCGTAGTAGCTTGCATGTCCAAAGCGGATGTAAAGATCTCTGAATGCTACATGGAAATCTTGGCACCAGTAGGCAAAGTCTTTCCCCAATCCGAACCAATCCGCAATATCTTCTACCGAATGCTTGTTAGGGATAAAGATGTCTTCTTGTTTTCTTGCTCTCCTTTCTATCCCAGTGCCTACCGTGTCTATGCAGTCTCGGATTTTCTCCAAAGTCGGGATAATTTCGGCGGTTCCGAATCGAAACACCATTCGTTGGTTATCCCAATAGCCTGTAAGGACCTCAACCAGTTCCGGCCAACCGTTCATGTTGATCAATTCTGTCAGAGCACCCACATATTTGTTGAGGGTTCTTCTATGATCCCGTCCAGATTGTCATGCCACATTTTGAGTTGGTGTGGCGCCGCTATGATCATGTCGAACTTTGGGAAACGATCCATATCTACAAAACAGAAGCTAGTTAGGTTTACCCACCCCAAATTGGTTTTTAACACGTACATCATTCAAATGTCAAAATAATATGATGTGTCGTGAGGTCGAAGACCTTAGACACGATTTTGGCGGTTTTCTACTAAATGGACAATACACCTTGGGTATTAAGCCAACTTAGGCTAATGCTTAATTTTTGGTTTTGATTTCGCTCTAACTTAGGCTTACTAGAATAGTTTTCAAGTTGACGATTACCCGAGTCGGACAAACAACGGGGTGAAGCTACCAAACGACGTCGGATGACCGCATTTCAACTATTCGTTTGATACTTCCAAATGAAACTCTTGTGTATTTTTGAAAGAAGTCGTGAAAAGCCACGTAACTTTCATTTTTCTAATGCATACTATTTGTCGTTTGACGGAAAGATGCCATGAAAGTGCAATAATTCAACAATAAGGTAAAGTAAACAAATAAACAAATATTACAAATAGCCAAATAAGGTTAGTTTTAAGGTTAGAATCCTCCAAATCCCCAGCAAAGTTGTCATTTCTATTTTATCGAAAAAGGTATTTTTGTATGTTTTTTGACTTTTTTAGAGTCGCTACTTAATTTTTTAAGAAAAATCAAAAAAACTCATTTTCAAAAGACTTTACAAAAATAATCAATTGAAAATATTTAAAGGGGTTCGGAAATTCATATTAACGTCTTAGAAAGGTTTTAAAAGCACATAAGACGTCCGCTAACACGCGGTTATCCGATAACTAACTATTTGGCTAAAAATTAAAATTGTAATAAAATGTTTCTTAGAGTTGTTTGAGAAAAACTTAACTTGCATCTAATATCTAATTTTCAAAAAAAAAATTATTTTGAAGTTACTTAAACTAGATTTAAGTCGTTAAAACAAAATGGCATTTACGGGAATTCAAATTTTTTAATCTTAAGACTAACAACAATCAAACAAATAATTAAAAGCACGTAAAAAGAGAGAGAGAGAGAGGGGAAGAGAGATTTGGGTAGGACCCAAACCCGACTTCTGTCCGCCTTGACTGGTGTTTGGACCATTTTCGTTTTGGGTCTTAGGCCCATTCGACTTATACCTGTTCTAAACTAACAAGATAATAAATTTTTGTTTCTTTGAGCCTAAGACCCAAAATCTTCACCTGTCCTAAATCTAGCAAAATAATAATGAAGGAAATTTACAAGGCTTAGGCCTAAAAACAACAAAATACAAGTTTTAAAGAATATAAATTTTGAGCAATTTAGCTCAATCTCTTCGACTCTCTTTAACTTGCTCCATGCTATCTTGACCCCACGATCTTTCAACAATTCTGTGGGTTGATCGACTCGAGTAAAAAAGGTCTAAGCCTTGACGGCTCTCTCGGAACACGAGGAGAAGACAAGAGTTCACAATGAACTCGTATGAATTTTACATGCAAAACAGAGAATAATAAGTTAAAATAACAATATAAATAATTAAATAAGACATCGATGGGATAAAAATCAATCCGAACTTTATAAATGTGAAGTAAAAAAAGACATTTCAGGAGCAAATAAATGGGAGTTGTCTAAATCTCACAGTAAGCACATTCTTTACAATCACAAAAAAACATATTAACAAAGGCAGTCATCAATTGCAATTAACAAGGATCCGCAAATAAAAGAAAGATCAGGCTGAATAAATTCCTACAGTAAGGTACCAAATAATTCAATGTTTGAATTAGGCGCAACAGAAAACTAATAAAGCTCCAAGCTCCATGCTCATTTTAACAACAATAATAGAAGACAAAAGGTACAGGAGACGAATAGGAAAGATTGATAAACTTGCAGACATGCTTCAGAGAATACAAGACTCCAAACTCCAACTGTTAGATAAAATTTATAACTAGAAATTTGATTAATTTGGAAAGAGATACCATCGTCTGTTTACTGGAAGCAAACATCTCACCTAGATCTATTTTAGGAATTAGAGAGGGTCAACAAGCACCTAGCTGAGATTTAATAGAGCCAAACCACCACATGAATTTTCTTGAATCTAATTCAAATTACGCAAAAGTTTGAACCTATATAGCAAACAATGATAGGAGAACTAAGGCAAACCAACACAAAACTCGCAGCCTTTGATCCGGAAATAGGACCTTGAATAGCTTTTGAGCTTGAGCTCAAGTCTCAATACACTCTTTCCCATAAGTAACGAGTTAAACATATATACAAGCCCAAGTTAGAAATAAACCAGCAATGAGACAAAAATTTATCACCTAAAAAAAAACTTTCTCACGCTCTAAGCCAAAACAAAGGCATCGAATCTTGACATGTGTGACAGAAGTAAACCTTTGGCGACCTTTTAATGGTATCAAACGTAAATGAGGAAGTCAAAGCAAGCATGAGGAAGCAAGACTGAAAACAACACCATTATTAGACAACTAAATCAACTAAAGAACAGAACTACAGCAATTTGAATGTGTCAAGGTGACGAACAGCAAAATAAAGGCCGAAAACCCATGAACTTCGCACGAATGAAGCAATAATGCTTCAAACCATGCGAGAGTTGTACCACTAATTTCCAACCGACACCAAATAATAAAAAAATCAAAATTTTAACATTCAAACAACTCGCAACGATCAAGAAGTAAATCTCAAATCAGTTGAACAGAAGCATTACAATATCAACCATAAGCCATACAACTGTCAGTTTACGCTGAAAGGTGCTAAAAATCGGAAAACGTGATATTACCTACTCGAAGGCAGCAAACCAAGACGGGAGCAGAGGCGAGCAGGTGACAACCTTCCACCACACCAAGTATTCGAGCACGAACAACAGCCAAGGACGTCTGAGCGATGTACCAAACCCGAAGCACTCGAAGGAAAGAAAAGGGGAGGCCTTCCTTCTGCTTTTCTTGACTATATTTGTATTTCTATATGGCTCATGGTAATTTTGTTTATCACGTACCTTTATTATAGGAATTTTCAACACAAAAAAAAAAAAAAAAAAAAAAGAGAACTAGTTCAAAATTTCTCGACAACCTTCGTCTCCAAAATCCTAGATAATTTCTTTCACTTCTCACTCTCTGATAAACTCTCTCTCCCAAGATTCAAAAAACAAAATCCCCTCCTAATGAAAAGAAGAGGAGATTATATAGAAGAGAATTAGGGCTTCGTTTTGGGGATCAATCGAATCAGATTCGGGTTCAAAACCCATTTTTAACTTAAATTTGAAATCTTTCACCTAAAAAGCCCAACCCCTTTTCCCTGAGATTTCAACCTTATTCCGAAATGGGAAAGGTAGATGGACGGCTGGATCAATCTCATCGTCCTTGCAGCCTGACGTGGCTCCATCTTGGAGTTGTGAGGACGATTCTGTGTGCCCTCTAGCCTGCTATTGGAGTCGTACAAACGCAGAAAGGAGAAAGGGACGTGTCTTCTGCTATGGGAGAGTTGGGGAAGAGACAAAAAACCAACGTACAGCCTGTACGCGCGGGTGCTGCTCACGCGAAGGGGCATCGCTGATGGTGGAGTTCACGCGGAGAACGGGTAAAGACGCGGGGTTGGGGTCGCGTTGAGGTCTGGTAGCGTGTAGGATGTACGATGTCGTCTCTGGGAATTTGGTCTTTTGGAATTGGGGCAAAGGAAGGGGCTGAGATCACAAAAGTGGGCTGGAAATTTTGGGGACTAAAATGACTTGGGTCGGGTGTAATTTGGAGTGGGCTGGATCTCCCTTGTAACATTGGGCAATACGGTCCAAAAATGGGCAACTTTCACATATAGCAAATAAAAAATTCATATTTGTATGTTATAGCAAAGTTTGCATAATTGCGCTCCATAGCAACATATAACTGTATAATTCGCTATACATATACAATTGTATGATTCTCTGGCCTAAATTGTATAATTCGCTGGCATCACCATACATATACAATTGTATAATTCACTGGCCTAAATTGTATAATTCGCTGCAATTGTAAAATTCGCTGCAATTGTATAATTCGCTGGCAAATTTTGGCAAACGTTTGCTATGGAGCACAATTAAATCAAACCCTAGCTACTCCATTTATTTTAGGTTATTAGTTTGCTATTATATACAATTATCCCTCCAAAAATTGGCATGTGAAGGGAAATGGGTTATGCTTTTGAACCCTTAAGGAGATAGTCAAATTAGAATAAATTTCCAAAACTTTGACTAAAATTGAAATAAGACGAATTAAAATCAACTAATTGACGAGCTTCTTAATCTTAAATGAGATAAAATAGATAATTTAAATCATAAACTAATGACTCAAGAAAAATACGTAAACTAATAATTTAGACAAAAATCAATTTAATAAAGTATTAAGTAAAACAAAACTCTTTTGAGACGATTGTCACATATTTAAAAATAAACCGACTACATACGAAATTATATAAAACAAAAACATGTTTGGACTATAATAAGATAATTTTAACCACAAACTAAGGACTTAAAATACAAGTCACTAAAACTAGTTTAATAATGCTATAAGTAAGCCAAAGATCTTTTGCGACGATTTCTGGAATATTTCATAAAATACTAATCATACAAAACGTCTAAAAATACTCATCGCTTCAAAATTATAGAAGTCGACTAGAGATACTTTAAAATGACTTAAAAATCATTTGAATCCTATAAAGTCGACTATTTTGACTCGTTAGGAAATTAAGAAACTCAAAAATTGATTATAATCGGGGAGGATCAAAATTTGGGTGTCAACAACTGTCCCTCATTTTACTTGGATTGATGCAAGAAATGTGAGGAAAATGAAATTGACCAAGCCAATTTTGACTGAGCTCATCTTCATCTTTTAGGAAAGGGATTTGGTACGGACTTTAGAATTATGGTCGAACCCCAAAAATGGGTCTCCTACATATCTCAGTTTATATGAGAATTCAGGCCACTTGTAGTTTGATACACTTGATTTGACGCACGATTCTGAAAAATTCAAAAGCCACCTCGATACCGAATTATGAAGGGACCGAAATGCTCGGGAATAGGGTTAAGGGAGAATAATCGAATACAGCCGAGTTTTCAATATTGAGCTCGCCTACATATCCTTAAACCTAGGAATCAGGTTGTTTGTAGTTCGACTCCATAGGTGGAAAAAGAAATCTATTATGCTAGATGACTTTTGGCTCTGGACGAGTAACAAATTAAATCGAGTATGGAAAAGAGGCTTGTAACCTCTTAGCCATGAATGTGGCGCGTTTCACACCCATAATTAAGAACTTACACGGACATAATTTTCAAAGCTCTTGGTGCATTGTCACTCAGATTAAAACTTGCTTTCGGCAGATACCGAAAATCCGAATGCGACCGAAACTGACAAAAGCCAAAGAAAAACCCACATGCCTTCTGATAGGGGTGTGGTTTGATTGTGGTGGAAGTCTCTCCTCTGCTCGCGTCCTAAGAGTTTGACACTCCTCTTTGGACTATGTCCCAGTTCGCTGCTAAGAAAAAGTTCCACATTGTGCTGCATCCTTTTTATGTCTTCCGCACCTGTGGTAAGTTTTGGAGAATTCATCCTTTCGGATGCTCTCGACAAAGACTGAGATAAAACTCGTCAGCATAAAAATGCAATTAAAAGGGAGACAGTGTCTTTTACCGTGTCGACACTTAATCGTTCTCCTCGACATTTGACGTCAACTCGATTGGTTTGACGTAAAGAAAATAAAGCTTATGTCTTGTGTTTGATATAATCTTCAATGTATTCTTCATTTGATGTTGAAATAAATAAAAGTTGATGCAATGTTGATATTTCTCTTGATGTCGCCTTCTACGGTCTTATGTCTTGTGTTTGCAATATAATCTTCAATGTATTCTTCATTTGATGTTGAAATAAATAAAAGATGATGTAGTGTTGATGCTTCTCTTGATGTCGATGTACTCTTCATGTTGTTTACCCTTATCATGAATAAAAGAGTGCAGTTGATGCCAATAAGTGAATATTCTTCTTGAAATGCACGACTTCTACTCTAATAGTGCATGATTACTTGCGGGGTATGAATATCTTCCCGCGATACGTAAATTTTGCGAGGGATGGAATCTTCTCGCGATGCATGAATTTCGCAAGGTATGAAATCTTCTTGCGATATATAAACTTTTGCGAGGGATGAAATCTTCTCGCGATGTATAAATTCAGCAAGGTATGAAATCTTCTTGCGATGTATAAACTTTTTCGAGGGATGGAATCTTCTCGCGATGCATATTTTTGCGAGGGATGGAATCTTCTCGCAATGCATAAATTCCGCAAGGTATGAAACCTTATTGCGATGTATAAACCTTTTTGCGAGGGATGAAATCTTCTCGCGATGCATAAATTCCGCAAGGTATGAAATCTTCTTGCGATGTATAAATTTCTGCGAGGGATGGAGTCTTCTCGCGATGCATAAATTCCGCAAGGTATGAAATTTTCTTGCGATGTAGAAACTTTTTGCGAGGGATGAAATCTTCTCGCGATGCATAAATTCAGCAAGGTATGAAATCTTCTTGCGATGCTTGGATGTTGACTCGCGATGTATGAGTATTAACTCGCGATGCATGATCTTTCACGATGTATGAGTATTGACTCGCGATGCATGAGTATTAACTCGCGATTTATGATCTTTCGCGATACATGAGTATTGACTCGCGATGCATGATCTTCCGCGATGCATGAGTATTGACTCGCGATGCATGAATATGAACTCGCGATGCATGATCTTCAGCAAGGCATAAATATCCACATGTGATTACATCTTAATGTCATCCTTGGTACCAAATGAAGATAGTGCTTAAATCAAGCAACATAGTGATCTTCTGGGTGCCTTCTGGATAATCATATCGTCTTAACTGACGATAATGGTAAAATGACTTCCAGATAGTATATCGTCTTGATCGGCAACAATATAAATGACCCCTCCGGGTAATGTATCGTCTTGATCGACAATAAAATAAATAAACCTTCCGGGTAATGTATAATATCATATCTGACATTATAATGCAAATGACGTCCTTTACGGAAACCGTAAACTCTTCCTTGAGATTTTTGCTTGATTCACCTTCGAATCTAGCTGGACGTTCCTTACAAACATCATGTTGTTGGAAATTGACTGAAATAAACAAATCATATTTCCAAGTCTCCGCCATAAGCGATATATCATGATTTCTGCATCTAGGAAAACTATTGATTTTGAGATAGTTTTCTCCTCCTTTGACTTCTTCCTGTTCATCAATCGGAAGAATTTAGCTGATATCAAAGCAAAGCTATAGACCTGCATCCACAGAAAAATTGTTAGTTTTAAAATGGACTGATCTGTGTCGATTTCTTCAGTTGTCTGCATCATCGTCCTGCTATCTCCAGTTGATCTTCCTGATCACCCAACTCCTGATAGATAAGACAAAATATTTTATGCCAAAACAAATGAAACATAAAAAGAAAATCTTTAAGAAAATAAATTTTCGAGAAGTAATATTTTGAAAAAGGTCATTGCCAAGTGTCATGTCACATCAGGCTTAGCGAACTTCTCTGAGCCTGATGATTGGAGGTATATCTGATTATGCGATGGGGAGTATTCAGAGTCACTCTAAACTGTCGATAAACCCATGTTTAAAAATTTGGGGCCATCCCCAAAACTTCCGTCCCAGTTAACGGTATCGGCTTATCTTTCAACTGCTGCTAAGCAAAATCGTTGAATTTTTGAGACCCTCTCAAAAATTGTGTCCGAGTTGTAAACCTTGAAATATCTTCAGTCTTGACTTGTTGAGAAAAAATCTTCTTCTTGAGAATTTTTGAGTCCCTCTCAAAAATTCTGTCCCAGTTTCTATTGTAAAGAGGAATAGAAATCTACGGGAATATGACCGAACCCTTGTGGAGCCTACGTATCCCGTTGAGGCAGGAATCAGGTCAAACGTAGTTCTCCTCAAGGCTAACAACAGAAGGAATTTACAAATGAACCGAGCGAGGCCGACATAGGCCGCCTACGTATCTCATTTTTGAGAATTCAGGTCAGACGTAGTTCATATACAAAGAAATATTTAAAAGGGATAAATGGGGTGACCGAGGCCGACATAGGCTGCCTACGTATCTCATTCTTGAGAATTTAGGTCAGACATAGTTCATTACAAAAGGGATAAAAATTTAAAACAAGGCAAATACAAGCAAATGAACAATTACAAGAAAATAACATAAATGCAAACCGAATCTTCACACGTAGTATCTCTTGACAGCATCTGAGTTGATCGGTTTTGGCCATGCGGTGCCATCCATCTCCGACAGGATCAAAGCACCTCCAGATAATACTTTGCGAACCATGTAAGGACCTTGCCAATTTGGTGCAAATTTTTCTTTGTACTCATCCTGATGAGGAAAAACGCGCTTAAGTACTAACTGCCCAATTTCAAAAATTCTGGCTCTGACTCTCTTGTGGAAAGCACGAATCATTCTCTGTCGATATAGTTGACCATGACAAACGGCAACCATTCTCTTCTCATCAATCAAAGTTAACTGGTCAATTCTCTTGCTAACCCATTCAGCATTACTCAACTCAGCTTCTTGGATAATTCTCAAAGACGGTATTTCAACTTCGCCGGGTATGACTACAGCTCCATTCATTTGAGGACGATAAGCGGTCGAGTTTCGATGAGTAATCTTAAATTGCTCACATATCTCTCTCATCAAGTGACTGTTGAGATTTGCACCGTTGTCAGTAATGATGGATTCTGGTACTCCAAAACTGCATATCAGATTGTTGCGAACAAAATCAGCTACAACTTTCTTGGTTACCGACTTCTACGAAGCTGCCTCCACCCACTTGGTGAAGTAATCAATGACAACCAAAATGAATCTGTGTTCGTTTGAAGCGGCTGGCTCTATCAGACCGATGACATCCATACCCCAAGCTACAAATGGCCAAGGTGAACTCATAGCATTAAGTTCGTGAGGCGGCACTCGGATCAAATCACCGTGTACTTGATATTTATGATATTTTTGTACGAACTTGCAACAATCATTCTCCATAGTCATCCAGAAATAACAGCTCGAAGGATCTTTCTTGCCAAAGTGAGCCCATTCATATGCGTACCACAAACTCCAGCATGTATCTGTTCAATAAGTTTCGCAGCTTCAACTGCGTCGACACATCTGAGGAGACCTAAGTCTGGAGTCCTCCTATACAGGATTTCTCCACTTAGAAAGAAATTGAGAGTCATGCGGCGTATCGACTTCTTTTGGTTGGATGTAGCATCTTCTGGATAAATGCCGAACTCCAAATACTTCTTTATATCAAAATACCATGGTAAACCGTCTGGTTCCGCTTCAACATGTGAACAATGGACTGGATGTTCTTTCAGCTCTATATCCAGAGAATCAATATAATCTGTATCCGGATGTTTAATCATCTAAGCAATGGTGGTGAGAGCATCAGCCAACTCATTCTGTATTCTAGGAGTATGTCTGAACTCGATCTTACAAAATCTCTTGCACAACTTCTGTACATACTGCACGTAAGGTATAATCTTAGGGTTCTTCACAACCCACTCTCCTTGAACCTGATGAATCAATAAATCTGAGTCTCCAATAACCAACAACTCGTGGACACTCATGTCAATGGCCATTTTCAAACCAAGAATACAAGCTTCATATTCAGTCATGTTGTTCGTGCAATTAAATCGAAGCTTAGCTGCCATGGAATAGTGCTGACCAGATTCTGACACTAAGACTGCTCCGATACCTTTACCTTGGTGATTTGCTGCTCCATCAAAGAATAATCTCCAGCCAGGATACATTTCGTAAATATCTTCACCCACAAAAGATACCTCTTCATCGTGAAAATAAGTCTTAAGCGGCTCATACTCTTCATCAATAGGATTTTCTGCAAGATGATCAGCCAAGGCCTGTGCCTTTATTGCCTTCTGAGTCACATACACAATGTCAAGTTCACTCAACAACATTTTCCATTTAGCTAACTTTCCGGTCGGCATCGCCTTCTGGAAAATATACTTCAATGGGTCCATTCTGGAAATGAGATATGTAGTATACGAAGACAAATAATGTCTCAACTTCTGGGCAAGCCAAGTCAAAGCACAACACGTTCTCTCCAACAGAGTGTATCGAGACTCGTATGGAGTAAGCTTCTTGCTTATGTAGTAGATAGCCCTTTCCTTCTTTCCTGTCTCATCGTGTTGACCAAGTACGCATCCGAATGCACTATCTGAGACGGACAAATACAGCAACAAAGGACTCCCTTCTCGTGGAGGAACTAATACCGGTGGATTGGACAAATAGTTCTTGATAGCATCAAAAGCAGTTTGACACTCTTCAGTCCACTTTGTCGGAGCGTCTTTCTTCAACATCTTGAAAATAGGCTCACACACCACGGTTGATTGAGCTATGAATCGACTGATGTAATTCAACCTACCTAAGAAACTCATTACCTCTTTTCTCGTCTTTGGCGGAGGTAACTCTTGAATGGCTTTAATCTTGGAAGGATCGAGCTCAATACCTCTTCTGCTAACTATAAATCCCAATAACTTGCCGGCTGGCACCCCAAAAGCACATTTAGCGGGATTTAACTTTAAGTTATAACGACGCAGACGATCAAAGAACTTCCTTAGATGCGTCAAGTGGTCCAAACTCTCGCGGGACTTGATTATGACGTCATCCACATATACCTCAATCTCCTTATGAATCATGTCATAAAATATGGTTGTCATAGCCCTCATATAGGTAGCACCAGCATTCTTGAGGCCAAATGGCATCACCCTGTAATGATATATACCCCAAGGTGTAACAAAAGCTGTCTTTTCTGCATCTTCCTCGTCCATCAGAATCTGATGATAACCTGCGTAATAATTCACAAATGACTACATTTCATGCTTAGCACAGTTATCGATCAAATTATGAATATTCGGCAACGGAAAATTATCCTTAGGGCTGGCTTTGTTGAGATCCCTGTAGTTGACACAGATTCTAATTTTCCCATCTTTCTTGGCGACCGGAACAACATTGGCCAACCAAGTCGGGTATTGTGTCACTTCCACCAATCGAGACTCGATCTGCTTGGTGATCTCTTCTTTGATCTTTAAACTCAACTCAGGCTTGAATTTCTGAGTTTTTTGCTTCACCGGATCGAACCCTGAATTAATCGGCAGTTTATGAGATACAACATCAGTACTCAACCCTAGCATGTCGCCGACTTCCCAGACAAATACATCAACGTATTCAGTGAGTAAGTGTATTAGATCCTTCTTCTGAGTTTCATTCAAGTGAACGCTGATTTTGGCCTCTTTAACGCACTTTTGGTCTCCCAGATTTACAGTTTCAGTTTCCTCTAAATTCGGTTTATGCTGATTTTCAAACTGCAGAAATTCTTCAGCAATATATTTCGGTACCTCATTTTCCTCTTCGTAATCATCCACCTCGTCGTCACCTGCCTCGCTTTGTTCGTTCAGCTCGTGACATGACATGACATTGGCAGGTTTAAAACTTATATTACTGAAACCATAAATAGACAAAGTTAGACAAGTAAAAATATAGCAAATAAGTTAATAAACCAAATTTTAAATAAAGAGGCTTTCATTCAAAAGGGAAATAATGCAAACTTTGGCTATGGTAAAGGGCCATGTTGCCCTTTTCAAACATCACGAGGAAAATTTAAAATGCACGCAATTAAGAAAAATGCAAAATGGTGGGTCTCGAGCCTCTTCTGGACTACCACCGATTTAATATGCATAAAATGATGCACTTCTACCAAGGAGTTCGAGGAATCAGAATCGGCGTGGAGGTCCAGTTCTGCAGCATCTCTCCAGGCTCAGCACCACGGATACCAGCTAGCTCGACATCTTCCTCGATAACAGCATCGATCTCCTCGAAAAGGCCGCAGATTCCTTCCCCAACGTCATCATGCTCGGCATACTCTCGGATCGGAAATGATTGGTACAGATGAGGGATTGGTTTAGCCAATGCTTGATCGATCTTCTTCTTCGCCTTCATATCGTTATCTGTAGGGACATACCCCAAACCATATCTAGCTCCTTTGACGGGGACCGGAATAGGCTCAATAATTTCTTGGGAATGTCTTCCCAATCCAAAACCTGGTTCAAAACCATTCTGCAGTATTACAGTGGCTATCATCTTGTACACGGCAGGCAGAGGGGGATGTGGGGACAAATCCTCACCAGTGGCATTTACCAGCTCCACTGTATAGAAATCGATACCACGAGACACTTCATCGATAATTGGCGCCTGTCTGCCGGAGTGACTACCTTCACCATGAATAACCAGCTCTTCGTTCTTCCACACGAGTTTCATCATTTGATGAAGGGTAGAAGGCACAGCTCCAGCCATATGAATAAAAGGCCTTCCCAGAAGAAGGTTATAGCTGGTGTCAATGTCCAAGACTTGGAAACTGTGCACTGAACTCTGCCGAACCCATTTGGATAACCAGATTTACTGCTCCCAACGTATCTCTCTGAACCCCATCAAAAGCCCTCACGTTGACTTGGTTTTGCTCCAACTTTCCCAAGTCAAAACGTAACTGCTTCAATGTTGACAATGGACAAATATTCAAACCGGATCCGTCATCCACCAAGACGCGATTTATGACCTTGTCACGACTGATCACAGTGATATGCAGTGCCTTGTTATGAGACTTCCCTTCAAAGGGCAATTCGTCGTCACAAAAGCTAATTCTATGCCCTCGAATAACTTGGTGGATCATAGCGGCCACGTTATCGCTGCTTGTACCCGCGGACACATATGTATCATCGAGTGCCTTCATCAAAGCCTGCCTGTGCGATTGAGAACTCATCAGCAGGGCCCACACAGAAATCTGGGTTGGAGTCTTCTCCAAATGCTTAACAATAGAATAATCTTTCGGCTGCATTCTTCTCCAGAACTCCTCCGCTTCGCCTTCGCTTATTTGGACTTTTAGCCTGATCCTTCTTTTGACCTCCGAGAGCAAGCTCCTCAGGAGTATAACATCTACCAGATCGGGTCATACCTTGTGCAGCGGCAGTTTCAATCACGAACTTTGGCTTGATAAGAGTTCTTGATGGCACCAAGGCAACAACCTTTGCGGGTGTCAAAATAACGAACTCTTTCTTCTCTTTGATACTCAACGAAGCCACAGACCTTTCCAACTCGTCGGGGACTATTGGAGTTATCACTTTTGTCACGCACCAGTCATCATCTGTCTCTATCATATTAACATTGCCGCCTCCATGATTCGGCAACGGATTAGTATTTACATTAGGTGCAGCTGGTTGGAGAGAGACCACCTCTTGGTCAATTAAATCCTGAATCTTGTGCTTGAGGTTGATACAATCCTCAGTATCATGCCCAACACTGTTGGAATGATAAGCACATCTCTGATCAGGTCTGTAGAATTTTGAATTGACATCCACGGGTTTGGGCCCCACAGGGTGGATATATCCAGCCACAGCCAGTCGCTCGTACAGCTTCGTTCGACTTTCCGCGAGCGCGGTGAAATTCCTTGCAGGTTTCTTCTCGAACCGAGGTCGAGGGGGATCATAACTTTCTCGTGGGGGAGGCATCTGTTGATAACCTCAGTTGTTCGGACGTGGAGCTTGATTTATGGGATATGGATTTGTTTGGTAGTTTGGCAATGGAGCTTGGTAATTTGGAGGGGAATTTCGGTATAGTGGAGCTTGGACTTGATAAACAGGAAGGGGTGCTCTGTAGCTCGACTGCACGTTAGCACAGTTAGGAGCAACACCAAGATAATGAGGAGATGGAGTTTGGTAGAGTGGAGGGTGATTTGGATAAGCGGGAGACGGATTTTGGTAATTTGGGGGTGGACTTTGGTATAGTGGAGCTTGGACATTCGGATTAGTGGGGGTAGCATTTTGATAAAATGGAGGATTATTGGGATGACTAGCTTGCGTGTATCAAGCTTGATAGGGATTTTGGGAAGGTCGAGAACGACCTCGGGAATATGACAAACTTCTGGGGGTTTTCCTCCCCTCACATGAAATAGCAGCAATTTCTTCTCTCTTCTTCTTTAACAACCCTGAAGATCCGGGTGATGCGGCTACACGGGCTATGTTCCCTGTTTTCAAACCGTCATCAATAGTCTCACCGATCTTGACTATTTCAGCAAACTTTGCTCCGACGAGCAACATAATTCTGTCATAATATTCGGGTTCTTGCACCCGCACGAACACTTCAACGATTTTTTTTCCAGACATGGGTGGCCTCACCCTCGCCGCTTCTTTTCTCCACCTGTAAGCGAATTCTCTGTAGCTTTCGGTTGATTTCTGCTTTATTTTCTCCAAAGAGTAACGATCAGGAAGGATTTCTACATTATAAGCGAATCGCTCAATGAAGTCCTTTGCCAGAGCATTCCAGCTGGGCCATTGTCGGGTTTCGTGGGAGGTGAACTACTCAAGAGCTTCTCCGCACAGGCTTCGGCTGAAAAGCCGCATCAGCAAAGCTTCGTCCCTTCCAACTCCCACGAGCTGGTTACAGTAGGCTCTCAGATGAGCCATAGGGTTTCCCACTCCTCCGAAGGTGTCAAACTTGGGGATCTTGAACCCTTCTGGAAGGTCCAGACTCGGGTGAATGCACAAATCTTCATAGTTAAGTCCGGTAGCATCGGGGACGCATTGAAGCTCTTTCATAGCCTTCTTGATCTCCTCTTTTATGTCTAATTTTGCTTCTTCCTTCGCCCTCCACTCTCTTTCCTGTTCCTCATAGTGGTCCAACTCAGAACCGTGCACGTCGTGCTTAGTATGGACAGGGATTTGGAAAGTGGTTCTTTTAGGCAAGGGTGGAGCTATGGAAGGACTCTGGGCGTTTTGAGCAGCTTGGTAATTTTGGGGGTAAGTCTGAGGATTGGTGTTCTGATTTAAATGATGGTGGGATGCCTGAGGATTAAAAGTGTTCTGATTCAGATTTTGACTTTGATTTTGCGGTGGTGGAGCGGATTGAGGTTGGGTATTTTGAAGATGAGAGGGCATTTGGGGGTGGTTATTCTGAGGAGGTGGTGGAGTTTGATAAGAGGCTGAAGCATACTGCGGATTTTGGGTAATTGGATCTATAGCGGGGGGATTCTGAGCGAGCGGCACGCCTTGAGCTGGATCCACATTTGAGGAAGGAAAGTAGATAGGAGGCCTTCCCTCTGTAGCATTAACAGCAAAACCCGGCGGAGGCAGATCCTGTCTCCTTTGCATTTCCATTCTCATTTCTGCAATTTGCTGCATCAACTGCAGAATCAATTCATTTTGGTCCGCTATGGTGGATTGAGCCACCACAACATCAGTAAGACCTACTTCCTCGCTATTATCTCCCATAATCGTCTTTCCTTTGTCAGAATTTTGTCCTGGGAAGAAATCTGCGAGACCTTTTGATCTGGTGAAGTAAAGGTGATTTGCCAGCTTAATCAACACAGATCAGTTCAAAATACCTGAGGAGGAAAACAACTCAAAGGCAGATTTGTCAGTTTGGATTCAAAATACAAAACGCATAATATCACACATAGAGAAGATAAACATACAAGTTGCTATGTTTGAGGAATATCTTCAACCCACGAGTAATGACGGAAACAGATTTCAACGAGCAGGAATTTGCTTGTTTTTTTAGTTTGACACCATCTCAGAAAGGCCAAATCGCGTTGAGCTAAGGCCTTGGAAGGCTGCCTACGTATCTCACAAGGAGAAGTCAGGCCCAACGTAGTTCGAATAGAAAATAAAACATTGATTTTTTATTCATTTATTCGTTGGGATTACAAGGAAACTTAAAGACAATCAAAGCTTAAAAATAAAATTAATGACTCCAGATCGGTCATTTCCTTCTCCTCATCATCTTAGCCACGGGGAACGGTCTCAACTTGAATCTTTCCCATGCCAATGAGGGATTCTAGGTCGTGACGAAAGTCGAGACACTTTTCAATATTGTGGTATGTGGCGTGATGATGATAGGGACAACGCTTTCGGACTTCGTGCTGAAGAGAATATTGCATGTCCACATTTTTGTAGTAAGGGACAAAGACGCCATTCTGAACTAAATCCGAGTAGATTTCCCTCATTGTTTTCTTGAAAGGAGTGAATGAACAATGAAAGAATCTGGTCCTTTCTGTGACTGGTATGTCGAAACATGTTTCATCGCATGCAAGGATGACGCCGTCACCCCAAGTATTAGGAGTACTATCCATACAGAATAAACAACGGACTGCATTTTTAAACCCGATACACTCTTCTATCGTATGTCCTTTCTCCCTGGGATGACATTCACACGTCTTGCGGAGATCTCCTAATCCCACTTGGGGGGACGCTTTCTTAATAGGTCTTAGCAGGCCTCTAGAACGATAGTGTTCAAAAACGAGAGCGCACGAGATGACCTCTATCTTCTTCCGGCCTTCGTGCGGATATGCCTCGAGAGAAATTTTGCTTCTCCGTTTGCCAGACGTCCCTCGTAAGAAGGTGGGCGGGCAAGTATCTCCTCATAACTTTCCTCATCATAATTTCCTTCGTTGATTTCCTCTTCGGGGCTCTCAGGAGGAAATAGTGATTTGTACAAACGCTTTCCGCGCTGCTTTTGCATCTCGATCCTCTCTTCTTCACTTGGTTCAGCTTGAATACCCTTTCCTTTGTCCATAGCGGCGATTTTGCCTTTCCTGAGACAGTAAAGTACTTGTTTTTGGATTTGGGGTATGAGAGGTGTCTTTTGAATGAGAAACTTAAGACTCGGGAAATTTTGGTAGGACATTTTGTAATAGTGACTTGTTTGTATATTTTTTGAAAAATTCTGAAAAAGAGTGGGTTTCTGATATCCTCATTCACAGCAACATAACACACAAGCAGTTAATAGCACATATATCGCGTCCTAAAACATACAGGGGGACCCTTTTGTGCCAAGGATAGGCCTAGCGCATTTGAATGATGTACGCGTGAATTTGAACCAAATAAACAATTCCCTCCAAAATAAATTTCACAAATGAATAATAATGTTCACAAAGGGGAAAAATAAAGGATAAAACATTAAAGACAGACCCACGCATGGACCATTTGAAAGTACGATAAAGGCAGGCCCACGCAGGGGCTAAAAACAACATAAATACATATAAAAAACCCACACAGGGGCGAAATCCACTATGTTGTGCCTGATGGTCCTGCTCCGTTGCCGTCTCCCTGAGTCTTGTATTGCTGAAACATGTATCTTAGCATCAACAAAAATCCTTCACCCAGGCGTCCCTTGTCTTCCAAGCTTTTGTATCGCATTCTCTCAATTTTCTCCTCGACCCAAGTATCGAAATCATCATAACTACGCCTCAGTTTTTTCACCTCTTGTGTTGTCCTCTCAAGAGTGTCTTGGTTCTCGACAAATTTAGCGTACATTTCTTGGGCCTCTTTCTTTACCTCTTGCAGCTCGGCCACTACCTTGGCTTCTTTGTCTGTCACGCTGCGAAAGCTGCGCGGGGTTGGGGAGGAGATACTTTGTATGTCTTTTTTCAACCATTTTTTGTAACCCTCATCGTACCCAGCATTAAATCGGTCTGGAGCGATAGTAGTTTTATCCATCCACTTGGCACCTTTCCATTCTCTAAACAATTCAGTTGCGTCATGCACCCTATCATCCCCGATATCGTATACATAAACGCCATAGTACGCCTCTTCAGGCACAATTTGTCTTCTCCCAAACTGTCGTAAGACTCGAAAGAGTGCGTAAGGGCGAATTCCCCGAATACCCGGTAGAGGAAGCACAACCTGTCTGCGTCTCTCTACAACGACTTCTTTGGAGATGAAGCGGTCAAGCATCCATTGGAGATCTTCTTCTCTTAATTCGGAGAAAATCTGAGCCCATCTTCCCCTTGTTCTCCGATTGCCCATATTCCTCCTGTACAACATGTCATTCAAATCTTTGAGGGTGTTCTTGTTGTCGAGAGTGTGCAGCTCCTGAGTCCCAGCACCCTTTGCCAAGTGGCTGAGAATCCACCATTGAAGGAGTAGGTTGCATCCTTGGAAGTATCGATGCCCTTCTTTGCATTTTCCTAAGGCTCGTTACATATCGGACAAGATGACCGGAGCTATAGGGTAGTACTTCGTTGTTCCTTGGTTCGTATACCCTTTGAAAAAAGTACGCGCGAGTGTTATAACTCGGGTATTGATGCTCAAACTTGGACCATGTGCAAAGACCATCGTTCCCAACAACGCTACAGCAAATGCTAGAGGACGAATTTCGTTCCATTCTCTGTAGGAGACCTTGAACTCTCGGTTGTAAGTGGCGTAGTAGCTTGCATGTCCAAATCGAATGTAAAGATCTCTGAATACTACACACACACACACATCTCTCACACACACAAAAAAAAAATAGATATATGATGTAAAGCAATTCACATCGTTAGAAAAATAATTACACACACACACACACAAATAGATATATGATGTAAAGCAATTCACATCGTTAGAAAAATAATTTTTAAAAGATGAACCAAACTTGTAAATATCATATCATGACCCTCCCACTATTTTGTTTCAATTATTGCACTACCAAAAAGAGTGTCGATATCTCGAGGGAAAACCTATGATTTCTATTAAGAGTTCTTTCAAATCCGAAGCTATTCAGAGTATTATAAAAAAAAATTGAACCCCACTAATTAAATACATATAGTATATACATATCATTAGTAGCCCAGTGTATTTTTTGGGGGAAATTACGCAACAAAGCAACTTATACTATTTAATTACTCATCATAGCTATAGTTTGCTATAATTACCACTCGCGACTAACATTATACATTAATTACGTGGGCTGACTTCGAGTTTGTATAATTAGTCGCGTTTGTATACGTATAATTCACCAGAATATACAAATACATATGTATAATATACAATCTTTTAACCTATATACATATACAATTCTCCTCTCTCCAACTCTCTGCTCTCTCTCTCTCGCCTCTCTCCTCCCTCTCTCAATCTCGCTCTCCTCTCTCCTCCTTCTCCTAATCTCGCTTGCCATTTATACAAATGCATATGTATAATATACAGTTATATACAATTATATACATATACAATTCACCTCTCTCACACTCTCTGCCCTCTCTCGCTCACCTCTCTCCTCCCTCTCTCAACCTCTCTTGCCATATATACAAATACATATGTATAATATACAATTATCTAATCAATATACATGTACAATTCACTTTTCTCCCACTCTTTTCCCCCTCTCTCTCGCCTCTCTCCTCTCTCTCCCAGTCTCGCTCGCCTCTCTCCTCCATATAACATGTAGCTACAAATTGTAATTATCAACTATAGCTATGTAGAGTAACTAATTATTTTTAAGTGGCTATATGTGAAAGTTTCTCTATTTTTTTCAATCTAGAAATTTGTGAGAAGTGATGCAGCTTTGACTTTACATGTGTTTTTGTCTTGCTCTCTGGTTTTCTTGAAGTCCACTTTCCTTCAAGTCTTGTTAGAACTGGAGCTACTTGTCAACAAAAGTGGAGTATAAGAACTTGACATTTACATGGTATTGTAAACAGTACATACTATCAAAAGAAAGGAATGTGTTTTGTAATTGATATATATAGGAAGAGTTTCTTTTATCTATTCGAATAGGAGCGGCGTCATAGAACTTTATAAATCAATATCATCAGAGCTTTCCTCAATTCAATCATGGGACAATATTGAGTAGTAATTTTACAAGATCCAATGAGAAACATATATCCTTATATAAAAATTTTTTGTACAACGTATATAATTGTATTACTTACCTATTCAAATTTTGTGCACAAATCTTTTTAGCATTCTAATCAAACACATTTTCTAAATTGACAGCACTCATATGACCATATTCACGGAGTGAACTCGTAACCTACCTTCTTCACGCCATCAAAAGGGGAAAAGTTCTCTTTGAGAGAGATGAATACAAAGAAGCAGTAAGAAGAATTTGTATATTAAAACACTTCACCAAAAATAAAAATGTGAATTGTATGAACTTTCAAATAGTGTTAATTTGTAGAGTGCTACACGTGTTTTAGTCTAAATTTTTTTTGAATCCACTTGTCAATCAAATAGTGAGAATTTGTACAACTCACATTTCTTTTGGTACAACAACCTATTACGGTGTTCGTACACCAAAAGACTCATTTCTATATAAGGAGGATAAGTAGATTTAACAAAATGTATTTAACCGAACAGAAGACAAATTTGAATCATTTCATAAATTTTGTGGTCAAATTGGACCTTTGCCCCCTTTTAAATTGAAATAAAAATAGAAATAAAAATAAAAATATTTAGGCACTATAACGATGTCGTTTCGATTTAACTGTCCTAAGTCTAAACTAGATATGAAAAGACCCGTTAACGGGCACAATATTACGATCTTAAGTTGTATTTATATGTTATTTAATCATATTCTTAAATAATAAATTAATTTTCAATCTTTTTACGTAAATAAATCAAAGAGTATAATGAACATTAGACTTTGAAGTACTCTTTTTATTTCTATAATATTAAAAAATAACTTATAACTTATATAAGTTATCTCGACTAATATTAGAAGAATATGTAATCTAATGTTCATTTTAACATCATGTTAGACATTAACATAAAATTAAATTACAATATATGTTGGATATAAAATATGTCATATTTTTTAATTTCATGTATTCGACTCATATAAAAAAAAAGGGTAAACCTCAAGCATGTTCTAATTTGGTGAATGTAGATATAATTAACTGAGATGCCATGTTTATATGGTTATTATAACTATCTAACAAGCATTTATAATCACGCACACAAAGTTTTTTTTTTTTTGAAAATTTGAACAAAAAATGTGTGAAGTGTTTAGGTATTCCATCGAAACAAGTCATAGTTTGTATATCAAAATAAAATTTAGTGACAAGTTTAATAGACTATAAATATATAAAGCCAAGTCATAAACTTATTTTATTAAAAAATATTAAAAACTCTATATCCAACTTGCACAACTACAGTTCCATTCAATTATTATTTTTATAGCAAAATTACAAAAGATCGGATAAAATTACATTTATTTTGTCTATCTTAAAGATAAAATTATTTTTTGTAATAATAATTTTACCTTGTTAGTATGATAAAATTTGTTTTACTTTTTTTTTTAATCATGGTGATATGATTCATACTTAAAATATTTGTGTCATTTATGTCTCTAGTGAAAGATATTACATGTAGTTTTAAAGCATAAGTTATGTTTGTATGTTTTCTGTCTTGATTTAATTGATAAATCATTTAATAATCTTCTTCTTTTTATGAATTACAACTACATATAAAATAATTTTGAAATATTAATTTTTCATATAGTATGTTCATGAAATTTAATAATATTTTGAAAACAAGATAATTTAGTTAAAAAGAAATAAATCCCCCTTCTTATTTGAGACAAGAAGATAGTAATATTTAGAATTAATTGATAATTTATCAAATTTGCATTCTAATGTTTAACTTTCTTTTTTATTTTAAAATTTGAGTTCTAAAATTGTCAAAAAGATACATTTTATAGTTAAAAACATTTTTAAAATTGTACTATTGTAAAAGCTAACTTGATTTTATATTTTGAAGACTAAATATAGGGCATGTAAAAAAAAATATTGAAGATTGAAAAATAAATTGGGTGCACAATATATGAATGAAGTTAATAATTGTTGAGAATTTAAAATTTATAATAGATAGTAAATTTGTAATGATATAAAGAGAATGGGCTCACATTATTACATGTGTTTAAAGGCTATTGGTGAGGGAATAAGACAATGCTAAGTACATAGTACAATTGGTTTTTCTCATTGTGCAACTCTTCATAACCATGGTCGTCCTATCATGACTCTTTTATATAATACTAGATATCAGGTGTCCGCGCCAGCGCAGACACAACGTATGTTAGGTTTTTTTCCCAATTTATGTGACATAAATGAAACTTGAAAAAGTGAACTAAATTTTTATAAATGTTATTTTTGAAAATATTTTAAATTGTTAATTTATGTACCTTTTGTGTCATTTTCGAATAATATATGTTACTCCATATGTTTTATTTTATGTGATACAAGTGATTTATTAAAGTCACCGAAATTTCTTATATGATTCTCACATAATTTTAGTTGTCATTTTATTTGATTCATAGTACTTTTTAGTTCTTACGTTATTTTCAAATAATATATGCAACTTTTTTTTGTTTCGATAAAAATAAGGGAGTCAACCAAATTTCATTATATTTTTAGAGTCCGAAGCCAAAAGGGTAAAAAAATTGTCAAAATTTCCAAAAGGGTATATCAATTTTTTTTAAAACCAAAAGGGCAAAATCGCTCCTTATATCGCTGCGTCAGGAGCGATTTTGCCCTTTTGATTTAAAAAAAAATTGATGTGCCCTTTGAAATTTTTGGTAATTTTTTTTTTGCTATTTAGGCTTCGAACTCATGTTTTTAACTATTTTTTTTCTAAAAATATCTTAAATTGTTACATTGCGTTTTTAAGCTTCTTCTTTATGTAGTTTTCAAATATGTAACAAATTAGAAATTAAAACGAAGAATTAAAGTTTTCAAATATCTCTATATTAAAATGTTCAAATCTTTAAAGCTCCACATATATGCACAAATTAATAGAAGAAAGCAAAACGATTTTTTTTTAAAAAAAAATTATATGAAAGCTCATTTTAATAATAACACATATATATTTTATTTTTAATATATGACTCCCTCCTTTTCGATTTATAAGAACTTGTTTTTTTTATTCTAGTTTTAAAAAAAAAATAACTTCTGAATTTTAATTTTTTTATATGGCATATTTAAGCTCACAAAATTAAAAAAATAATATTTCAATACACAAATTTTAAATATACATATAAATTTTAATTGATTCCACCTAATATTATACTTGATATATAATTATTAAGAGTCAAGCGTAATCATTATTTATTTACTTTCATATAATAAATAGATATCACAATAACTCATAAGAAAATGAAGAAATAACAAAAATGAGGTAATACTACTAATAATAACTAAAGATGTTTCTACAACTATTTAATTTTCTTGTTATCATTCTTGGTAGATTTTTGCTTGCATAAAATTACATTTTTACCTTTGATCATCATTCACTTCATATATAGAAAGATGTTTCTAGAATTATTTATTCCTGAATAGATTATTGTTAGAATGAAATTATATTTTTATTCTTGGTCCTCTTTAATACAAATATATCATCCTATTCATTTTTATTTTAAAGTTACTTTTTAACATCTTTTTCTTTAGTTTCATTCTAATATATACTATTAATTTAATCACACTTATTTATTTTCAAATATATTAATTAGAGCCAAAATAAAGATGGAAATAATTAATTCATGGTAAATTTTTATATAAAAAGTATTCATTTTTTATAAGCATAATGAATAGAAAAAATATTAAGAATTAAATTAATGTAATAGTAAAATAGAGTAATAATAAAATAAATATCACAATAACTTACGAAAGAAAAGAAAGTAAGTAATAACAAAATAAGTTAATGGTAATAACAATAACTTAAGATGTTTCTAAATTTTTTTTTTTTTTTGTTATCATTCTTTGTAGATTTTTGTTAGCGTGAAATTACATTTTTGTCCTTGATCATTATTCACTTCATATATAGGAAGATGTTTCTAGAATTTCTTATTATCTTTCTTAATATATTTTTGTTAGTGTGAAATTACATGTTCGCCCTTGGTCGTCCTCATTCTTCATGCTTCTATAAAATATAAGCTAGATAATTGAAGACCCGTTCACGGGCCCAATATAATTAATTATCTTTACAAATTTAATTTTCTTTTTTTACCTAAATTCACATATTATTTTATTTTAATCTTTAAAATTTTCTAGCATTTAAAAAAATTATAAAAACTCCCTATCAGATACATCTCTCTCCTTTGTCAGTAGTGTTGGCAATTTAAATTCATTTTTTACTGACCCACCCAAATAGCCCATCAAATATGGGTTGAAAGATTGATTTTAAATATGGGTAATATTTGAGATTATACCCATATTTTACCCATTAAAATATGGGTATATTATGGGTAAACTATGGGTCAAATATGGGTATTGCAAGTTTTTTTCAAATTTTCAAAAAGACCTTCTGTTACCAAGTTTTAGAAGCGATTTTTCAAAACTTTCATATATGGGTCCCTATTAATATTTTAAATCTCGACCTCCACCCCACGCTTCCCTACAAAAAATTAAAGTTTATTTTTAAAAAATATTTTGAACTTAAAATTTCATTTTTTCACCTCTACCCTCGACCCCCCCCAACCCACCCCACACCAGCCCCTCACCCCCACCCCAAAAAAAATAAAAATTTAAGTTTATTTTTAAAAAATGTTTTCAACTTCAAAATTTTATTTTTTTATCCCTACCTTCGTCCCCCATCACCCCCACCCCCACCAAAAAATAATAAGTTTTTTTAAAAAAAATATTTTCAACTTCAAATATTTATTTTTTCACCCTACCCTGGACCCACCCCACCCCAACCATCGTCCCCCACCCCCACCCTCCAAACCCCAATTTTTTTTTTAAAGTTTTTTTTACTTTTATAATAAAATAAAACTAAATGAAACATTTTCAACAGATTTCATCTAAAAAAAATACTAAATTATTTTCTCCATATTGAATTCTTAAGTAAAGAACTATTTATTCATGTAATATGGGGAAAATATGGGTAAACTAGTATTTTACCCAACCCATTTATTTCCCAACCCATTTTTACCCATATCAAATATGGGCGGGTTGAATGATCACCCATTTTATGTTTACCCATTTTCAACCCGCCCACATTTGACCCAACCCGCCCATTTGCCACCACTATCTGTCAGATACATCACTATCTCCTCTCGAATACATACATATCCTCTCTCCAATACATCTTCATCTCCTCTTGAATACATCTCTATCGTCTCTTGGATACATCTCTCTCCTCTCGAGTACATCCCCATTCCCTCTCAAATATAGCTCTCTATTCTCGAATTCATCCATGAGTTATGTGTCTGCAAGTTTCCTGAATAGCAATGTATCATGACAAAAATATACAAACATGTCTGCGGATAAATCTAAATCTTTTTAATTCTAAATTTTTTTTTGTAATTTGAAAAAGAGTATAATATAATGCAATTCACTCTTAAAACTCTAAAAATTTATGTCATTTTAACTTTAATTTATGTGACATATTTTTCTCCATAGTCAATTTCAAAAGAATGATGTATTAATATATTTAATAACATTTTGACTTTAAAATATATATCTTAGTAAAAAGATTTATAGTCATATGAATATCTATGATTTTCTTAGACCATGAATTTTAAAAGTATTTTTAAAAAAACAAACTTCATTTTAAGTCAAATAAACATTACATAAATCGAAATGGAGTGAGTACAAATTTTAGTTAAGTTTTTTTTTTAAAACTATTTTGTTGTTAACAAAATTTAAAATGAAAATTCTAAACCTTTTTCACAATTATGTTTTATAGTTTTTTTTAATCAATATCTAGTCAATAATAACCAAAATATTAATATAAATAAGGTAATAAAGTAACTTAATTCCGAAATTCAAGTATTGATATTAATTGAGAAAATATTTATTTATAAATTGTAAACCATTCATAATCTAATATCTAATATACTTCTTACTCTCAACGAATGACACTAATTTATCATAATTCAAGATTGTAAAAGTAGAACTCAAGACTAAAAAGTGCAGCTCACTATTATATGAAGGTCAATCCGTAGTTTATCTATTGTGGAAGTTTCCTAAATATATGATATATAATTTTATGACCAGTTAATTTTTTGTCAGGGCCCAAAAATAGACGTGATGACACTCGTCTTATCCCACCAATACCAGCTAGCCTAAAAATATACCAGTTCAATAAAATGCGGAAAATTTGCAGAAACAATTCAAAACACCCCCAAAATCTGGTTGTCATGTGTACAAGCCTCTAAAGTATTACGATTGGTTCAAAAGAAACTCTAGTCTCAAATGAACTTGTTTCTAGAATAGAGCAAGGTCATAACTAAGGAGAAAGAAAGTCCGCTGAGACGGCAAACAGCTACTTCACAAATCTCCAAGAAGCCTCAGACAAGGAGAAGAAAAATATCACAAAGTCAGCTAGTAACCTACAAAAAAATTGTAGTATCAAGGGGTGAGTACCAAACCACACGGTACCCAGCAAGTAAACGTCTAAACACAAGCTAAGGGGATAAAATACGAGTACTCCTTACACACCAACCGAACCTCCACAACTACAACCTGCATAAAAATCAGCTCAACCTACAGTTCACGGTGTTCATAACACCCAACTCATCAAAATCATTTTAACAAATTATACATCTTCAACTACAAACTCAATATTCAACAATCACAACTTTACGCAAAAAAGGCACTCACAATATCAGCAACAGACAAGATTAAGTTCGTCAAATAGAGGTAATTAAATATCAAGTAATTGCCAACCACCAATAAAACACATAATCATCAAGAATGAAGAATGTCATGGGATGCAATGCAATATGACACCATGAAGTGATATGCCTCAGAATACCAATTTCTTTCTCAACCGTATATACATGATACTCCTCGGAAATACATCGAGAGTTCATGACCCATGGGGGACTCGCGAGGTCCATATACTGACACGGACGATCTCCACGTGTCTGTGCGGACGATCTCAACGCACTATCATAAATCAAACGAATTCCGCATGGATGATCTCCACGTGTCCAAATCATAATCATAATTTTTCTATCGCACGGACGATCTCCACGTGCCCAAATAATCATAACTCGATCTCAACACGGATGATCTCCACGTGTTAGACCTTTACTCATACCCAATCTCATGTCAATGCATGTGCACAATATGATATCAATTAAAGGAGATGCCGCAATATCTCAATAAATCAAATATCGCTATGACATATAATCACCTCAATTATCACAATTATACAGGTTCAGTAAAGAACACAATCACACATAATAAATTAAATCAACACTATATCAGTTAATGCCCATATACTTTGGCATTCTCGGATTACAATCCGCATTCGATAGTAATAAACCTTCCCATTATAACACCGGTACTCGTACCATTCTCAATACATCACATACAAACAAATAATCACATCATCTTTTATTACCCTTTTTTATCATTAGAATTAATCAATCCAGAAAATTCAACCCATCACCAAGTCACATTACTCTCAAACATATACCACAAGGAAATACACGCATTTCATACACTTAGCAAGAGTTTAGAAATCCACTTGCCTGAATTCAACAATAATTTATCCCGGGACTTGAGCCCTTCCATTTGTTGAACTTCCAACTCAAAGCAATCTATCCACATACATAATCACAATAAGATTTTAGAACTAACAACACTCATATTGCTATAGATTTAGCTTAAACCCAAAAACTCACTCAAATCAAAAATCAAGTTTAAGGTTGAGCGTTAATTCCCCCCAACAATAAAATCCTAATAGTTTTTGTATAATATAACACACATAATATTTAATTACCTATATTAATATGAATAAACTTAAACTATAATGTGATAAATAAAATAACATTAAATTAAATGAAAACCAATTGTTTATGTACCAATGGTGGCAACTATACGAACTCTTAATAATTGTTACACCTATCCGTCCAATTGCACAACCACAAATCACCTGCTAGAGCATTTTTCAATTTCATTTTATTTTCAATTATGGAAAGGAATCATTAATTAATGCCAACCTCCTTACACAAAACTGTTGTGGCCCTTCAAATTTTTAATTTGAAATATTAATATAATAATATAACTTTATCACCCGATCATTAATATACTACTATCTTTCCTATAATTACAACACTACATAAACAACGAAATTCGAAGTTTTACCTGAAGCACGAGTAGTTTTTCTTATGGCGTCCACCGTGCTCTCCGTCTCTCTCGAATTATTGACTAAATTATTAATCCTACTAACTTTTAATGTATTTGGAACAAGTGACCTGAGATAATAAATAATTAGATAAATAAGGGCTTGACTCATTAACTGCCAACTAAATAAATTAATTATTTAATAAATTTTTTTTCCAATTAACTAATTGTAATTATCGAATAGTTCAAAATTGTCAAATCATTTTCACCAATCATTTATAAATAACTCGAGATAACTATCCGGAGGGGTAAAACTATAACTTACAAGAAAAAGAAATTCCAAATTTGACCTTACGGGTCATTATATTTTTGATCCCATATATTTATACTATTTTAAAATTTATCTCGTTAATTGGTTATGTGTTTTCTTAAACTACAATTATGCGGTCATTACTTATCAATTCTTACATTATCAACTCTATATTCTTTTTTTTTAAATCTCTTTAGAATTGTGTTATTTTTGTTTTCTTATTTAAGTCACAATTTTTAAAGATAAAACAGATATTATATTGAAGATAAAATAGGTTAAATAAAATTATATGAATACTTATGTTTAAAAACATTATATATAATTAAAAAGGATACATACATGAAATTAAGATAAAATAAATATTATTTTGGAGATAAACTATATTAATACTTATGTTTAAAAAATACTATATATAATTAAAAAAGAAATGACATATATGGAAGATTGTAGGATTATAATGAATATGTTGTAGTAGTAATAAACATAGATGAACGATTTGAATTGTCAAGAGTATAAAAGTAAATATATTTTTCACATTATTATTATAATCAAACAAATACAAATTGACTTTTAAAAATATAATAAAATGAGTTTGTGGGCCGCACATGAAACAAAATTTTTTGTAACTCTTGAAAAAGAAAATGGATTCTTCTAGAAAACTATTTTGACAGTTAATTCTACAATTATAAATGTAAAACTCTGTCCATAATAATGTTTAAAATTACAAAATTGCCATTGATCGTCCTCATCATGACTCTTCTATATAATAGAAATATAAGTTATCTCGACTAATATTAGAAGAATATGTAATCTAATGTTCACTTTAACATCATGTTAGACATTAACATTAAATTAAATTATAATATATGTTGGATATAAAATATGTCATCTTCTTTAATTTTATGTATTCAACTCATATAAAAAAAAAAAGGTAAACCTCAAGCATGTTCTAATTTGGGGGATGTAGATATAATTAACTGAGATGACATGTTTAGGTTATTATAACTATCTAATAAGCATTTATAATCACGCACACAATTTTTTTTTCAAAATTTGAACAAAAAATGTGTGAAGTGTTTAGGTTATTCCATCGAAACAAGTCGTAGTTTGTATATCAAAATAAAATTTAGTGACAAGTTTAATAGACTATAAATATATAAAGTCAAGTCATAAACTTATTTTATTAAAAAATATTAAAACTCTATATCCAACTTGCACAACTACAGTTCCATTCAATTATTTTTTTTATAGCATAATAACAAAAAATCGGATAAAATTACATTTATTTTGTCTATCTTAAAGATAATTTTTTTTTGTAATAATAATTTTACCTTTTTGGTATGATAAAATTTGTTTTGCTTTTTTTTTTAATCATGGTGATATAATTCATACTTAAAATATTTGTCATTTATGTCTCTAGTGAAAGATATTACATGTAGTTTCAAAGCATAAGTTATGTTTGTATGTTTTCTGTCTTGATTCAATTGATAAATCTTTTAATAATCTTCTTCTTTTTATGAATTACAACTACATATAAAATAATTTTGAAATATAATTTTTTCATGTAGTACGTTCATGAAATTTAATAATATTTTGAAAATAAGATAACTTATTTAAAAGAAATAAACCCCCCTTCTTATTTGAGACAAGAAGATAGTAATATTTAGAATTAATTGACAATTTATCAAATTTGCATTCTAATGTTTAAATTATTTTTTATTTTAAAATTTGAGTTCTAAAATTGCCAAAAAGATACATTTTATAATTAAAAATATTTTTAAAATTGTACTATTATAAAAGCTAACTTGATTTTATATTTTGAAGACTAAATATAGGGCATGTAAAAAAAATATATTGAAGATTGAAAAATAAATTGGGTGCACAATATATGAATGAAGTTAATAATTGTTGAGAATTTAAACAATTTATAATAGATAGTAAATTTGTAATGATATAAAGAGAATGGACCCATATTATTAAACGTGTTTAAAGGTTGTTGGTGAGGGAATAAGACAATGCTAAGTACATAGTACAATTGGTTTTTCTCATTGTGCAACTCTTCATAGCCATGGTCGTCCTACCATGGCTCTTCTATATAATAATAATAATAAATATAACTAGATATTTTAAAGCGCGTAATACGGACCCAATATAGTTTCACATATTTTGTTGAAAAAATTAGATAAATTCACAACTTAAGATATTATAGTCCTCTTTCTGATGCATCCCTATTTTCTCTTGGATATATCTATTTCCTCTCGCATATATTTCTATCCCTTTTGGAATACATCCCTTCCCCGAAGTAATATGTCATTTGCAATGTATTGGACAACCAAGGAATATATTCGAGAGAAATGAAAATTTTAAAATTTTTGTAATTGAGAAAACTTCTCAGATATGATGTAATTAGCCACCAAAGATATGAAATTTCTGTACTGTATACTATTTTTTTCATTAGTAAACAACTTGAATATATTACTTTATAATCTATTTCAAATAGTCACACGACATAAATGTGTCGTTTACAACCTAAATTGAGAAAGTTTAATTCTAAAAAATTCTTTGCAGCAAGGAAATAGAGAATTGCGTTAGATTATGAGTTAAATTGTTTCATGTTCAAGGAATATATAAAATGTTGATATCTTTGAAAAAATTCATCGGCCTTCATATATATTCGTAAGTGGTATCTATTTTTTACAATGTTATTATCTTCGTTTTGTGATATTTGCACCATAAGCTAAATATTAATCATTGATCAATTAATTTGTAAAGATTGTTTTAAAGTCTTTCAAATCTCTATTGCTTCAACTTAAGTATAATGTGTTTGTATTTCACTTTGTCGCTGAATTTTGTGATATATTTTAATTGTCTTCCATAAATAGAAATACTTAAAAAATTGATTTTTAACTTCACAACAATAAAAACAATCAAGAAAGCAATTTTATTTCTATATATAATAAACAATTATCGTAATATTATATTCTAAATATTGAAAGTATTTATCAAAAAAATATTTTTTGCCTCCACAAAAACAAAAACAATCATGAAAGAAACTTTATTTCTATATACAATAACAGTTATCGTAATGTTATATTCTAAATTACATTAATTAATTTTTTTTTGATACTACACTTAATATCATGCCTTAAAGAAAACTCTAAAGTTTACCTCTCACAAAATAACCAATATACTTTTTTTAGTTTTTTTTTTTCTAATTTATTTATTTTTTAGTTTTTTGTTCATCTGTATTTCTGAACAAAATCTTTTTCTATTGACATTTTCTTTTGTTGTTCTTCTTTATTTTTTAACTAATCATTTTCTTTATTTTGAATTTCAATATTCATTAGGATTTGAATGTTAAACGTTGACTTTGTCAAATTTCCTATGTTAAATAATTTATCATATTTGATATTAAGAAAATATAAAAATAAAAATTTTATGTTTTATAATCTTTCGATGAATAGATTATCAAATTATTGATTTCTTGATAGTCAAATATTGTTCATTCTTTTAGTCATGAAATTTGATATTTTCTTCAAATTATTTAAAAACTAGTGATACCTCATTTTAAAGACTATTTTAATAATCAAAATACGAATTTAGTGGTCATATTATGTAACATAATATCAAAAAACTGTTTACGCAATATTCCTTTAAAGTATTTCTAAAATATGTCGAAACACATTTGATTTTAATTAGTTCAAAATTTTCTTTCTAAAATATGTCGAAACACATTTATTATTGTTTGTAAGAAGTTAATCAAGTAATAGAAACTCTTCATTTAAACAAAATTAAAATAATATCCTTATGAGCCCATAACAAAAGTTAAGACATGTATGGATTCTTCTAGATTTTTATTTTGACCATTAATTATACAATTATTATTTTACCCTTAAGTGATGTTAAAATTACTAATATGTCATTGGTCGTCCTTCTCATGGCTCTTCTATATAATAAAATATGAAAGGGCCCGTTAACGGGCCCAATATTACAATCTTAAATATATTATTTCGCGATCAAATATTAAAATGCATCTCCATATCACGGACTTGCTTTCAAATAATGTTTTCTTGATCATTTATCACGATTAACTATCGAAAACTCATTTAATCATTACGATATCTTTCATACCAAAATTTATAACCTTGAATTCATAATTCAAATTCAAGATAGAGCTGAGAGTTAAGTCTTGAGAGTTCTTTCAAGTCTTTTGAGAAAGTTCATTTGAGTCCCTTGAGGAGTCTTCTATAATTTCTAATAACTTGTTTCAAAACTTGAGTAAGTGAGTATGAGAATGATGAAAATGTATTCATGGATCTACACTATCATCGAAATTCTTCATATCATAAATCATAACTCTTGAATTCATAATTCTAATTCAAGAAAGAGCTAACAGTAGAGTTCAAGAAAGTCTTTGAGTTCAATTGTTAATCCTTTAAGATCAACTATTGATTTAGCTAAGTTTTGAGGAAGTAAATATGAGAGTGAAAAGAAACGTATACAAGAATTCCATATTGTTATTAAGACACTTGAGTCGAGTCGTTCATGCCCATAAATTCCACATGAACTTTATGAGTTGAGTGTATTTGAAAGCGGCAGTATCTTCAAGTTCTAAGTCTTGAGTATTGAGTTTCTAAACATTTAGGGATTATATTCTTAATCATGGGGTTACAACATGTTATTCATGAAGTCCTTCAGTTCAGCAGTTCATGCCTATAATTCTGCATGAACCCTATGAGTCGAACAATCTTTAGATGAGAGGTATCATCGTGTCCTTGAATTGAGTCACTTACGTCCATAATTCGGCATAAACCCTATTTTAGAAGTCTTTTGCAAACTTTTTTTTTTTTTTTTTTTTAAAGATTTGCGCATATGATTTGAGGAAGAGTAGAAATGAGTTCATTTTCTTTATAATGATATATTAGAACTAAGTATTCCCAAGAGTAAATATTCTTACATTTAAGATGAGAGGAAATTAAGATTTTCGAAAGAGTTTTGAGCAGTTTGAGTAGCATCTCGTTTAAGAGAAAGATTTTTGAGTAATAATGTCAAAACGGAGACAGAGTTATGTTTTTAGAGAAATAAAATAGAAATTCAACATAAGTATAGAGCATTTTTTTTTGAAATTATACTATTTGCTTGCTTATTAATTGTAAATAATATATTAATTAATTAATAATTTATGTATTGTTGTAATCTCTACATAACTAATACCACATAACTAAATCCTGCATAAATATATCATGCATAAGTAATATCTGCATAACTCTAACCAATAACCAAACGGCCACTAACTATATTATCATTTTTAAAATTTTATCACAAATTAATTATTCTTATAAAATTGACCCCCTTTTTTAAAAAAATACATTCAAATAGTCAAATATTATTTGCAAAATCAATGGATTAACACAAGTTCAACTTAAAAAAAAAAGTGTTATTTTTTGTAATAGTATGTGGTAGTTCTTATATGAGATCTGATCTATGACGTTATACAACTATCTATTTTGAGATATTATTTTATTTAGTGCACTTTGATTGTATGTCCCAAGTAAATTAGTCAAGTAATTTTTAGAAATTGAGGAACATAAACCATATTTAGAAAAACATAATATATAAATATATCTTTTAACTTGACTTCGTTGACATCTATGACATTCAACTTAGGGCGTGCACAAGTAAGCACTAAAAATATTATAAAGTTGAAGAAGTAGATACACGCGTCCTGTGGGAAATAACAGACGTAGGAGCGGCATAAGATGTCACATATGACGTGAATTATATTGTCATGTAGGACGTCAAGTAGAACACAAGTGTCAACTTGTTCAATTTTATACAAGATTATGTCTCTACTTGTAAACATCTAAAATTAAAGGACATAGATGTTAGATGAAACCAAATTAAATGACTTATTTATGTATTATGCCTTTAGAAAGATTATATTTATATTCCAAAATATTTTTTGAACAAACTTTAACGACTTCAACTATAAATTTTCTAAATAAAATAAATAATATTTTTTCATGACCAAACCACACTTAAAAAGGAAATGATTAAAAGCCATTAAATTTGAATTTTTGGTATAAAAATCTCATTAAAAATTATACATTCAAAAATATGATAGATTTTTGTAAAAAAATGTATCAACTTGAATGTACAGGCTTTTGAAATAATAATAAATCAATAAATGGGGTCCATGTAACTTTGCAATGATTTCTTTTTCTCCTCCAAATGTATTGGTACACGTGTGACCATTAGAATCCACAATTATTGACTTAGTGGTGGATTAATTGGGAATTACATAATTTCTTGTTGGTTTTTCTGAAAATTTGAATATTTTATTGCACAAGGTACAATTAAACTAAGCTTGAAATTATTTTTGGTTGACAAAAATATCCTTGGTCGTCCTCCTCTTCATGCTTCTATATAATAGAAAAATAAAAAAAAATCTTTTTAGTGTGTGTGATAGATAGTTAGTAGATATTATTTAGTAGTAAAAGACTATTTTACCCTTGGTCGTCCTAATTCATCACTCTTCTATATAGTAGTAATAGTAAAAAAAATCCATACATACAAATTGGGTATCAAAGAAAAAATAGGACTAAATAATGATTTTTACACAAACAAGTCAAATTGTATATATAAATTGTGGTCTAGAAGTTGAAAATTACTCAATTTATGAAAAAATATGATAGAAGAGCACTGAAGATCAAAACAAAATTCAGAAGAGAAAAAACACTTACTGGAGAAGAAAAGAGACAACAATGAAGAGTGAGCAGTGATGGAAAGAGAGAAGGTCTCTTTATTTGTGTCTAAAGTGTAATTCTAGAAAATTTCTATTTATAGTCATATAGGTAGATATTATTTAGTTGCAAAAGACACTTTTACCCTTGCTCATTTTCTAGAAAATTCCCTTTTAGTGTGTGTGATAGATAGTTAGTAAATATTATTTAGTAGTAAAAGACTATTTTACCCTTGGTCGTCCTAATTCATCACTCTTCTATATAGTAATATACTAGATAATTGAAGGCCCGTTCACGGGCCCAATATAATTAATTATCGTTACAATTATTTTTTTTAAACCTAAATTCACATATTATTTTATTATAATTTCTAAAATTTTCTAGCGTTTAAAAAAATTATAAAAATCTCATATCACATACATCTCTCTCTTCTGACATACATCTCTCTCTTTTGTCAGATACATCACTTCTCTCCTCTCGAATACATACATATCCTCTCTCGAATACATTTTCATCCCCTCTTAAATACATCTCTTGGATACATCTCTCTCCTCTCGGGTACATTCATATTCCCTCTCAAATATAGCTCTCTCCTCTCGGATTCATCCGTAAGCTATATGTCTACAAGTTTCCTGAATAACAATGTATCATGACCGATGTATCCGCATGTCTGCTGATAAATCAAAATTCTTTTAATTCTAAGAATCTTTTTGTAATTTGAAAAAAGAGTAGAGATATAGAGTGTGTTTGGTATGAAGGTTTTCCAATTTTCTCATGTTTGGTTGGGATAAAAGTTTTGAAAAATGTTTTCCAAATCAACTCATTTTCCTCAAATTAAGGAAAATGACTTCCCTTCAAAAATTAAGAAAAATATTTTTCAAAACTCTCCTCCAATTTCAAATTACATTTTTTTCTGAAAAACATCAATTTTTAAAAAAAATTTTTAATTTTAAAATTTTATTTTTTTACCCGATACCTGACCCCCACCCACCACCGGCCAGCCCCCCCAAAACTATATGAATACTTATGTTTAAAAAACATTATATATAATTAAAAAGGAAATTACATACATGAAAGATTGCAGGATTATACTGAATATGTTGTAGTAGTAATAAAATAGATGAATGATTCGAATTGTCAAGAGTATAAAAGTAAAAATATTTTTCACATTATTATTATAACAAAAAAAATACAAATTGATTTTTAAAATAAAATAAAATGAGTTTGTGGGCCACACATGAAACAAATTTTTTTGTGACTCTTGAAAAGGAAAATTGAATTCTTCTAGAAAACTATTTTGACAATTAATTATGCTCAATATTACAATCATATAACAGAAATTTGATTAGTTTTTTTTAAAAAAAATTACTATGATATTTTCAAATAAACATGATAGGAAATAACAATAAAACATAATAGGTTTTTAACAAATTAAATAATGACCTACTTGATGAAAATTATAATGAATCATCTCATTTTTACAAAGTAATAAAAGGAAGAAAAAAAGTTGACTTTGTGTCTTAATATTTATTAAAATTAGGAGAATAATTTTTTATAGTAAAGAAAAAGAAATTCTAAAGTAATAAATAAACATAATGAATAAATATTTTATCTCAAATAGAGGATTTAAAAATATCAAAAAAACTTGATATAAGATATACTGCAGAACTTAACATGAGGTAGTTAGTATAATAATTTATATAACTTGCTTAAAATGATTTTTTTAACTATGAGAAAATAATATTAATAACTAAATATATGTTTTTCAATTAAATTACATAATGACATATATGTTACGTGAAGTTTTGAGATTATACATAAAAAGAGAAATCAAGTAAATTACATACATAAAAAATTATCTCCACAATCAGAGAAAAAAAAAGAACACAATGCCATTAAATTGAAAAATCTGAAGAGAACCAAAGGAAAGAACATAACATGCTTCTGAAATTGTTGGAAATTTTGTTCTTGAAAAGCTTGCTCACTGGTTGCATTCCTTTTGAATTAAGCATTTTAAGAAAAATAATTGTGATTGATATTGAATTTAACATGTTAACTGATTCATTAGGGTGTTTGAAAAGTGTGGAACAATTGAATTTTATTGAAAATTAGCTATATGGACATGTCTCAGAAGTGATGTGTCCACTAAGAAATAATAAATTTTAATTTTGCCTTATAATTATTTTCAAAAAGTACGTAAGGTCATTATATAGAGAATTAATTGAAATGTAGTTCTTGAAAAAAAAACTGCATTATTGATTTTCCTAATAAGAATCTATACCGGAGTGTATATTATTTAAGACGCAAATAGAAAATAAAGGGCGAGAAATTTATTTATTTAAGACATGAGAGGGGAGAGAATTGAGGAGTGAATGAAATGAAGAATGAGTTAATATCTATTTATTTGTGTCATAGACTTAATTTTATAAAAAATCTTATAATTTATAGTTGTTAGAAAAGTCATGTAACTTGCAGAGGAAATTTACCACTTGAAAAAAATAATATTTTAATGAAGTTTAAAAGTACAATTTATAGTTTTTAAAATGAAATATATATGGAATGATCATATTAGCCTAGATCGTCCTGAACTTTTTAAATCAAACTTACATTAGTTCACATATTTAGATTAATATGTTTGAAATCAAGTAAAAACACAAACTTGATTATATACTTTAAATATAAATATATCCTCCTATTCATTTTATTTATAAAATTACTTTTTAACATCTTTTAAATTATATATGTTTAAAAATATTGAAATTAATTTTATTTATTCTTCAATTTCAATCTAATATATATTATTAATTTTATCATACTTGTTTCTTTTCAGGTATATTAATTATAGTCAAAACAAAGGTGAAAATAATTATTTTTTTTAAGTAATGAATTTTTAAGTTAAAGTAGACATTTTTAGTAAGCACAATGAATACAAAAATAGAATTAATTAATGTAATAGTTAAATAGAGTATTGAATAGATATCACAATAACTCATAAAAAAATGTGAAGTGATAACAATATGAGTTGATAGAAATAACATTAACCAAAGATGTTTCTAGAACTATTTAGTTTCTTGTTATTATTTTTGGTGGATTTTTGTTAGTATGAAATTAATTTTTACCCTTGATCATCATTCACTTCATATACAAAGTGATATTTCTAGAATTATTTGTTTCTCTTGATATCCTTCTTAATAGAATTTTATTAGTATAAAATTATATTTTTACCCTTGGTCGTCCTAAGCTTCACTTTTCTATATAATAGAAACTAGATATCAGGTGTTGCGCCAGCGCAGACCCAACGTATGTTAATTTTTTTTCTTTCAATTATGTGACACAAATGAAATTTGAAAAAGAGAACTAAATTTTTATGTGTTTTTTTGGTTAAAAAATATTTTTAATTGTTAATTTATATACCTTTTATGTCATTTTCGAATAATATATATTACTCTATTTGTTTCATTTTATTTGATACAAGTGATTTTAGAAATAAAATCAACGAAATTTCTTATATGGTTCTCACATATTTGTAACTAGGTAATTTTTCCGCGCTTCGCGCGGTCATAAATAATAATTGCATTGAACTTACGAATAATTTTTTACTAATATCCATACATTAAAATAATGGGAAGATAGGTTCTTCAAAAAATATTAACAATATTCCAACATTAATTTGATTATTTGTCATTACCACATAATCGAAGAACCTCTAATGAATAAATTATTCACGAAATATTAAATCATTGGTTCTTTAATCAACATTAAAAGGAAAATAAAGAAGAAAATAAGAATATATATACAAAGGCGTTTCGTAATAAATAGAAATATTTAAGTTGTATAGATTATACAATTGTGATATATATCTTAGGAGAAAATTCAAAAATTTGACACATTAAAAAAAAATTACACTTGAACATGAAAGAATTTATAACTTTTGAAATTGCATAACGAATTTCTTCAATTGATAAGTGAGAAATTTCATATATATGTAAAAATAGATAATATGTAAGCTTTTATATAGTACTTTTAAGTTATAGAATTTCATATAGAATATCAAAACATGAATTCTTGGAACTGAGTACAATAACTGTTTTATGTATAATGAATATACGTACTATATGTGTGTATGTTCAATATTACCGGAGACAAAAATATTGCAGAACATAAACAACAGAGTTTAAAACATGTACTAAAAAACAATAATTAATATCATATGCATAAATTAATGATTGTAAAAAAATATACCAGGATACGTTAAAATAAAATAAAATAGAAAGAAAAATCGAGTCTAGTGAATGCACAATGTCTCCCTTTAAGTAAGTCATTTCCCTCCAATACTAGAGTTAAAGAATTACACTCTCAGGATGGAAAGATTTTATCCACCAACTTACCGATAGAAAAAACACTGGTAACAGTAAGTCATTCAACAGGAGAAAGCACACGAAAAATTAATTTTGCGGAAGTAGAAGAAGTAGATCAAATTTTTTGTTGTTTTAAAATGAGAGGGAACCCCTCTATTTATAGATAACAAAGGGTAGTATGAATAAATGTTTATTGTGCCGTATCAAAAAGGTTACAACTATTTGGAAAAGTTGCAACCCTTCGGAAAGTTCACAATCTTTGGTAAAAGTCACAACTTTTCATAAAGTCGCAACTCTTCATTAAAGTCACAACTTTTGATAAGAGTCACAACTCTTCATTCAAGTCGCAACTTTTCATAAAAGTCACATCTTTTCATGAAAGAGGAAGGCTAGTTTTGGAAATATATAAATTTAAAATGAAATTCTTGCTTGTGGTTGCGCCACATAGGCGAACCTAGGGTTTTCTTTTATATAAATATATGATTGTCATTTTACTGTGATTCATAATACTTTTTAGTTCTTGCATTATTTTCAAATAATATATGCAACTTTTTTTTTGTTTCGACAAAAATAAGGGAGTCAACCAAATTTCATTATGTTTTTTAACTATGTTTTTATAAAAATATCTTAAATTGTCAAATTGCGTTTTTAAGCTTTTTTTTATGTAATTTTCAAATATGTAACAAATTAGAAATTAAAACGAAGAATTAAAGGTTTCAAATCATTATATTTCATTTTTAATATATGACTCCCTCCTTTTCGATTTATATGAACTTAATTTGTAATTTCATTTCAAAAAGAAAATAAAACCTGATTTTTTTTTATATATAGCATATTTAAGATCACAAAATTTAAATATACATATAAATTTTAGTTTTAATTTTGATTTATTCCGCCAAATATTATACTTGATATATAATTATTAAGACCTAAGCGTAATAATAATTTATTTACTTTTTATATATAAATAATAAATAGATATCACAATAACTCATAACAAATGAAGAAATAACAAAAATGAGTTAATACAAATAAGAATAATTAAAGATGTTTCTAGAACTATTTAATTTTCTTGTTATCATTCTTGATAGATTTTTGTTTTCATAAAGTTACATTTTTACCTTTGATCATCATCCATTTCATATATAGAAAGATGTTTCTAGAATTATTTATTCTTAATAGATTTTTGTTAGTATGAAATTGCATTTTATTCTTGGTCGTCTTTAATACAAATATATCATCCTATTCATTTTTATTTGTTAAATTACTTTTTAACATTTTTTTATTTAATTTCAATCTAATATATATTATTAATTTTATCACACTTATTTATTTTCAAGTATATTAATTAGGACCAAAATAAATATGGAAATAATTAATTCATGATAAATTTTTATATAAGAAGTAAACATTTTTTATAAGCATAATGAATTGAAAAAATATTAAGAACTAAATTAAAGTAATAGTAAAATAGAGTAATAATAAAATAAATATCACTTATAACTCACAAAAGAAAAGAAAGTAAAGTAATAACAAAATAAGTAATGGAAATAACAATAACTTAAGATGTTTCTAGAACTATTTGATTTTCTTGTTATCATTCTTCGTAGATTCTTGTTAGTGTGAAATTACATTTATGCCCTTGATCATTATTCACTTCATATATCAAAAGATGATTCTAGAATTATTTATTACTTCTTCTAAATAGATTTTTGTTAGCGTGAAATGACAAATTTGCCCTTGGTCGTCCTACCACTTCACTCTTCTATATAATAGAAACTAGATATGAAACGGTCCGTTAATATTTCAATCTTAAATTTATTATTTCGTGATTAAATATTAAAATGCATATATGTGTCGCGGAATTACTCCCATATAGTATTTTCTTGACCGTTCATCATGATTAACTATATAAAACTCATTTAATCATAACGATATCTTTCCTACCACAAATAATAACCTTGAATTCATAATTCAAATTCAACGTAGAGCTAAGAGTCAAGTGTTGAGAGTTCTTTCGAATCTCTTTTAGAAAGTCCCTTTGAGTCTTTTGAGGAGTAATCTTTTATTTCTAATAACTTGTTTCAAGACTCGAGTAAGTGAGTATGAGAATGATGAAAATATATTCAGGATTCTATATTATCATCGAGATCCTTCATATCATAAATCATAACTCTTTAATTCATAATTGAAATTAAAGAAAGAGTTAAGAGTAGAGTTCAAGAAAGTCTTTGAGTTCAATTGTGAATCATTTGAGATCAACTATTGATTTGGGCTAAGTTTTGATCAAGTATGAAAATGAGAAAAATCATATACATGAATTTCATATTGTTATTTAGACCCTTAAGTCGAGTCGTTCATGTCCATAAATTTGGCATGAACTTCATAAGTTGAGTATCTTTGAGAGGAGTAGTATCTTCAAGGTCTAAGTCTTGAGTATTGAGTTCCTAATCATTTATGGATTATATTCCTAATCATGGGGCTACTACATGTTACCCACGAAGACCCTTGAGTTGAGAAATTCATGCCTATACATTACAACAAATTCGATTATCAGGAATAAATAATTTCGTCATTTATAAACCATATTTCGTCACTAAAATCTTGCGAGGTTAAAAATAATTCATCATTAAAAGTATACAAAGACGATTTAGTGCTTCGTCGCTGAAAATATTATATTAACTACAAAAAGAAAAATCGTTCCCAAATCCTTAAAAAGTTGTGACAAATGTATTTGTCGTAAAAAGTACGTATATTTTTTTTGTAGTTAATAGTATGTTTTGTCACTAAAAAGGTTATTACTATAGACGAAATTCTATTGTCGCTAGTTATTTTACTTCTCAGTGACAAAATCTATTGTCTCTATAGTTAAATGTATTTTCGTAGTTCAAGAAAATCTAATTTCGCCACTAATGATTATATTTTATATATAAAAAATTATTTTGTTCTTTAATATATGAGGAATAAATTTATCATTACAAAAAAAGTTTATTTTCTAAATATATATATATATATATATATATATATATATATATATATATATATATATATATTGTCACGACCCAAATCGAGTCGTGAGTGACACCCACACTTAAGTACATAGGTGGGCGAACCAACAAATTCAACCTTAAATTATATTATACAAGAATAATGCGGAAGCTCAAAATCTGATTAATATCGTTTTCCAAAATCTGAAAGTCATCACAACAAGGACATCTAATCTCCAATTACTAAGTCTAAGAGTATCAAGGACACCAAAATAAATGAACTAAAGTAATTTGTGTCCGAAAACTAAGGACATCAGGTAATGACAGAGAGAATCCAACCCAAGCTTGAATGAATAGCTCACCCTTGAACCTGATATGCCGAGACTTGCTAGAGATGAGGGAAATTCGAAGTCATTGGTACACTCGCTGCACTCCATAAAAGGAAACCAAAGAAAAACACAAGTAGGGCTCAGTATGGACAACATGTACTGAGTAGGTATCATCGGCCAACCCAAATTAGAAACTAATATACAATGAATAATAGTATGAACTCAACTATAGAACTTAACAGGTGACAAACAACAAACAACATGAACAAGTGTCAACAACACTAAAGTAAGTATATAATAAGTCAACAATATCAAGATCATCCATGAGGACTCATGCCTCCAACCAAACCATTTGGGGAATTAAGTTCTTTGAGATTGAGTACATTCCGTTAATTCAATATGTTTTTCCTTCAATATTATCGTGTTAGAACGTGACACTCCGATCCAATTATATCGTGTCGGGACGTGACACTTCGATCCAAGAATGTCGTGTCAGAACGTGACACTCTGATCCAAGAATATCGTGTCGGAATGTGACACTCTGATTCAAAAATACTGTGTCGAAACATGACACTCCGATCCAAATATACCATTAGTTTATCATTTATTATCACACTTTCAATTCATTGATAATATTTAATCCAGTCTTCTTTATTCAAGGAATCACTTCGATAAAGAGGGCTCAAGAATATAAATTTCACCGTCTCAGGATTTCAGACCAATCACAAAACACACAACCAAGCCACACAACTACACAATCAAGTACATAGAAAAATTCAAATATCATTCAATGCATATCAATCACTATTAAGAGTTTACTATCAAATAGCATAAACCATAACCTACCTCCACCGAAGAACCAAGTCAAGCAAGCTACTTCTCCAATACTTTTTCTTTCCTCAATGCCTCTGAACATTTTCCATCTATCAAGTATATATGCATAATTTATAAGTTAATGAGCCTATAAACACTCATATTATTTTATGTCCAACCTAGACCCAACAACTCGCCTAATTTATAATCAAATTTCTTAAGTTCAAACCTATAAGTCTTAATTCCTCCAATTAGCATAACTTTTAGGAAATTTAAATAACCCGATACACCTAATATTTAATTACCTATCTCAATATATCAAAATTTGGTAGTCAAACAAAAATCCCCATAACCGAAAACCAAACAACAAACAAAATGTTTCAATAACTTTAATCGTAACATACAGAACATAAGCCTAGTTGTGTTCTTGTTCCATACATAATTTCCAGTATTTTACTTTTCAAAAGCCAATTTTTGACATCATTTATGGCTATCAATGCCAAATGAAACTTTTCTCTTTAAAATAAAAATAATATAAAGTAAGAAAACAAACAAACCGTACTTACTCTTGTGAAGCCTTGTCAATTTCAACATTAAAGTCCTTAATTACTCATTTTTAGCAATTCACTTTTACCTCTTCAATTTAATAATATTTAAATTGTATTCTTTATAAACTATTTAGATTTGTCTCCATATATATATATATATATATATATATATATATATATATATATATATATATATATATATATAGCAAATCACCTGTGGCACACTAATACTTGAAGAAACAATGATTTTCAGAAACTATACAATACTATTCATCCTATCAATTAGCATGCACATCCTAATTGTAATTATAATCCCTTATAATTTATTAAAGGCAATTGAAAGTTACCTAAGATCGTCTTCTTCTGTAGACGCCGCAACATTTGTTCTCTCGCCTGCTTTTCCATCTTCTTTCTTTTTAACAGATTATTTCTTCTGTTTTTTTTAACCTTAATTATTATAGTAATCAATTATAAAATGGTAAAGTGACTCACTATTAATTTTAATGTTATTTTATTTAACCACCAACTATATTAATTATTAAAATTACCCCCTTATTTATATGATTATAGTTACAAATAGTCCAAAATGTCAATCTAGGATCTATCGCATGAGTCTTTTATGAAATAGAAATCTCTAGTACTCAAACTATCAAATGGGTCGTTACATATATATATATATATATATATATATATATATATATATATATATATATATATATATATATATATATATATAACCATCAAAGAATACAGTGCATCAACATTAAGTGATATTGTTTCTCTCTTAATCAAATATATTGATTTTGAGTTTTGGATATGAAAAAAAAAATCTTAATAAGGAGCGCTATATCTGAATAGGCCTTATTTCGACGCAAAGTATAATTAACCGAACTTCCATATGAATATCGCATAATTATTAAAGTTACTATTAGAAATTTGCTATTATTGTCATCTCTTAAATAGTAACCAACTTAAATTTATTTACTTCTCTAACCAATGTATTGATTTCATGGGTTTCGATTCTTAACTTCTTATTTGAGACAAAAGAATAGCAATATTAAGTAAATAAAGTAAATAATCTACTATAATTTAATAAATTTTAATTTCGTTAATTTTAAAATATAAAACATTTTATCATCAAAATATTCTTATTATCAATATACGTAAATTGAACATGAAAATTATTTATTATTTCTCTTCAATATTTGATTCGCAAAATTTTAAAACTCTAACCAAAGAACTATTTTTATAAATTTAGTAAGACTCTTAGTTTACTTTAATTTCATTTATTCTATCTATCTATTTTATTTATTATATTTTATTTTAATGCTCCCTACTTAAATTACTTTTACTGTCATTTGATACATTTTAAATCATATTTATTTTAGTACAAAAAAAAAGATGTTAATGAAACATAATAAAATAATAAGTACTTTTCTAAAAAAATAGGTCCCGTAACTTTTATAGACACATGGTCATAATAATTATAATTTTATATTACCCTTGAAAATAAAATTATTTACAATCTTGCCATTGGTTGTCCCTCACTTCACTCTTCTATATAGTAATGATAATTATATTACCCTTGAAAATACAATTATTTACAACTTTGTCATTGGTCGTCCCTCACTTCACTCTTCTATATAGTAACATAATAAAAAATAGGGCAACTTTCAAATATAACAAACATAAAATTCATATTTGTATGCTATAGCAAAGTTTGCATAATTGCACTCCATAGCAAACATATAAATGTGTAATTCGCTATACATATACAATAGAATCGAATTGTACAAAATGAAGTGTATAAAACGAGAAAGACAAAGAGACTTAGGCAGAGAATTGTATAAAAACAAAGTGTATAAAACGAGAAAGACAAAGAGACTTGGGCAGAGAATTGTATAAAAACGAAGTGTATAAAACGAATTGTATAATTATAAGTGTATAGAACGATTATATACAATTTGAATTTGTATAAAATGAGAAAGAGAGAAAGACAAAAGAAACTTAGGCAGAGAATATACAATTGAATCGAATTGTATAAAACGAGAAAGAGAGAAATTATATACAATTTGAATTTGTATAAAACGAGAAAGAGAGAAAGGAAAAGAAACTGGTTAGGGGATTATTTTTATTGTATAATTATAAGTGTATAGGACGAAAATATATGTATTTGCATGTGTATATACAATTTACTTTCGCTTTATACAAACAGAAACACAATTTATAGATTTCGCTTATGTTTGTATAAGCGAGAGAGGCGAGGGTGGCGAGCGAGATTAGGGAGAGTGCGAGCGAGATCTGGGAGAGGGGAGAGAGCGGAACAAAAATATATGTATTTATACGATTTTCTCTGCTTTATACAATAGAAACAGATTTTATACACTTGTTGTAACGACCCTTTGGATCATTTTGAGTATTAGAGCTTTTCGTGTCATAAAGTACTTTCTGATAGATTCTAAGTGGATATTTTAGACTATTCATAATTATAATTATGAAATTAGTGGGATAGTTTTTTTATAGGTATTTAGTTTGTGATTAAGAAAATAACATTAGAATTAAAGTGGACCACTTTTACTACTCTTATAATTAGTTGTATAATAATTAGGGTAGAAATAATTTATAGAAGAAAAGAAAAGAGGAGAAGAATGAAGTGAAAACGGCGACGACAAAATCAAACGGTGGTACTTTTATTGGTACACTTCCTTGTGAGTTACTATCTAATTCAGAAAGAATATAATATTGTTGTAGCATAAAGTAGATAGAATGAATAAATTGTATAGTTAGTCGTTCTAGAAGAATATGAGGTACATAATATATATAATTATAATTAATAAAGAATGAAGTATGGAGAATAAAGTCTGAAATTTCTAAGTACCTAATGATTTCCTAAGAATTAATGTAAAATATAGTGGTAATGTTAGTAGGAAATAAGGATACAGTATTGTGGTATGTTTCTGCATATCACATGTATAATGGTTTACGTGTAATAGGGTGGTTGTTAGTCCGTATGCCGTTGGTTTGGTGGCCAGTGGCTTCCACCCTAATATATTAAAATATCTAGTTCTCACGTTATAAACTATATTTTGATATATTAAAATAGGTAATTAAATATTTGGTGTATCGAATGATTTAAATTTCATTAAGGATATGCTAATGGGAAGAATTGAGACTTACCCATAGGTTTAAACTTTAGGAAATTGATTATATGATTATGTGAGTTTTGGGTCTAGGCTAGACATATAATAAGAGTGTTTTTATGGGCTTGTTAACTTACACCTTATGTATATATATATATACTTGATAGATTGGAACGGTTTGGAGGCAATAAGAAAAAGAAAGGCATTGGAGAAGTAGTTACTTGACTTCGATTCTTCGGTGGAGTAGGTTATGGTTTATTTCTATTTGATAGATAAACTCTCAATAGCGATTGATATGTATTGCGTGATAATGTGAAGTTTCATATGTGCTTGATTGTGTGGTTGTATATCTTGGTTGTGTATTTTGTGGTTGACCTAAAATTCTGAGACTGTTGAATTTCTAATCTTGAACCCTCTCTATTAAAATGACGCCTTGAATAAAGAAGGCTTGATAAAATAAAATAATGAGATAATTGGATCGGAGATTCACGTTCTGACACGGTATTATTAGATCAGAGTGTCACGTTCCGACACGGTATTATGGAATCGGAGTGTCACATTCCGACACGGTATATGGGATCGGAGTGTCACGTTCAGACACAATAACATTAAAGAAAAGGAATCTTGAATTAACTTAATATACTCAATCTCAAAGAACCCATTTTCCAAATGAGGATGGTGTGGAGGCATGAGTCCTCATAGGTGTGCTTGATATTGTGATTGATGGTGTACCTACTATGGTGTTGTTGTCACTGCTTCATGTGTTTGTTGTTTGCCACCTGTTAAGTATTGTAGTTGATTTTATATTATTATTCAATATATATTGGTTTCTATTTAGTTGGCCGATGATACCTACTCAGTACGTGTTCCCTGTACTGACCCCTACTTGTTTTTTCTTCTTTGTTTTTTTTTATGGAGTGCAACAAGTGTACCATCGACTTCGACTCGCCCTCAGCTCTAGCTAGTCTCCAGCAAATCAGAGTTCAGCGTGAGCTATTATTTCTAGCTCGTGCTGGATTCTCCATTCACGTCTTGATGTCTTTGAATTTCGGACATGGACCATCTTTTTGCTTACGTTGGTTTCTTAAACACTCTTAGACTTGGTAATTTGAAAAATAGATGTCCTTGATGTGATGACTTTCAGATTTTGGGGATAATAAGTGTTAAACTTTAGAAGTTTATTTAATTGGTTACTTAATAAGTTTTGGAGCTTCCGCATTATTTTTGTTTTTCATAGTTGAATTATTGGTATATGTTGGGGTTTGGATTCCTTGGTTCACCCACTTAGGAGGTTAAGTGTGGGTGCCACTCACGACTCATTTTGGGTCTTGACAAACTTGGTATCAGAGCTTTAGGTTAGATGATCTCATCACACAAGGAAATGTCTAGTAGAGTCTTGCGGAACGGTACAGGGACGCCTTTACTTTTCTTCGAGAGACTATATGACTTTAGGAAAACTCAGATCTTTTTTTCTTTCTTTCGTGCTATAACTTGGATCCAATTGGTATCTAGGTGATAAAAATTGGTATCTGACCTTCTTAACTCTATTTCGCAGATGGTCAGAACTAGAGCAACAAATGTTCCAAGACCAACAAGACATGGTGCGTCTGAGCCAACCATTGGGGCTGCTACTGGAGGGGGAGCAGTGGCGAGAGGCCATGGTAGAGGTCACGGGAGAAGGCCCACTAGAGGCAGAGGACAAACACCTGGTCTAACTAGGGATAAGCGGTGACTCTTATACCACCTGAAGAGGTAGTGAGAGAGGGTGACAAAGGGAAAGATGATCAGATTCATGAGAAGGAAGTACCAGCCCAGCCTACTCCGGAGATGATTAATCAGGTTCTCAATTATCTCAGCGGGTTATCTGATCAAGGCCAGACACCTCCAGTGTTTTCTACACCAGCACCTAACAACATGCAGCTGATGTGGCTCCCCGCATGGATGCATCCTTGGAAATAGGTACGTTTCCTCAATTGACTACAGGGTCTATTATGACAGGTGACCAGCATGACCTTTTCATTAAGTTCCTAAAGTTGAAACCTCCAGTCTTCAAAGGTGCTGAATCAGAAGATGCCTATGATTTCCTGGTTGATTGTCATGAGATGCTACATAAGATGGACATAGTAGAACGATTCGGTGTTGAGTTTGTGACCTACCAGTTTCAGGGGGATGCCAAAATGTGGTGGCGGTCTTATGTTGAGTGTCAACCAGCAAAGGCACTACCTATGACTTGGGCATCATTTTCTAGCTTATTTATGAAGAAGTATATACCCCTGGACTTTGAGGGATAGGGGGAGAGATGAGTTCCTGAGCCTAGAGCAAGGAAAGATGCATGTTGCTCCTTATGAGGCCAAATATCGTGCACTATACAGGTATGCCACTCAGCTTTGCTTCAGTCCACAAGAGCGGATTCGCCGCTTTGTGAAAGGATTGAGGTCAAATTTGCAGATTCCAGCCTTACAGGTAGCTGTTGCAGCAAAATCCTTTCAGGAAGTGGTTGATTTTATGATAGAGGTAGAGGGGGTGAAGCCAGACGACTTCACCAAGGCGTCGACATTTAAGAAGTTTCGTAAGGGAGGTGACTTTAGTGGTTCTTACTCCAGAGGGCAGAGTTTAGGGGGTTATCCAGCCCGTCCTATTCAATCTTCATTGCAGGCTTCAGCTGAGGGTCCGTCGCAGACCAGTCAACCTTTTTCTAAGTTTGGAGATTATATCCAAACTTCGTCATCTTCACAGAGACCTATACTTGACTCCTGGACTTGTTATGGATGTGGAGAGGCTGGACATATTAGGAAATATTGTCCAAAGCACAGTTACAGATCCCCAGTAGTTAGAGGTAGAGGTGGTCATGGTAGAGGCCGCCATTCTGGAGGACGTGGTGGCCAAGGTAATGGTGGTCATCAGCTCAGTCGGGATGGCGGGCAGATTTGAACTACTGTAGCGCAGCCTAGTAGGGGCAACAGACAGACAGGTGATAGAGGCCATTTTTATGCTTTCCCCGAGAGGTCAGAGGCAGAGACATCTGATGTTGTTATCACATGTACTTTTTTGGTCTGTAATTGCATGGCTTCTGTATTGTTTGATCCTGGATCCACATTTTCTTATGTATCTTCCTCGTTCGCTACTGGTCTTGATTTGCATTATGATTTGCTTGACATGCCTAGTCGTGTCTCTACTCCTGTGGGTGAGTCTGTGATAGTTGAGAAAGTGTATAGGTCTTGGCCTGTGACTTTTGTGGGGAGCAATACTTATGTAGATTTGATTATTCTAGAGATGGTTGATTTTGATGTAATTCTAGGTATGACTTGACTTTCTCCAAATTTTGCTATCTTAGATTGTAATACTAAGATTGTGACCTTGGCCAAGCCTGGGACAAATGTGCTATTGTGGGAGGGTGACTATATTTCCACTCCAGTTCGTATTATTTCCTTTCTTCGTGCTAAGCGGTTGGTGAGTAAAGGTTGTTTAGCTTTCTTGGCACATCTCAGGGATGATACTTTCAAAGTGCCTTTGATCGAGTCTATTTCTGTGAGTTTGTGGATGTTTTTCCTGCAGACCTGCCTGGTATGCCACCAGATAGGGATATTGATTTTTGTATTGACCTAGAGCCGGGGACTCGCCCCATTTCCGTTCCACCTTATAGAATGGCCCCAGCGAGTTAAGGGAGTTAAAGGCTCAACTTCAGGAGTTGTTAGGTAAAGGTTTTATTAGACCGAGTGCATCCTCTTGGGGTGCTCCTGTTTTATTTGTGAAGAAGAAAGATGGTAGTTTTCGAATGTGCATAGACTACAGGCAGCTGAATAAGGTAACGATTAAGAACAAGTATCCTATTCCTCGCATTGATGATTTGTTTGATCAGTTACAAGTGCTTCTGTCTTTTCTAAAATTAATTTGAGGTCCCGTTATCATCAATTGAAAATACGGGCAACAGATGTTCCCAAGACTGCTTTTCGAACCAGGTATGGGCATTATGAATTCTTAGTAATGTCTTTTGGGCTTATGAATGCCCGTGCTGCTTTTATGAGCCTTATGAATGGGATTTTTAAGCCATATCTGGATCTATTTTTTATTGTATTTATTGATGATATACTGATATACTCAAAGAGCAGGAAAGAACATGAAGAGCATTTGAGAATTGTATTGGGGTTTTAAAGGGAGAAAAGACTTTATGCCAAATTCTCCAAGTGTGAGTTTTGGCTCGATTCAGTGTCCTTCTTGGGGAACGTGGTTTCTAAGGATTGAGTGATGGTGGGTCCTTCTAAGATTGAAGTTGTGAGGAATCGGGTAAGGCCTACTAATGTTTCAGAGATAAGGAGCTTTGTTGGTTTAGCTAGCTACTATCGCCAATTTGTCAAGGGATTCTCTTCTATTGCTTCCCAGCTGACCAATTTGACTAAGCAGAATGTTCCATTTGTATGGTCGAATGAATGTGAAGAAAGCTTCCTGAAACTCAAGACCTTGTTGACTACTGCACCGATTCTTCCCTTGCCAGTGAAAGGTAAGAATTTTATTGTTTATTGTGATGCATCTTATTCTGGTTTGGGTGCAGTGCTAATGCAGGAGAGGAATGTAATTGCCTATGCATCAAGGCAATTGAAAGTGCATGAACATAACTATCCAACCCATGATTTGGAGTTGGTTGCAGTTGTATTTGCGTTGAAGCAGTGGAGGCATTATCTATATGGGGTCAAGAGTGAAGTGTATACAGATCATCGCAGTTTACAATATGTATTTACTCAGAAAGATTTGAATTTGAGGCAGAGGAGGTGGATGGAGTTATTGAAAGACTATGATATTACTATTTTATATCACCCTGGAAAAGCTAATGTTGTGGCAGATGCCTTAAGTAGAAAAGCAGGGAGCATGGGTAGTTTAGCCTACTTACATGTTTCGAGACGCCCATTGGCTAGGGAGGTTCAGACTCTGGCTAATGACTTTATGATGTTGGAAGTACTTGAGAAAGGAGGATTTCTGGCTCGTGTAGAGGCAAGATCTTCTTTTCTTGACAAGATTAAAGGAAGGTAGTTTGCTGATGAGAAGCTGAGTCAAATTCGAGATATGGTATTGCGAGGAGAGGCTAAAGAGGCAATGATTGATGAGGAAGGTGTTCTTAGAATTACGGGGAGAGTATGTGTGCCCCGTGTTGATGATTTGACTCACACTATTCTTACAATTCTTACAGAGGCTCATAATTTGAGGTATTCTATACATCCTGATGCAACCAAGATGTATCGTGATCTGAGACAACATTATTGGTGGAGTAGAATGAAGCGTGACATTATTGATTTTGTTGCCCAATGTCCGAATTGTCAGCAGGTAAAGTATGAACACCAGATGCCTGGAGGGACACTTCAGAGAATGTCCATTCCTGAATGAAAGTGGGAAAGAATTGCAATGGATTTCGTAGTTGGTCTTCCAAAGACATTGGGTAAGTTTGATTCTATTTGGGTAATTGTTGACAGGTTAACTAAGTCTGCTCACTTCATTTCGGTCAAGATGACTTACAATGCAGAGAAGTTGGCCAAACTCTATATCTCTAGGATTGTTCGATTGCATGGAGTTCCACTCTCATCATATCAGATAGAGGTACACAATTTACTTTTAAGTTTTGGAGGACCTTACATGCTGAATTAGATACTAGATTGGATCTTAGTACTGCATTTTACCCTCAGACCGATGGTCAGTCTGAGCGAACAATTCAAGTGCTGGAGGATATGCTTCGTGCGTGTGTGATAAATTTTGGTGGTCATTGGGATAAATTCTTACCATTAGCAGAGTTTTCGTACAACAATAGCTATCACTCGAGTATTGATATGGCCCCATTTGAGGCATTGTATGGGAGGAGATGTAGGTCTCCCATTGGTTGGTTTGATGCATTCGAGGTGAGACCTTGGATACCGATCTTTTGCGGGAATCGTTAAAGAAAGTGAACTTCATTCACGAGAATTTTCTAGCAGCTCAGAGCAGGCAGAAGGAGTATGCAGATCAAAAGGTTAGGGACTTGGAGTTTATGGAGCGTGAACAAGTTTTGTTGAAGGTTTCACCCATGAAGGGTGTGATGCGGTTTGGTAAGTGAGGTAAGCTTAGTCCGAGGTATATTGGTCCATTTGAAGTTCTGAAGCACGTGGGGGAGGTGGCCTATGAGTTGGCCTTGCCTCCAGGGCTGTCAGGAGTGCACACTGTATTTCATGTGTCTATGCTGAAAAAATACCATGGTGATCGAAACTACATTATTCGTTGGGATTCAGTTCTTCTTGATGAGAATCTGTCTTATGAGGAGGAGCCTGTTGCTATTCTAGAATAGGGAGGTTAGCAAATTGAGATCAAAAGAGATTACATTTATCAAGGTTCAGTGAAAGAATCGGTCAGTTGAAGAGTCCACTTGGGAGAGTGAAGCTGATATGCATAAAAAATATCCACACTTTTTTACCGATTCAGGTACCTTTTCTTGCCTTGCCTTCCTTTGATCGTTCGAGGACGAACGATGGAAAAATTGGTATCTAATGTAATGACCCTTTGGATCATTTTGAGTATTAGAGCTTTTCGTGTCATAAAGTACTTTCTGATAAATTCTAAGTGGATATTTTAGACTATTCGTAATTCTAATTATGAAATTAGTGGGGTAATTTTTTATAGGTATTTAGTTTGTGGTTAAGAAAATAACATTAGAATTAAAGTGAATCACTTTTACTACTCTTAATTTATAGAAGAAAAGAAAAGAGGAGAAGAACGAAGTGAAAGCGGCGACGGCAAAATCAAACGGTGGTCCTTTTATTGGTACACTTCCTTGTGAGTTACTATCTAATTCAGAAAGAATATAATATTGTTGTAGCATAAAGTAGATAGAATGAATAAATTGTATAGTTGGTCGTTCTAGAAGAATATGAGGTACATAATATATATAATTACAATTAATAAAGAATGAAGTATGGAGGATAAAGTCTGACATTTCTAAGTACCTAATGATTTCCTAAGAATTAATATAAAAATATAGTGGTAATGTTAGTAAGAAATAAGGATACAGTATTGTGGTATGTTTCTGCATATCACATGTATAATGGTTTACGTGTAGTAGGGTGGTTGTTAGTCCGTATGCCGTTGGTTTTGTGACCAGTGGCTTCCATCCTAATATATTAAAATATCTAGTTCTCACGTTATAAACTATATTTTGATATATTAAAATAGGTAATTAAATATTTAGTGTATCGAATGATTTAAATTTCATTAAGGATATGCTAATGGGAAGAATGAAGACTTATCCATAGGTTTAAACTTTAGGAAATTGATTATAGGATTATGTGAGTTTTGGGTCTAGGCTAGACATATAATAAGAGTGTTTTTATGGGCTTTTTAACTTACACCTTATGTATATATATATATACTTGATAGATTGGAACGGTTCGGAGGCAATAAGAAAAAGAAAGGCATCGGAGAAGTAGTTACTTGACTTCGATTCTTCAGTGGAGGTAGATTATGGTTTATTTCTATTTGATAGATAAACTCTCAATAGCGATTGATATGTATTGCGTGATAATGTGAAGTTTCCTATGTGCTTGATTGTGTGGTTGTATATCTTGGTTGTGTATTTTGTGGTTGGCCTAAAATTCTGAGACTGTTGAATTTCTAATCCTGAACCCTCTCTATTAAAATGACGCCTTGAATAAAGAAGGCTTGATGAAATAAAATAATGAGATAATTGGATCGGAGTGTCATGTTTCGACACGGTATTATTGGATCAGAGTGTCACGTTCCGACACGGTATTATGGGATCGGAGTGTCACGTTCCGACACGGTATATGGGATCGGAGTGTCACGTTCCGACACAATAACATTAAAGGAAAGGAATCTTGAATTAACTTAATATACTAAATCTCAAAGAACCCCTTTTCCAAATGAGTATGGTGTGGAGGCATGATTCCTCATAGGTGTGCTTGATATTGTGATTGATGATGTACCTACTATGGTGTTGTTGTCACTGGTTCATGTTTGTTACTTGCCACCTGTTAAGTATTGTAGTTGATTTTATATTATTATTCAATATATATTGGTTTCTATTTTGAGTTGGCCGATGATACCTACTCAGTACGTGTTCCTTGTACTGACCCCTACTTGTATTTTCTTCTTTGTTTTTTTTTATGGAGTGCAGCAAGTGTACCATCGACTTCGACTCGCCCTCAACTCTAGCTAGTCTCCAGCACATCAGAGTTCAGGGTGAGCTATCATTTCTAGCTCGTGCTGGATTCTCCATTCACGTCTTGATGTCTTTGAATTTCGGACATGGACCATCTTTTTGCTTACGTTGGTTTCTTAAACACTCTTAGACTTGGTAATTTGAAAATAGATGTCCTTGATGTGATGGCTTTAAGATTTTGGGGATAATAAGTGTTAAACTTTAGAAGTTTATTTAATTGGTTACTTAATAAGTTTTGGAGCTTCCGCATTATTTTTGTTTTTCATAGTTGAATTATTGGTATATGTTGGGGTTTGGATTCCTTGGTTCGCCCACCTAGGAGATTAAGTGTGGGTGCCACTCACGACTCATTTTGGGTCGTGACACTTGTGTTTGTATAAAAGTGAGAGGAAGCGAGCGAGAGAGGAGAGTGGCGAACGAGAGTTTGAGGGAGAGAGGTGACTGAGAAACAGTTTGCTACGGGACACAATTAAATCAAAGGATAGTTATAGCAATTAATTTGATTTATTAGTTTGTCATTATATACAATTTTCCCTAAAAAATATAACTAGATTCTTAAGGCCCGTGATACGGGCCCGACATAACCGATTATTAATCATTATTTAACAAATATTAAAAAGTATTTCTATAACATTCTGATCAACATTAATTAAAATTGATCCTGATTCATGGTAAAAAAAAATTAGTATAAGAAAATAATAACTATAGTGATTTGATATAGTGCATCACCGTATTGAATAGTGTTGTTCCTTTCTTATTAAACATTTTTGAGTTTTGAATATGATTTTTTTTAAATATGGAGCACTATATCTGAATAGGCCCTATTTCAGCGAACATTAGAATTAAAATTAATCGAACTCTAATATGAATATTGAATACTAAATAAAAAAAATTGAATTAAATTAACCCAAAAATACTTTTAAGTGTAATTGGTATTCAATGGGTAGATTCAATTTTTAAGTTGTAGTGTTCAAGTCTAATATTTAATTTATTTAATTCTTTACTATAATGACACAAATTTATTAGGATTCGAGGTTAATTTGTTTGTTAGATTGAATATTGTCTTATATAAAAATCATGAATCAATATAGATTATCATCTTAAAATTTATCCTATTCATTTCAATTAATCTATCGTATTTTTCTTTATAATTTGTTAAAAAATAATGTTCCTTTTTTTTTCTTAGTTCTAACTCCATATAGCATATTTAAGATCATAAGCTTAAAAGACATTTAGCATATTTCACATATTTTTAATTTAAAATTACAAGATTAAAAAATCATTCTTAATTTCTTAAATTTCATGCCAAATCAAAATAAAACAAACAAATTAAAATTAGAACTAACATGCACGTTTCATTATCAGATGAAGTTAACAAAGTAAAATTAGAACTAACATGCATGTTCATTATCACATGAAGTTATATATATGCATATATAATTTATCTTAATAAACATAATTTTTTTTAGCATGATACAATGTGTTTTTGGTTCTCTTTTTTCATGCACAATAACTTATAGGATAATATATTTAGAATTAAACGTTAAATTAACATGATATTTTCATACATTGGTCATTACATATCATATTGATTTCCTTGCCATTGACAATTTTTAAAATTACTATTAGAAATTTGCTATTTTTGTATATCTTTCTAAATATTAATTTAATTAAACTTTTGAAATTAATACATTGATTTTCATATGTTTCGATTCTTAACTTCTTATTTAAGGCCAAAATATAATAATATTAAGTAAATAAAGTAAACAATCTACTATAATTAATTAAATTTTAATATGGTTAATTTTAAAACTTAAAATAATCTATTATAAAAAATGTTCCTTTCATTAGTGTACTTAAATTTAAAAAGGCGAAATATTTTATATTTCTAGTAATATTTGATTCGAAAATTTCAAACTATTTATTTAAAATTTAGTGAGTCTTAATTTACTTTAGTTTCATTTAATTTATCTATGCATTTTATTTATTAATTTTTGTTTTTATGCTACCTAATTAAATTATTTTTATTTTCATTTAAATATTTAATACATTTTAAAATCATTCTTGTTTCTTTTTATATTTATTTTCGTACAAAAGTAAAGGTGTTAATGTAATATAAATTGATTTAAGAAATGGGTCCCGCCATTTTTAGATAATATGATTACTTAGGACATTTTATCCTTTTTTTTATGACAAGAAGTATACGTAGTCATCATTTGGTTGGGTATTTGAGAAATTCAATACTTTAAAAGCAGAAAGTACAACTGTTTTAAGCTGGTAATTTTACTAAAATGACAAAAGTGTCCTTGGTCGTCCAAGACTTCACTCTTCTATATAATAAAAATATACTAGATAATGAAAGACCCGTTTACGGGCCCAATATGACAATCTTATAATAGAAATTTGATTAGTTTTTTTTAAAAAAAAATTACTATGATATTTTCAAATAAACATGATAGGAAATAACAATAAAACATAATAGGTTTTTAACAAATAAAATAATGACCTACTTGATGAAAATTATAATGAATCATCTATTTTTTACAAAGTAATAAAAGGATAAAAAAAGTTGACTTTATGTCTTAATATTTATTAAAATTAGGAGAATAATTTTGTATTGTAAAGAAAAAAAAATCTAAAGTAATTAATAAACATAATGAATAAATATTTTATCTCAAATAGAGGATTTAAAAATATCAACAAAAGTTGATACAAGATATACTGCAGAACTTAACATGAGGTAGTTAGTATAAAATTTATATGACTTGCTTAAAATGATTTTAATTATGATAATATAATAGTAATAAATAAATATATATTTTTCAATTAAATTATATAATGACATATATGTTACGTGAAGTTTTGAGATTATACATAAAAAGAGAAATCAAGTAAATTACATACTTAAAAAATTATCTCCACAATCAGAAAAAAAAAAGAACACAACGCCATGAAATTGAAAAATCTGAAGAGAACCAAAGGAAAGTACATAACATGCTTCTGAAATTTTTGGAAATTTTGTTCTTGAAAAACTTGTTCATTGGTTGCATCCCTTTTGAATTAAGCATTAGTAATTGTGATTGATATTGAATTTAACATGTTAACTGATTCATTTGGGTGTTTGAAAAGTGTGGATCAATTAATTTTGCTGAAAATTAGCTATATGAACATGTCTCAGAAGTAATGTGTCCACTAAGAAATAGTAAATTTTAATTTTGTCTTATAATTATTTTACAAAAGTATGTAAGGTAATTATATTGATTTTCCTAATAAGAATCTATACCGGAGTGTATATTATTTAAGACGCAAATAGAAAATAAAGGGCGACAAATTTATTGGTTTAAGACATGAGAGGGGAGAGAATTGAGGAGTGAATGAAATGAAGAATGAGTTAATATCTATTTATTTGTGTCATAGACTTAATCTATAAAAATCTTATAATTTATAGTTTTTAGAAAAGTCATGTAACTTGCGGAGAAAATTTATCACTTGAAAAAAATAATATTTTAATGAAGTTTAAAAGTACAATTTATAGTTTTTAAAATGAAATATATATGAAATGATCATATTAGCCTAGATCGTCCTAAACTTTTTAAATCAAATTTACATCAGTTCACATATTTAGATTAATATGTTTGAAATCAAGTGAAAACACAAACTTGATTATATATTTTAATGAAGAACCACTTTTATGATTTAGTAAACATTTTTAGTTACTTTAAATACAAATATATCATCCTATTCATTTTATTTGTAAAATTACTTTTTAACATCTTTTAAATTATATATTTTTAAAAATATTGAAATTAATTTTATTTATTCTTCAATTTCAATATAATATATATTATTAATTTTATCATACTTGTTTCTTTTCAAGTATATTAATTATAGTCAAAACAAAGGTGAAAATAATTAACCATATTTTTAAGTAATGAATTTTTAAGTTAAAGTAGGCATTTTTAGTAAGCACAATGAATACAAAAATAGAATAAATAAAAGTAATAGTTAAATAGAGTAATGAATAGATATCACAGTAACTCATAAAAAATGTAAAGTGATAACAAAATGAGTTGATAGAAATAACATTAATCAAAGATGTTTCTAGAACTATTTAGTTTCTTGTTATTATTCTTGGTGGATTTTTGTTAGTATGAAATTACATTTTTACTCATGATCATCATTTACTTCATATACAAAGTGATATTTCTAGAATTATTTGTTTCTCTTGATATCTTTCTTAATAGATTTTTATTAGTATAAAATTACATTTTTACCCTTGGTCGTCCTAGGCTTCACTCTTCTGTATAATATATATATATATATATATATATATATATATATATATATATATATATATATATATATATATATATATATATATATATATATATATATATAGTAGTGTTTCATTTGTAAATGTTTATCAATAAATATGTTAAAAACATAAAAATCAAGTCTTTTAAACTAGGCTTAAGTCATATGCAGCCCCTCAAAGTTGTTCGCATATTTCATTTGAACACCTCAACCTATCTTTGTGACCATTGAACACTTTATTTATTCGAAAGTCATGTCTATTAGACACAAAATGTTGTCATGTCAAAAAACGTGGGCTATACTCTCTTTAGGCACGTGAATTTATTGAAATTATTATTTTTTCTTTTTTTTTCCGTAACTTATATACCAAAATTAAGGGGAAAAGAAAAAAATATTTTTCTTTGAAAAAAGTAATCTTCTTCCCCAACCCAATTCCCTGTGTCATTTTCATTCATAATTTTTTTTTACACAGTAGACCACCCCACCTCACCCCCTCCACCTCTCTCTTTCTCTCATCCTCTCTAATTCTTCTTCTTTTTTTTTTTTAATGAGATCCACTCTTTCAAAATTTCGGTGAAGCTTCATTCATTTCGATGAAATAATATGAATTGATTTTTTCGGGCAAAAGTTTATTATTATCTGTTGTAATTGTGATTTAATTTTTTAGTTATTTATGTTATATTCGGACACTAATAGATTTTTTTTCTAAAATATATGTATGTGCATATCTAACACAAAATGAGAAAAACGTAAAAAAATAAAAATTAGGAGCGGAGGATTAAATAGAATGGGGTAGATATTTTTTTTAAAAAGAGTAAAATAATATCAATTTCTATTGGGGGGGGGGGGGAGAGGATGAAGTATGAAATTTTTAAAAATATTTTAAATGATTTTTTTTAAAAGGATGGGGGTTGTCGCGGGGTGGGGATGGGGGGAGGAGGCACGTGGAGGAGGTGGTGGAGTGGGGTAAGAAAAATAATTTAATTTTTTATATGGATAGTAAAATTTTAATCTTTAATTTTTAATTAATATTAATATTTTATTATTTAATTTTTATCTAGGTAAAATATTGTTTTTATGTAGAATGTCATGTGTCAAGGTTTTTTTAAATAAAAGAGAGAGTGCATTACACACACCACTGCGAATGTGTTTCTCAAACTAAAAAGTGATAGTTTAGCTATGAAACTCACACTCTCAATAGTTTAGGTATGAAACTAAAAAAAAGTGAATAGTTCAGGTGTGTGTTTGACACTTATCTCTAATTATTTTATAGTCATTCCTAATTATTATAGGATTGCTATTATATATTGTTGATAGGTTGAGTCTTTAACATTACCCGATGTTTACGATTGATAATATTGAAACTTCGTGTGTATATATATATATATATATTTCGAGCGTACTGATTGCTCATGCGGGAAAGTTACTCTGAGCTCATTCACTCATACTTCAATTGATTTCATAACATTCAATTGTTAATAATCAACAAATGTGTGTCATTGACCTCATACAAATTTAACTGTAACATTGAGTTTTAGATACTAGAATTTTAAATGGCCTTTAAAAAATCATATCTCAATCCTATCTTAATGACATGCAGGGGCGTAGCTATCCTTTGGCTTGGACACTCTTAATCAGAAAATTACATCGTATTTATAAGAAAAATAATAATTTAAATGGTTAAATAACACATTTTGGACATCCTTAAAAAACAATAAAAATTTCTAGCTTAGTGGTTTCAGTCGTTCAACTCTTACGAAGTTCTTTGCAACTTGTAGTGCGCATTCCCGTTATTTATCTTTGATTTTTTTATTTTCATAAAAAATTAAAAATAATTATTTAATTTAAAGTAAATATCAAATCCTATTTTTTTTCTTTTCATTAATAATTTAAATAAAATTTAAAAGAATTATTTAATTTAAAGTTAATAAGCAAATCCTACTTATTTTTCATTAAGCAACTAAAAGTTAACATACTTTATATAAATTCTCTTTTAATATAACTCGTTTGATTCTATTATTTATTTTTCATTTTTCGTTGTTAGTCATCAGAGGTTTGTGAAATGTTGAAGCATAAAAGTGATTTCACTCTAAACTGAAATATCTCTCTTTTTCTTTGTTTGTTCACTTCCTATCAGATAAACGTGAACACTAAAGCTAAATATCATGTAGTTTGATTTTAAATTTTTTTGGTTCGTTTTAATTAAAAAAATTAATTATTAATGTTATGTGGTTTGATTTACAAAATTTAAGTACACCCACTCTTTAAATTATTTTTACGAGCTATGAGATTTTTGACCATCCTTTGTAAAATTTCTGGCTACGCTACTGATGACAGGTTGGGTTGGTCCGGACTCCGGACCCATGCACTAAAACCATTAATTTGACTGCTCTAATTAAAAGACTTCTGTCACGACCTCCGGACCCATGCACTAAAACCATTAATTTGACTGCTCTAATTAAAAGACTTCTGTCATGACCCCAAATCACAAGTCGTGATGGCACCTATGTTCCCAACCGATAGGTAAGCCAACTCAATACTTTTACCGATTCAATTCAATATTTTAAGTAGAAAATAAACAAAAAATATTATATCCAATCACTAAGTCATTTACAAGTATGAAATGCGTAAACCACAATTACTACCCCAAGAATTAGTGTCATAAGTACAAGAGCTTCTAAACTACGATACAAGTCTAGAACTAAACGACAAACCTAGACGAGAGAAATATCCTGTCCAGATACTAAAATAAAATGATAACGTCTAAAGACATAGAAGGAGGTATGGGCAAAGGAACAACTAAGTAGCTCACCACAACTCCACGATAATTCAAAACCCAGCTCTGAAAGATCCACGATATGCACTTGAAATTGAAATTCAATATGCACCACAAAAGAGTGCAACAAGTGTAGTATGAGTAAATCATGTGTACCCAGTATATCTCATTGACCGACAACGAAGAAGTAGTGACAGGAGTTTATGTAAGAAAATAAGTTATTTATGTATACAAGTCTATATTATATTTACCAGTCAAGTTCCATCAAATAGAGGAAATCAAATATCACGTACTTTTCAACCACCAAACAAACCCATAATCAACAAAAATGAACGATGTAATGAGATGCAATGCAATGTGACACCATGAGATGATATGCCTGAGATTTCAAGTACTGTCTCAAACGTATATACATGATACTCCTCAGAAATACATCGAGAGTTCATGACCCATGGGGGACTCGCGAGGTCCATATACCGACACGGATGATCTCTACGTGTCTGTGCAGACGATCTCAACGCACTATCATAAAATCAAATAATCCCCAGCACAGAAGATCTCCACGTGCCCAACTTATAATCATAATCAATCACTCAGACGGACGATCTCCACTTGCCCAAATTATAATCATAACTCGATCTCAACACGGACGATTTCCACGTGTTAGACCTTTACTCATACTCAATCTCATGTCAATGCATGTGCACAATATGATATGCAACATCTCAATAAATCAAATGTTGCTATGAGATACAATCACCTCAATTATCACAATTATACGAGTTCAATAAAGAAACAGATCCACATACAAGAAATCAATTCACTAAATACATCAACTAATGCCCATATGTTTTGGCATTCTCAATTACAATCCATCATAATATGGTAATAAACTTTCCCTTTAATCACTCCGGTACTCGTACCAATGCCTGTCACATCATTGGTACGAGACCCCCATCTTTCACCCTTACCCATTGTCCAACTTATTTTTAATCTTTGATTAGAAAACGTTCCTCAACGAAGTCTAGAAAGTCTTAACATACCTCGAATGTTGAACACGTATAACGAATCCTCAAGATCTTGTATTTACCTTTCACAAAGCTTCAAGTATTCCCAATCTATGATTCAACAAGTGGATCAAGGCATGTAGCATCGCCGCAATAACTTTATTAACATTTTATTCACTGGGAATGTTCAATTTAGTTGATCAACATATATCAACTTGCAATTTGTTCCTAAAATATAGACAAATGCATAATCAAACATCTTAGGACATAAGACTACCTTAAATTAACCCATTTAAATTATAACTCCTTTTTATTAAATAGTAACAACTAATTAAATTCAAAATAATTACTTTGCAAGATTAGCTTATTTGACAAAATCGATCATTCTTAAAATAAAATTGGTATGAATTAATAACTAATTAATTTATAAAGTTTCCTATTTTTGAATAATGTACGAAAATATTTGTTTGCAATAACAGAAATTATACTTAGTTAGAAAAATCGAATTAACCCTTAAGAACAATATGTATTTAACATAAATTTAAAAATGAGAAAGTTAGTAGTCTTAATTATTTATTATTCATATCTTAATGTAATATATTAATATTTAAATTTGTATTCAGATTGAGACTTGTAAATCTAAATATAAAGCTTAATGTGCATTTAAACTTAGTTGTAATATAGATAGAGGAGTGGTTATGATGGAGGGACGGTTTTATCGGTTAGATAATTAATTTTGTAGAAAATTATTCAGTTCCATTGAGGAGACAAAGATGCAAAACCATTCAAATATTCACAAACTATTTTATTTTGTTTTCCCCTCAAATTTATTGTCTTCTCTTTTTACAATTTTTTGCTTCTTCTTTTTATCTACATTTTAACTTTCTCTAAAAATATGATTTTGGATTCTTGGTTTGTATTTTAGTATGTATATTTCCTATCCATTTTACATTTGATCCAACCTTATACCATACAAGTTGGAGGTGATCTTTCTTTCTTCCTCTATGTTCTGTTTTGAATTTTATGTGTGATTCTTTAATGGTCATTTCACAATTGCTCTAAAATTGGAGGCATTCACTATATCAAAACTCATATTTAGTGGCAATTATTTAACGACAATAGGTTAATTGCCACTAAATACGCAGTTTTAGCGGCAATTAACACTCTTTATATATGTAATTAAAGTCTATAACAACATTGGATCTAATGACAATTAACTAATGTCGATAAAGGCTTTAACACGCTTTGTTAATGTACATATTTACTCCGGTAAAAAATGTTTTTGTTGTAGTGATTCCTTTGATTATTTCTTGGTTTGAATATTTAGGTAAAGGGACTCAGTAATTTGCTTAGACTCTGACTTTAGTGTCTTGTTTCAGATGATTTTTTCTTTCGTTTATGTGTTTGTTATGCCTGAGTGTTATTTCTTGAACTAATGCATGTTCTGCTTTTAATGGGAAGCAGAAACAGTTTTTCTGTTGTGGGAAGAAGTTAAAAGTCTCTGTTTCTTAAAAAATGTTAGTTGCTGAATGTTATTTCTTTCACGAGTCAAGATCAGCCTATCATGCTATTTATGTTGGTATGATTTTTTTGTTGTATTGATTATTGACGCACAATGGAATAACATCCATCCTGATTACTGTAGTGCTGTTAATTGTCTCTTCAGACATGTTGGAAGCTTCTTCAAACATGGATCCCCCTAGAAATGAAGGGGATATGAAACCAACAAATCTCGAAGAAGTAAAAGAGGAAGGTCCTCTCTTTTCTTGTAATCTATTTGATGCAGAAATGGTTCGAAAGGTAGCACAGGAATTCCTTACAGGATTAGCCTCCGCTTGTGTTGACAACACGACTGGTGGTTTATTCAAGAGCCCTGCTTCTATGGCTGTTGATATCAGAAGAGAAATGGTCGACTATCTTATCCAGAGAAGCGAGACATTTGTTGCTGAATCTGTTGTTTTAGAAGGTGGAACAGAAACCATAGTGTCGGACAACCCTTATGATAACATTTCAGATTTCATCGATGATTTTGGTCAGTCGAAGAGAAATTTTTTTAGTAAGGTTTCAGGTTGGTTACTAAGTGAAAGAAGAGAGGATAGAATAGATGATTTTGTACAAGAAATGGAAATAAATGGCTTTTGGTTGATGGCGAGGAGGGAAACCGTAGCACAAACAGTGATTCGAAACGTTGATTTCAAAAACACCTTTCACTGCAATATGAAGTTCAAGTCCGAAGAAGAGCTTGCGAGACATGTCTTTTCATGTGGTTTCAGGGAAATACACTGTGAAAATGAGGGTTGTAATGCCAGATTTAGTGCAGCTCAACTTGAACAGCATGATACGGAGTGTCCTTTCAAAATACTTCAGTGTGAGCAGAAGTGCCCAGAAATGCTTATGAGACGTGAAATGGACCGGCATTGTATAACTATTTGTACAATGAAGCTTGTCAATTGTTCCTTTTATCCCGTTGGTTGCCAATCGACTGTTCCCCAATGCAAAGCAGATGAACACCGTAAAGAGAATCTCCAATCTCACTTGGTCTACATTTTAAAACTTATTTACAAGGAAGCATCTTCAGAAGCTCTTAAGAAAAGGGCTCAACAATTGGAACAGGTAAGCTATGAAATGGTTTGTGTAACTTATAATTTTTCTAGCATTCAATGATTCAAGTGACATTATGTCGTCAGTTTGTTAGATTCTATCGTGTCCAGGGGCGGATCTATGAAGATGGTTGGGTAGTAGAGGAGCTAGGATTTTCATTAAGGGGCCTCGAAATACAAAAAGAAAAAATACATGCATGAAGTGGCCAAGGGGGTTCAACTAAAGTCAAGAGGAAACACATTTCAGCTATCTTTCTGTTGTTGCGAAATTCGTGATCATTTGGCCAACTTCTGGGATCTTGTTGTATTACTTATTAGACAATGAGAATAATAATAGTAAACAGGCAACATCAGGTGATATGTTCTTTTATTTTCATAAACAGACAACATCAGGTGGACGATTAGCAGCTGCTCGTGATGCAAGATCATTAACAACTGCAATTAAGAATATTGATGCAAAGCTTGGACCTTTGGAGGTTGAGGAAAAGGTAGAAGTCAATCCGGAGTTGACAGAACAAAAAGCCGAGGTCATGGATGTATCCACCAAGAATGACAATCATGATGGTAAAGACTCGCTTCATAAGAATGAAAAATCTCCAGACTCACCCAAGACACAGCATGACCTTGCAGCTACGCCCGCCAAAGTGGAGTCACCTACCAAATCAGTGGATGTTGTGGAACCAACTAGCAAAGCTCAAGTGCAACAAGACTCAACAGATGTATCCTCCGACAAACATAGGAGCACCGAACCTCCGGTAAAAAGTGTAGTATCTCCAACAGCACCTAATGAAGAATCTTCTAAGTCACCTCAGGACCTCACAATTTCCTCATCCAAAAGTGAAGAGTCTACCCTATCCCCCATGAAACATAAAAATTCTTCCTCACCTGAAATCGATACACATGAAACTAGAGAGTCTACACCATCACCAAAAAAACAACACGACTTCTCAGATTCCTCACCCAAAATGAGTGCACATGAGCCTAATCCAACACCAAAGAAACACCATGACTCCACAGCTTCCTCACTCAAAATGAGTACACATGAGCCTAATCCATCAGCAAAGAAACACCACGATTCCACAGCTTCCTCACCCAAAATAGGTATACATGAGTCTACTCCATCACCAAAGAAACACCATGATTCCACAGCTTCCTCACCCAAAATAGGTATACATGAGTCTACTCCATCACCAAAGAAACACCATGAGTCTACATCTTCCTCACCTAAAATGGGTACACATGCGTCTACGACATCACCAAAGAAACACCATGATTCCACAACTTCCTCACCTAAAATGGTTACTCATGAGTCTACTCCATCACCAAAAAAACACCAAGACTCCACAACTTCTTCACCTAAAGTGAGTACACATAAGTTTACATAATCACCAGAGGAACTCTGCGCCTTCGTCACTCGAAATGGAGTATGCAGAAAGTGAAGAGTCTATTCTATCAACCAATAACCATTAGGACTCCACGACTTTGGGAGTCAAGGTTGAGTGACAAGCAAAATTAGGATTTTGTGGATGAATGAACTTCAAAAATGCAGTCTACAAGGCCACACCTCAGTAAAAAGATCAACAAATTCATCATCAAAAATAAAAAAAGAGCCAAAGTCTACAACCGAAAAGTAGATGAACGCGTTGCAACTAAATGAAGTACATACACGAAATAGATCAATCGATGTAAAAATAATGAAGCTAATTTTGATCTTTATAGCAATCTTTACCTTATAGAAAGAGGAAATGGTTTTTTCACCATCTGTCCATTGTCAATGGTGGCTAGCTCAATTATTTTTGCACACAGGTTTTTTTCATACAGATAACTTATGATTTTATAATCATTTAGGCTTTGTATAGGTCTCCTATATATAAATATTTTAGTACTTCAGAATCAGGAAAATATTGATACTCAACCACACAAGAAGCAACATACAGACATGTATAGAAGAAGACCAAGATCAAGGGAACAAGTGTGCACCTGATAACGCCCAAAACTCATCCTAAAAAGGATAAGCAGTCGCTGCAAATATAATTCGGTCCGGAGTGAATCCCAAGGAGAACTAAGATGTAGCTATCGATATTCAATGTCACTAACAAACAGTTAAGCAATAAAAAAATATCAACTAAAAAGAATGGGTTGACTTCAAGATTATGGAGGCTTATAGTTATGATTCCCCAATTGTCAGATTATTTCTCGCTACTTTAGCTATAATTTTACCGAAATCTCTATGAATCATGAATTTTCACTTAGATTGTGTCAAAGCTTTGTTATCTCTAATCTCCACTTTTAAATCTCAATCATTAATCTCTTAATGCTTTGATGTTACGTTGTTCAACTAAAACCAAATCTTATAATCTTTCTCGAGAACAATAAGATATAACGACATTGTTGATCATTGACCAGCCAATTCACTACAGTCAGTGCATAGCTGAACAATTAGAGACAAAAGAACGACTCAATTAAATAAAAACTTCACAAGAAATCATCCAAACAATGTTGGAATATTGACCTCTGTCAACCTCTTAAGGAACACCTATGACAGACGAATTGTTTAATGAAACTACATTTTGAAATTATGCACTATAGTACATAGGGACCGCACTAATTTAACTTCAAACTTCAATAAACACTCTTTGAATTACAACAGATTACACAAATCCGTAATCTTAAAGAATTATAAACTCCAATTCCTGTAACTCAAAAACACAAGCCCCCAAGGCTTATGTACCCAAACAATCTTCGAGTTGCCCCCAACTAGAAGATTACACTTCACTAGAAAATAACCAAAACTACTTCTCACAAAAATTCACAAAATAAACTCTCACAATTATTTTTCACAACACTCAAATAAGTAATCAAAACTCTCTCAACTATTGATCGTGTTTCGTGAGTCTCTCTATTGTAAATCCGGCCCTTCAATGGAAAATCCTTGCACTATTTATAGACTTCAATAGAGCAAGAATCATTTTTTGTGTCAACTCTACTTCAATATGCTTTCTTGTTTCAACACGTTTCCTCTTCTTTTAAGAACTTGAACGTGTTTTATTCTAATAACACACAATTTTAATACTTTGCCGCTTTCAGCTATCCTCAACCTACTAGAAGTTGATAAGTGCTAATGCCCTCAGATGTTTTGATGATCTCCTCACTAATGCAGGGACCCGGTCCTCTACAGTGTATTTTCTTCATGGTATATATCAAACAACTAACAACAACATTACTCATTCATTCAAAGAGATACTTTCAAGCTTCAAAACAGCAAGGGACCTAATCGAGTGCTTCTATTGCTTTCTGTACCAACTGTAGCTTTGATTGCTTGTAATAGTACTAATATTGTAGAAATCATTCCACTTGTTAAAGAAATGTTTCAAGTTTTTTTGAATCACTGTAAGATCTGGGTTGAGGGTAACTTAGGGTCTTACTTTTGAAGTCTATATTAAATGTTTAGGATTAGTAGGGAGTAGTGTTGTATCAGCTCTAGCTTTGCTCATCTAAGAAAAAAGTTGTATTGCTTAGTGTGGAGACTAGCAGGCTAATCTTATTTTGTAAACTTGTTTTACTTTTGCTTGGAGAAGATTAGTAAAAACAGTTTGAAAAGTTCTGTTGAGACATGTCGTGGTTTTAATCCCTTGAGCAAGGAGATTTCCACATAAAGTTGTGTGTACAATCTTTACTTCAGTATTAACTTTACTTTGTATTAGTATAACTGTGCTGAGGACCTGGTCTCATAGATACTGGTGGACACATACATTCCAACAAGTGGTATCAGAGCTGACTTTTCACTTTGGTTAACACCAAGACCACCCACACCAAGCATGAAGGAAGGACATACTTCTAATCGACCACTCCGTTTCAATGGGAAATACTATGGGTGGTGGAAAATTATATGCATGATTATATCAATGTAGAAGACACTGAGTTATGGTTAATTTGTCACGCCCCGAGCTACCCCCGAGACGCAGACACGGAACCTAGGACCACAAGTGATCCCAAGCTTACCCTGCTGGCATGATCATGAGCATACTAAAGATAATAAACTGATGCGGAAGCTAAATCATAAATTATAATGGAAAGATGGGGAATACCCATATGCTAAAACTGATATAATATGAAGACTGATCAGTTTAATACAATGAAGTTACTAACTCAACACTAAGCTGAAACTAACTATGTCTGAAATAAGACTCTGACTGACTAGAAATACTGGGACAAGCCCCAGCTAAATCTAGCAAAAACTTAAACTAAATGACTAAAGACTGAAATGAAACTCATGACTGTTGTCCTCGGAGAATGAGGACTCACCACTGAATCTGCTGAACTGGAGATCGGAAATCGATCTATGCGTGATCTGGATGCTGAGAACCTGAACCTGAACCTGAGAAGATGTAGTGCACGTATGTGTCAGTACTTGAAAGGTACTGAGCATGTAGGATAGAGTAAAGCTGAAATAAAATATAACTGAACAAGCATAAAATCAAGTATAATAATCTGAACATGATATACTGAATTCTGAGTTATGCAATGACCAATTTATAACATGCCAAAACTGAATACTGAATATACTGATAAATGGTCAATGCAGAGAGTCTGACTGAACTGTGGGAGCTACTAATAACCGCTAATAAAACCACATGAGTTAAATGTGGAGTCCGATGTATACGCCCCATCGAGAGGACCCAATATACCCTGCCAAAGGTATAAAGGCATGCTGGCGTGATCACTAAACTGATTGCCCACAGAGGGGACTTATAACCTACTTGGCTAGTAGTTCTAGGAATAATGGGTACGCTGAACCCTAGTCCAACTCGGTATTATGCTACTCCCAATGAATTATGTAAATTAACTGATTATGTCTGAGTTTCTGTAAATACTGGATAGCTCAAAACTGAACATGCAAACTGAGAATGCAACATTTAATCTGATAATGATGCATTAAAAACTGAAGCATATATAACTGCATAACTGAAGTATCTAACCTAGCATGTGTAATTCAAGAACTAAAGAAATACAAACTAGGGTTCTGAAATTCATGCGATATTCTGAGTAATAACATGATAATCTGATTTGGAACATATATTTAATAAATGCATGAAGTTCTATCGAGGTTCTAGAAACCCTAGGTTTAATCATGATAAGAGAATCAAGAACTGACTGAAAACTAGGGACCCAATGGGTGAAAGGAACCCACTAGTGAAATCCCACATACCTGGTGATGAAATCCACGGAAAAATACTTAGATTTCGGGGCTGGAACTGCTGAACTTTTTGCGTTCTTGAACTAGGGTTCTTGAGCTTTTTCTCCTCTCTTGCTTCTAATTTTCTAAGTTTTGATTTAATGATTTGACTTAGATATATTTTAGTTATGTTTCTAGTCTTAAACTGACTAAAATCTGATGATTTAGGGTCAAAATGATGTAACTTAGGATTTAAACGAAGTGGGAAAGGACCAAAAGTCCCCTGGGTAAGTTGTTGACGGACCAAACGACGGCCAGGACAGACGGTCCGTCGTTTGATCCACGCCCCATCGTTTGGTCCGTAGGTTGGGCCTGTTCGACAGGCTTTTACTAAAACGGATATAACTTTTTACTCTAAGGTCTGATTTTATCAAGGTCGATGGCTATGGAAAGATAATTCAATTAGCTATCTGTGGGTAGGTCATGGGGCACCTAACTCATTTTTGATAAGAGTTATGATATTTGAAGTTGACCCAACTGTATTTCCCGTTAACTGTCTGCTAGTTCCCACCTACGGTCAGACCTACGGACCGTGCTGGTCATCCGTGGCTCTTGTCAGAGAGTGGGTAAAGGGGATCTCGATCGACGGTCATGGACTACAGACCGTAGTCTGACCTACGGACCGTAAGTCCATCCGTCGACCAACATTTAACCAATTTTCCTGGGCTGAGATTTTTGGGAGTTTCTGATCCCATCGACGGTTGTACAGGATGCACCGTGGGTCAGGCTACGGTCCGTCGATGGTCACGTCAGTGCACCTGCAGATTTTTTTGAAAAACTGATTTTTGGTCTGTTTTGGCTACGGGGTGTTACATTATTTCCCCCTTGGGAACATTCATCATTGAATGAAGACTAAAGTAGCTGAAATAGTGGGAGAGAGCTGCAAACCCTACTACTAAACACTGAGAACTGAGTTTCTGACTGAATTGAGTTCCGAGAATATGCAAATACGCTGAAAATGCAAGTACAAACTGAGGGAAATGATTCTAAGACTGAATTTGTGCATGAATGACTGAAAAACTGAAGAGGAACTATTACCTCAAGCTGGAGTGGAATCGGAAGGAAAGAGGTGAGGATACTTGGCATTCATGGCTGCTTCTGCTTCCCAAGTAGCTCCCTCTATGGACTGACTCCTCCACAAAACCTTAACTGAAGCGACTTCTTTGTTCCTCAACCTTCTAACCTGACGGTCAAGAATCTCAACTGGTACATCCTCATAAGAAAGATTATCTTTCACCGCCACACTCTCTAATGGCATTATAGAGGCTGGGTCACCCACACACTTCTTCAAGAGTGAGATGTGGAAGACTGGATGCACTGCTGCTAAGTCTGCTGGTAACTCTAACTCATATGCCACCTTGCCAATCCTTTTCAAGATCTGGTAAGGGCCTACATATCTAGGCCTGAGCTTCCCTTTCTTGCCAAATCTCATCACCCCTTTCATAGGTGACACTTTCAGAAAAACCCGATCATCAACTTGGAGCTCTAGTTCCCTTCTCCTTACATCTGCATAAGATTTCTGACGACTTTGGGCTGTCTTAAGTCTATCTCTAATGAGTTGCACTTTCTCCATAGCATAAAAGACTAAATATGTCCCTATCAAAGCTGCTTCACCTACTTCAAACCAACCAACAGGAGATCTACATTTGCGCCCATATAAAGCCTCATAAGGGGCCATCTGAATGATGGAATGGTAGCTATTGTTGTAGGCGAACTCAATAAGAGGAAGGTGATCATCCCAATTACCCTTGAAATCGATCACACAAGCTCTCAACATATCCTCTAGGGTCTGAATGGTACGCTCTTTCTGTCCATCCGTCTGCGGATGAAATGCTTTGCTAAGGTTAACTTGAGTACCAAGACCCTTCTGAAATGACTTCCATAAATGAGAGGTAAACTGAGGACCTCTATTGAGATAATAGACAAAGGAACCCCATGAAACCTCACAATTTCATTAATGTAAAGCTTGGCAAAGTCCTCTGCCGAATTTTTAGTCTTGACCGCTAAAAAGCGAGAAGACTTATTCATCCTATCAACTATCACCCAAATGGAGTCATGCTGTCTGCGAGTACAAGGTAACCCTATGATGAAGTCCATATTGATCACATACCACTTCCAAGTAGGGATATGGATCTCTTGAGTCATACCCCCTAGTTTCTGATGTTCTACCTTGACTTGTTGGCAATTGGGTACACTTACAAAATCTGCTATATCCCTCTTCATGCCGTTCCACCAATAGACTTCCTGCAGATCGCGGTACATCTTAGTGGCACCTGGATGAATAGAATATCGAGAGTTATGAGCTTCTGCAAGAATATGTTGTCTCAACTCGCCCACATCAGGAATACACAATCTACCCTGGTAGCGAAGTACCCCATCTCCCCCTTGGGAGAAAACCTCCACTCTCTGATTGTGGACTGCACCCTTAAGTTCAAGCAAGATTGGATCACTGTCTTGCTTTTCCTTAACCTCCACTACCAAAGACGATTCTTCCCCATTCTGAACTGTTACACCGCTGTCTGATATGCTCATAAGGCGAACTCCCAAGCGAGCAAGCCTGTGAACATCCTTCACTAGCTCCTTCCTTTCTTCCTCAACATGGGCTACACTACCCATAGATAATCCACTAAGAGCATATGATACTACATTCGCCTTACCAGGATGGTAATGCACACTCATATCATAATTCTTAAGAAACTCAAGCCATCTCCTCTGGCGAAGACTTAACTCATTCTGGGTGAACACATACTGAAGGCTCTTATGGTCAGTGAACACATCTACATGAACACCATACAAGTAGTGTCTCATATTGAGTGCAAACACCACTGCTGCAAGCTCGAGGTCATGAGTTGGATAGTTTTTCTCATTCACCTTAAGCTGTCTAGAGGCATACGCTATAACCTTATCTCGTTGCATTAACACACAACCAAGGCCAAATCTGGATGCATCACAATAGATCACATAACCATCTGAACCCTCTGGTAGAGTCAAGACAGGAGCTGTAGTAAATCTAGTTTTCAATTCTGCGAAGCTTTTCTCACAATCATCTGACCATTGGAACTTGACCATCTTCTGAGTCAACTTAGTCAATGGTAAGGCTATGAATGAACCTTCCACGAACCTTCTGTAATAACCCGCTAGACCTAAGAAACTTCTGATATCTGTAGCAGAGGTAGGTTTGGGCCATTGTTTCACTGCTTCTATCTTATGTGAATCTACTCGTATCCCTTCGCTAGATACAATGTGACCAAGGAAAGCAACAGATTGTAACCAAAACTCACATTTGCTAAACATAGCGAATAACTGGCAATCCTTGAGAGTCTGTAAAACAATTCTCAAATGACTCGCGTGTTCTTTCTCATTCTTAGAGTAAATGAGGATATCATCAATGAAGACGATAATGAACAAGTACAAGTACTGTTTGAACACTCTGTTCATCAAATCCATGAAAGCTGCAGGAGCATTGGTTAGTCCAAACGACATAACTATGAATTCATAATGACCATACCGAGTTCTGAAGGCTGTTTTCAGAATGTTACTATCTCTGACTCTAAGCTGATGATAACCCGATCTGAGGTCTATCTTTGAGAAATGACTAGCACCCTGAAGTTGGTCAAACAAGTCATCAATCCTGGGGATGGGATACTTATTCTTGATTGTGACCTTGTTCAACTGTCTATAGTCAATGCACATTCTGAGAGAACCATCTTTCTTCTTTACGAACAACACTGGTGCACCCCATGGTGAAATACTAGGTCTGATGAAGTCCTTATCTAGAAGGTCTTTCAACTGCTCTTTAAATTCCTTAAGCTCTGCTGGAGCCATTCTGTAAGGAGGAATAGAAATAGGCTGGGTACCTGGAAGGAGATCAATTCCAAAGTCGATTTCCCTTTTGGGAGGGACTCCGGGAAGATCTTCTAGAAACACTTCTGGAAACTCACAAACTACTGGAACTCACTCAATATTTGGGGTTTCAGAGCTAGAATCCTTAACCCGAAATAGATGATAGAGATAACCCTTTGAGATAATCTTTCTGGCCTTAAGGGAAGAAATAAATCGACCCATAGGCGCTATGCTACTACCCTTCCATTCTAAGATTGGTTCGTCTGGAAACTGAAAACGAACAATCCTAGTTCTATAATCGACTGAGGCATAACATGAGTGTAACCAATCCATGCCTAGAATGACATCGAAGTCTACCATTTCTAACTCTACTAGATCTGCTGAGGTGACTTTCTGAGAGACTGTGACAGTGCAATTTCTGTATACCCATCTAGCTATAACTGGGTCACTGACTGGAGTAGAGACTGAGAAGGGTTCTGAGAGAGTTTCTGGACTGACACTGAATTGGACTGCTATGTAAGGAGTTACAAAAGAAAGAGTAGTCCCTAGATCTAATAAAGCATAAATATCAAGGTCAAAGACTCGTAACGTACCAGTGACTACGTCAGGAGAACCTTCCTGATCTTGGCGAGCCTGAAGAGCATACAACCTGTTCTGACGCTGACCGCCACCTGTACCAGATGAGTTACCCTGCTGATTTGGGCGACTTGCTGGTGCTGCTGAATTTGTAGACTGAGCTCTACCATTACCACCGCCTTGACCCTGTCTAGAAGGACAGTTCCTCAACCTGAGACCAGACTGACCACATCCAAAACATCCTTCCTTTCCTGCAAGGCACTCGCCTGGATGGTTTTTACCACACTTAGGGCAAGTAGGGTAAGTCTTGGTGCCTGAAACACTTCCCTGAGACTTAGAGCCTTGTGCTCTACCCTTCTGGTCATACCTGTTCTTGGAGGATGGAACACTAGCTGATGAAGGGGATGGAGCTGAAAACTTTTGTTGACTCTGCGAGCGATTTCCACCACCCGATTTCTGCTGAGAATAGTCATAGTTTCCAGTCCTAGCCTTCTTATTTTCCTTAGACTGTTCCCTAAGATTATCACCCTCAACCTGCTGAGCATGAGTCATAAGCCTAGAGATGTTTATATCTCCAAGCAACATAGCATTTCTGCACTCAGTTTTCACCAAATCTGACACTTCATACAAGAACTTGTTCATCTGATCCCTAGAGTCAGCAACCATGTGAGAAGCATACCTGGAGAGTTGGTTAAACTTCAACCCATACTCTTGGACTGTCATGTTACCCTGCCTCAAGTTCATGAATTCCTGAGCCTTTGCCTCTCTCAACTCTATTGGGAAAAACCTGTCGAGAAAAGTCTCACTAAAGCAATCCCAAGTGATAGGATTTGCATTTGCACCCCTATTCTCCATCCACTGAGTGTACTAGATATGAGCCACATCTTTCAACTGGTATGATGCCAACTCAATCCGATCATTCCTAGTGACTTGCATTACCTCAAAGATCTTCGTGATCTCATCAATGAACTTCATGGGTCCTTACCAACTTTTGACCCTAAAAACTTAGGCGGATTCATCCTAACAAAACCACAAACTCTGGCTGCCACTAATCGATCATTTCTATTAGTAGGAACTCAAACCTGTAAATTGTTCTGGTTGTTCATACTTTGAGCCAAAAGCTGAATTGGCATTCTGAAACTCTACATTAGAACTTCCTTATCTGGTACTAGAGGAACTGCATTAGCATTGCGTGCATTAGCATTGCGTGCATTAGCATTCCATGCCTAAGCTCTACGAGAAGGCATGATCTTAAGTGCACAACGTCGAGTTAGAATGGAATTAGATCATACCCTACGCACGATACGAGAAATAAAGAAAGTGAAGTTTTTCCTAAAACACTTCATAGCCTCCCTCTCATTACATGTGGTGCACTTCACACCCATGAAAATGACTCTACTTAGTGCGTATTTTTAGACATCCTAGGACTCTTGAACCTAGTGCTCTGATACCAAGTTTTGTCACGCCCCGAGCTACCCCTGAGACGCAGACACGGAACCTAGGACCACAAGTGATCCCAAGCTAACCCTGCTGACATGATCATGAGAATACTAAAGATAATAAACTGATGCGGAAGCTAAATCATAAATTATAATGGAAAGATGGGGAATACCCATATTCTAAAACTGATATAATATGAAGACTGATGAGTTTAATACAATGAAGTTACTAACTCAATACTAAGCTGAAACTAACTATGTCTGAAATAAGCCTTGACTGACTAGAAATACTGGGACAAGCCCCAGCTAAATCTAGCAAAAACTGAAACTAAATGACTAAAGACTAAAATGAAACTAATGACTGTTGTCCTCGGAGAATGAGGACTCACCACTGAATTTGCTGAACTGGAGATCAGAAATCAATCTATACGTGATCTGGATGCTGAGAACCTGAACCTACATCACGAGAAGATGTAGCGCATGTATGCGTCAGTACTTGAAAGGTACTGAGCATGTAGGATAGAGTAAAACTGAAATAAAAATATAACTGAACAAGCATAAAAGCAAGTATAATAATCTGAATATGATATACTGAATTCTGAGCTAACTAGATGCAATGACCAATTTATAACATGCCAAACTGAATACTAAATATACTGATAAATGGTCAATGCAGAGAGTCTGACTGAACTGTGGGAGCTACTAATAACCGATAATAAAACCACATGAGCTAAATGTGGAGTCTGATGTATACGCCAAAGGTATAAAGGCATGCTGGCGTGATCACTAAACTGATTGCCCACGGAGCGGACTTACAACCTACTTGGCTAGTAGTTCTGGGAATATTGGGTACGCTGAACCCTAGTCCAACTCGGTATTATGCTACTCTCAATGAATTATGTAAATTAACTAATTATGTCTGAGTTTCTGTAAATACTGGATAGCTCAAAACTGAACATGCAAACCGAGAATGCAACATTTAATCTGATAATGATGCATTAAAAACTGAAGCATGTATAACTGCATAACTGAAGTATCTGACCTAGCATGTGTAATTCAAGAACTAAAGAAATACAAAGCTAGGGTTCTGAAATTCATGCGATATTTGAGTAATAACATGATAATCTGATTTAGAACATATATTTAATAAATGCATGAAGTTCTATCGAAGTTCTAGAAACCTTAGGTTTAATCATGATAAGAGAATCAAGAACTAACTGAAAACTAGGGACCCAATGGGTGAAAGGAACCCACTGGTGAAATTCCACATACCTGGTGATGAAATCCACGGAAAAATACTTAGGTTTCGGGTCTGGAACTTCTGGAACTTGTTGCGTTCTTGAACTAGGGTTCTTGAGCTTTTTCTCCTCTCTTACTTCTAATTTTCTAAGTTTTGATTTAATGATTCGACTCAGATATATTTTAGTTTGTTTATAGGCTTAAACTAACTAAAATCTGATGATTTAGGGTCAAAACGACGTAAATTAGGGTTTAAACAAAGTGGGAAAGGACCAAAATACCCCTGGGTAAGTTGTTGTCGAACCAAACGACGGCCAGGACAGATTGTCCGTCGTTTGATCCACTCCCCGTCGTTTGGTCCGTAGGTTGGGCCTGTTCGACAAGCTTTTACTAAAACGAACATAACTTTTTACTCGGAGGTATGATTTTATCAAGGTCGGTGGCTATGGAAAGATAATTCAATTATATATCAGTGGGTAGGTCATGGACACCTAATTCATTTTGTGATAAGAGTGTTGACTATTTGAAGTTGACCCAGCTGCATTTCCCCCTTAACTGTCTGCTAGTTCCCACCTACGGTTAGACCTACGGACCGTGGGTCCATCTTAGGACCATGCTGGTCATCCGTGGCTCTTGTCAGAGAGTGGGTGACAGGGGTCTCGATCGACGGTCATGGACTACGGACCGTAAGTCCGTCCGTCGACCAACACTTAACCAATTTTCCTGGGATGAGATTTTTTGGAGTTTCTGATCCTATCGACGGTTGTGCAGGACGGACCGTGGGTCAGGCTACGATCTTCGATGGTCACGTCAGTTGCGCCTGCAGATTTTTCTGAAAAACTAATTTTTGGTCTGTTTTGGCTACGGGGTGTTACATAATTGTTCTTGATAGACCGTACATCCCTACAAAGGAAGTGAAGGACAGAGAGCTCACCACTACTATCGTCAAAACCACAAAAGAGTACAATGAGGCGGATAAAAAGAAGATTGAAAGCTACAAAGCAAAAAAGATTCTCGTGTGTGGAATTGGAGCAGATGAATACAAAAGAATCCCTACATGTGAGACTTCCATGGATATTTGGGACTTTCTTCGAAAAAACCCATGATGGAACCCAGCGAGTGAAAGAGTCCAAGGTTGATATGATCACCACTTAGTACAAAAATTTTGTTATGAAGGAAGGTGAAACCATCTTTGAGATGAACTCAAGGTTCACCTCTATCACCAACGAGGTGAGATGCCTAGGTGAGCCTATCCCTGTTAGCAAGCAAGTTTGCAAGATTCTCAAGGTACTTCCCAAATCCTTGGAATGTAAGGTTGATGCCATTACATAAGCCAAAGATCTAATGACTCTACCAATGGATGAACTGATTGGGAATCTTCAGACCTATGAGCTGAACAACAAATAGGGTACAACTGTAAAGGAAGGAAAAAAGGAGAAATCCATAGCCTTGAAAGCATCTCCAAATGAGGTGAATGAGCAGGAAACTGAAATGGCTTATGTCATCAAAAGGTTTTCAAAGATCATAAAGAAGCATGGGGTTTCCAAAAGAAAGCCTCTACTAGAAAAACAACTACTGCAATGATCTTTGTCATAAATGCAACAAGCCTGGTCACTTTATGAGGGACTTCCAGTAAAAATCAAGAAACTTATGACACCAGACCACGCAAGAAGGACCTAGTCCCAGATCATGCTCGTAGGAAGGCTCATGCTCATCATATGGTGAGAAAGCCTTTGATTCAAGTTAATAAGAAGAAGATGTTGAAAGCCATGAGGATGTTTCAATGATGTACATTGAAGATGATCAAAGTGTTTATAACTCCATCTTCTCGTTGATTGCAAGATCTAATGACAAGGAAGATCCAAATGAGGTAACCCTCTTTGACATTAAATATGATGTAGATATTATTCCTATTGAAAACTTGAGGAAAATTGCTGGCTTTCTTATTGACTCTGTTGATGAACAAACCACTGAAAACTTAATGCTAAATGAGAAATTAAATTTCTATGAAAGTGAGAATTCAGCTCTTGCATCTGAAGTTTCAGAAATGAGTGTTGGGATAGGTACTCTAAAGACCATCAATATGACATTTCGGGAGGACACTGTACCCCAGAGGGTGGAAAGCGAATGCTTAGTGTCTTTGAGGAAGAATTGGAAGAAAAACTTAATTTTGAGTCTAAGTTAGCTGCCTCTCTTGAAACTAATGCTCAACTGAGGAGGGATCTTACTAAGGTTAAGGAAAAAATTAAATCACTCTTTAAGGTGGATTGATTCTTCCAAGTGTTACGACCCAAAGTACCCCTTAGGCGTAACCGTTGTCCTCCTCCTCTAAGAGGACTAAGACAAGCCCTTAGCATACATCATAGCACATCATAGGTCTAAAATGCGGGAAAATTTAAAACTTTTCATCTACATCTACTTCATGAGGTTTACATAATCCTCTCACATATGAAGCTTACTAAGGCTTGTCGCATAGACAACATAACCAACATATAGAAATTTAGTCTAATACTTTGTCTCACATTAAACAATCTACAAGAGTATAATAACAATAATTTGGGCATAGCCCTTAGTCTATTACAATTTGCCCATATAGGCTACAATGATGTCTCAACATGAGAATGAAATAATTGTCTCAAAACATAAACCAAACTAATAAGGCTTGATGAGTGGCTCTATCCTCGGAACTCATGAGAACTCACCAATTGACTTAGGAAAGATGCTAGTTTTCTTCTCCAATGACGATGAAACTCCTCAATAGCCCGAACCTAAAATGTTTGAAAAGGGGAGAAATATGGGTTAGTACAAACCCCATTTACTAAGTATGGCTCCTATGCACAAAAATCATCAATGCATGATAAAAGAACATTTTGGTCAAAATCATGCTTTCTATCAATTTATCTCAACATGCATATATAAAAGCATAATAAGTCAATTCAACATAGTAGTAACCCAACACATAGATCAACCAAGCAATACTTGTGCAATGCCAAATATAGAACCCCATAATCCTATCCAAGGCTAAATATCACATTAAGCAACCCACTTCATACTTACAACATATTCTCATAATTCATCTTAACATGATTAATGAATGAATACTACTCATAGCTTATCAACATAATCATAATCATAGTCATAATAATAAAAGAACACTAGTAGAACCATCCCTTAGGATCCCACATTTGCAATGAGTATGAGAAGTCTAATACCCTCCCTCACCCTATGTAGTAGCCTTCAAGACAACCCTAATAAGAGTTCACATACTTAACTTGTTAATTTAATTTTACATTAGGGAAAGAAGTGCAATAACCGACATGAGACCATGTGAGCTCTATGAAATCCAGTGTTCTACTCCCACACCGAAAAGAGAAGGTTAACTGCCTAAGGTCTAACCATTCGTACGTACCTATATAGGTGGATCTACTAAGCTAGAGTCCTTTGTGGGCACACAATTAAGGGTCGAGGAGATTGTTGGTAGAAACATTGACTTACTAACGTGGAGGTTTCCATCTCATGAGACAACAAATAACTTGGGAATCCAGACTTACTAACGTGAGGAAACCCATGTGGGAGGCCGGACTTGCTAAACGTGAGACCTCCATCTCATTTACATGCCCTTTCGGTGCTAAGCAAATATTCCCTTTAGTAATTATATTATATTATCATACAAGTTCACATTAGTCTCTTCTAGACCCCTATGTAAACATCTTATCATATCTAGCTCATAGGTCATCACTAGTGAGAACAATCTTTTCACTTTAGACCCCACTTCATAAGTGAGTAAATCTTTCACTTAACACTTTATTATAATCATGAGAAACTACTTTCAATCATATAATAATCATACCATAACATATATACTTTCATAGTTCATGACCAATTCAATGGTCTATGGTTAGGGATGAGGAATACTTAGCATCAACATCAAAACCACACATTAGACCTAGAAGCATTCCTATCTAAGTAACTCATAATTCATAACTGAATCCAAGAAGAACCAATCAACATACCTCATTGCCCTTACAAGAACCTTCATACTTACATTACCAAGAATACATAACCAATTTCATAAACAAGATAAACTCTAGAAGCAATTACATAATTAACAACAATGTAGTCAATCTACATATTCATAATCTTCACAATTCACCATATCAATTCAAGGTTTTCATGAAATTGGGGGAAAGACATGGGTATAGGGAAATCGCATAGTAAATCATCAATTAACCATTAATATATACTTAAACAACATTAATTCATCATAATTTATCACAATTGATTCATAATTTCATTTTTCAAAGAAGACTCGTGTGTAGAAGAAAAACCTAGATTTGGGGGATTTAGAAATAATCTTTTGGAGAGACCTCTTGGGGAAAAGGATCCCAAGAGTGAAATAAACCATACCTTAAAGATGATAAAGCCACAAAATTGAGTTGGAAACTTGAAGGCTTGATCTTCTTTTTGGAGCTCTAATGGTCTTCAATGGAGGTTTGGAGGAAGAGAGAATTTGAGAGAGATATGGGTGATTTTTTATTTCAACTTTTGAGACTTTATTTGGGTGGTAAAATTGACCTAAAACTGACCCCAAGACCTTATATAGTCATCCATTAAATTACCCAAAATACCCCTCACTTAAATGGGTCTTTTTGTGAAGTCAAAATTTTTAAAATACATATTTTACGAATCTGGGAAGTGGCTGCATGTCACGGGGTTAATTTGACAATTTATTTTTGAAATCCGGGATGAGGCAGTGGACCTCGTGTAGTCCCCGCGTCGCGAGGCCAAGTTGGGATCCCTGCGTGAATGCTGCGCGCAGGCTGCTTTGGCAGCCTGCTCGCCCATGTTCGGGTCCTCCCCAAGGACCCTTCTGGTGGTCCTTAGGGTGTCGTGACTGTACTTTTTGACCCTATATACTACATATTACTTATTTAAAGTCTTTTTACAAGTTTTGAACTTCATATGACCCTCCTAAACCTTCACTAAATATAGGGACGTTAACTAGTTCAATTTCGCTAGTTTCCGGACGTTAAGGCCTTTCTTCAAAGCTATTGGTCCCAATACTTCTCAAAAAATTTATTTACATTTATTTAGGTATAAAATCATCATTACTCAACATATAAGGCTCTAGTATAGGTCATGGAATTTCCGGGGTGTGTCAATTCCCCCCCCCCATTCGTCCCCGAATAACACTCTAGACCCTTATAGAAAATGAAGAAGAAGAGACTCAAGACTATCAGCCCAACCAACAACAATATATATAAAATGAGTCACAACTCATTGGAGGAATCATCTACTCCTTTCAACATATAATCATAGCAATAACAAATAGGAACTTAATCCACAACATACCATATACATAAACTTAACTTCTTTTCATATCATATTAGGAGGATCTACCTTATCCATTTCAATATGAGATCAATATGAACATCAAAGTTGTCATGCTGATTTCTTATCAAGACAACATCAATTATGCTCAATACAACTTCATGAATACTTATAGCACACCACACATATCAAGTGAAATCCAACCATAAGAAACATATTTCATGGAAAGAAAAGAACTCAACTTAGGCATGAATTTCTACTATAATATGCACATATTTAGAAAATATGATAAGTTCAAATTTATTGATAATAGTCATATAAGGAACTACTAACCTCAATCTTGGCTAGGAGTAAGGGGAAAAAGATGAGGATAGCCGGACTTCATGTCGGCCTCGGCCTCCCGTGTTGCTCACTCAGCAAGGTGGTTCCTCCATAGAACTCTTACGGCGGCAACCTCCTTATTCCTTAATTTCTTAACTTGGCGATCCAAAATCTCAACCGGATCTCTTCATAAGAAAGGTACTCCTTTACCCCTAAACCTTCTAGAGGAATAATGGAAACCAGATCACCTATACACTTCTTAAGCATAGAAACATGGAATACCGGATGAATCATGGCCAATTCATTTGGCAACTTCAACTCATAGGCAACACTCCCAACTCGCTTCAAAATTTCATACGGGCCCACATAATGAGGACTAAGCTTCCCCTTCTTTCCAAACCTCATCACCCTTTCATGGGTGAAATTTTCAAATAGACCCAATGTTCTACTTCGAATTGAAGGTCCCTCTTTCTATTGTCAACATAAGATTTGTGCCGACTTTGAGCCGTTTTAAGTCTATATCTTATAACCCGAACCTTAGCGAGGGCTTCATAAACCAAGTCGGGACCAAGTAGATCAAACTCACTACCTCATACCACCAAACCGGGGATCTGCACCTTCTCCCATAAAGTGCCTCGAAGGGTGCAATGGAGATAGTCGAATGATAACTATTGTTGTAGGAGAACTCTATCAAAGGTAGGTGGTCATCCAATTACCCTTAAATTCAATGACACATGCCCTCAACATATCTTCAAGAGTTTGAATAGTGCCCTCCGCTAGACCTTCCATCTTGGGATGAAAAGAGGTACTAAGCTTCACCTTCGTACCAATTCCACTTTTGAAAGATTTTCAAAATTGGGAGGTAAATTGAGTACCTCTATCCGAAATGATGGACAAAAGGGCTCCATGTAACATCACTATCTCTTTGATGTACAATTTGGCATAATCTTCCGCCGAATATGTGACTTTGACGGGAAGAAAGTGAACGGACTTGGTTAGCCTATCCACAATAACACATATCGAGTCATGTTGTCTTCTAGTATGAGGCAGCCCTACTACAAAGTCCATGTTAATATCCTCCCATTTCCATGTAGGAATATCTATATTTTGAGTCAATCCACCCGGCCTTTAATGTTCCTCTTTGACTTGTTGGCAGTTTGGACACTTAGCAACAAAATCCACTATGTCCCTTTTCATACCATTTCACCAGTAAATTTCTCTTAAGTCGCGGTACATCTTTGTGGCACCCGGATGGATGGAATACTGGGAGCCATGTGCCTCTTCCATGATCAACTCCCTTAAGCCATCCACATCCGGTACACACAATCTTCTTTGGTGCCTAAGCACCCCATCTTCTTCTTGAGAGAAAGACTCATTAGACTTACTAAGGACCATTTCCTTCAACTCCATCAATAGAGGATCAATCTATTGCTTGGATTCACCCCAACCACTAAAGATGACTCGGAGTTGTGGCGAACCACGAAACCACCCTTTGGAGAGATTCTAGTCGAACCACCAAACGAGCCAATCTACGTACCTCTTTCGCTAACTCTTTCTTATCATAAGCCACATGAGCCACACTACCATGGACATCGGCTAGTGCATCCGCAACCACATTAGCTTTACCGGGATGGTAAAGGATACTCATATCATAATCCTTTAAATGTTCTAACCATTTTATTTGGCGTAGATTCAAGTCTTTTTGAGTAAATACATATTGTAGACTCTTTTGATTGGTGAACACATCAACATGTACCCCATAGAGATAATGTCTCCAAATTTTCAAGGCAAATACCATGAACGCAAGCTAAAGGTCATGAGTTGGGTAATTCTTCTCATGTGGCTTGAGTTGCCTATATGAATACGCTATGACTTCCCCATGTTGCATGGGAACACATCCTAGACCCACTCGAGAGGCATCACAATAAACCACAAACCCTTTGGAATCCTCTGGTAAGGTCAATATCGGAGCGGAGGTGAGTCTATCTTTCAATAATTGGAAATCTTTTCACATAATTCCGACCATTCGAATTTGGACTTCTTTTGGGTTAAGGCCGTTAATGGAGATGTGATAGACGAGAATCCCTCAACAAACCTCTTATAGTAACCGGCCAAATCTAGAAAACTTCGGATGTCGATGGACTCAAAGGTCTAGGCCAACTTTTGACCAATTACGTCTTTCTCGGATCAACCTCAACCCCTTCATTAGAGACAATGTGACCAAGGAAGGCAACCGATCTCAACCAAAGCTCACACTTGCTAAACTTAGCAAAAAGTTGGTTATCCTTGAGAACTTGCAAAACTATCCTCAAGTGTCTCATATAGTCATTCTTACTCCTAGAGTATATCAAAATGTCATCAATGAAGACAATCACAAACAAATCAAGATACTTTCTAAAAACTCGATTCATAAGGTCCATGAATGCCACCGGGGTATTTGTTAGACCAAATGATATCACTAGGAATTCAAAAGGACCATATCTTGTTCGGAATGCCATTTTCGGATTATCAACCTCCCTCACTCTAAGTTGATGATAATCCGACCTCAAGTCAATCTTTGAAAAGTAACTCGCTCCTTGGAGTTGATAAACAAGTCATCAATCCTAGGGAGCGGGTACTTGTTCTTTATAGTGACTTTGTTCATTAATGAACCCTTGTGGGTCCTCCTCCACCTTAGAACCATAGAAAGTAGGGGGATTTATCCTTGTCAAGTCCCTAATCCTTGAAGCGATAGTGTTAGTATTGGGTTCACTTGCACCCTTGAATCCCTAGCAACTTGGGTAGACAACACTTGAGTTAAGCTAAAAGTAGTCGGCCTTATCTCAACATTAGACATACCCCTTCTTCAATAGGAACTTGAGGGTTTTGAGAAGATTGAGGGGGAATCACCTCATTCAAGTTCTCCTCTCCGGACCTTCGAGCATTGTTCCTCCTTGTAGTCATTGCCTATAAGCACAATAAAAAGATTAGAAGAAAGGAATAGATAGAGTTAAGAATATTAGGCACGACTAAGGAATAACAAGAGAAATGAAAGTTTCTAAGAATCACATAGTCTCTCATTCATAAGTGTGGCGCCTTTACAATTATAAATAAGACCCTACATAGACGTGGTTTAGTGAGACATCAATCCAAAGATTACTCAACCTCAGGATCTTATACCAAGCTTGTTACGACCCAAAGTACCCCCTAGGTGTAAGAGACATCTCCGTCCTCTAAGAGGACTAAGAAAAGACCTTAGCATACATCATAGCACATTATAGGTCAAAAATGCGGGAAGATTTAAAACTTTTCATCTACATCTACTTCATGAGGTTTAAATAGACCTCTCACATATGAAGCTTACTTAGGCTTCTCACATAGACAACATAACCAACATATAAGAATTTAGTCTAATACTTTGTCTCACATTAAACCATCTACAATAGTATGAATCAAAATAATTTGGGCTTAGACCTTAGTCTATTACAATATGCCCATATACGCTACAATGAAGTCTCAACATGAGAATGGAATAATTGTTTCAAAACATAAATCAAACTAATAAGGCTTGATGAGTGGCTCTATCCTCGTAACTCATGAGGACTCACCAATTAACTTAGGAAATATCCAACTCTTCTTCTCCAATGATGATGAATCTCCTTAATGGCCCGAACCTACAAATGTTTGGTGAAAAGGGAGAAATATGGGTTAGTACAAACCCGATGTACTAAGTATGGATCTTATGCACAAAAGCCATCAATTCATGATAAAAGGACATTTTGGTCAAAATCATGCTTTCTATCAATTTATCTCAACATGATACATAAAAGCATAGTAAGTCAATTCAACATAGTAGTAACCCAACACATAGATTACCCAAACAATACTTGTGCAATGTCAAAGATAGAACCCCATAATCCTATCCAAGGCTAAATATCACATTAAGCAACCCACTTAATACTTACAATATATTCACATAATTCATCATAACATGATTAATACATGAATACCACTCATTGCTTATCAACATAATTGTAACACTGCGGAAATTCCATGACTTAGACTAGAGCTTAATCTATTGAATAATGCTTAAAATGATGTTTCCAAAAAAAAAATGTACATGTCTAGTAAAGAGTCAATTAAGTGTTAAGAATAGGTATTGGGATACATGGGCATCCCAATGCCCAATATTGTCTTAAGGGTGTTAGCCAATTTCTATATATATATATATACACAAGTATTTAAAATATAATCCGAGCTTGTTTGAGAATTGTACCTACAATGAATACCCTAAGCTAAAATTTGTGATTTCTTTGTTTATACCCGAGGTACAAGGCATCCAAGTGTCAAGCCTAGGTACCATAGCACATGACCACTTAAAACAATCATGTAGAGTAAGCAGTGCCCAAGGATATAGTGAGGATCCTTGGAACAACAAGAAATGAGCAGCAACATATGTGCAAGCACATGTGCAACCCATGTGCAAGAATTCGGTTAGGGTGGTTAGGGCGGTTAGGGACAGGCGCACATGTGGGGGTCAAGCCATGTGGGGCTGAGCTTCCTAACCAACTCTAGGATCTAACTAACTTACCTAACTAGCTAACTAACCTAGGACAAACCGAAATAAACTTATTAGTGCACCCGACAACCTAAGACCTAAACGGGTGACACTAACCTAGTAACTAATTCAAGAAACATCCTAGTACCTAACCTAGGATGATCCAAAAGGGTTGGTTATGGTCCTAGTGACTTAGGGGTACTTTTGTAATTATCCTAGGTCACTTAATTAATTAAATTAACAACTCAATTAATTAATTTAAATGGTCAAACCGAAATCCTTACACTAGACAAGTAACTAACTAAGAGAAGTAAACGTTTTCTATATCTAATTTCGCATGAATTGTTGAATTATTGATTGATAATGTTTGAATAACGTGTGATACATGATCTTTCTCTATGTGATGGTTTCGAATGGTCTGTTTGTAGTGTTTTGATAATGTGAAAACGTTAAGGTTAGAATTTAAGATTTGAATGAATCCTTTTATGACCCGTTTACCTTCTCCTATGTTATGCATTGATCTTGTACATGATTTTATGAGTTGTTCTTGATTATGTCATTGAGTATTTCACTATGTATGAATATGAATATTGCGTGATGAATATAATTCTTGGAAGCATGAGGTAAGTCTTCTAAACATGATTACTCTTAGATATTTATGCTAGTCTATAAGTCATGATGCTATGTTACGAAAGTATGTATGATATTGCTATGTGAATATGCTGGACTATGAACATGTAAATCGTGAGATTATGATAGGAATATGAATATGCAAGTTAAGATACTCTCTTGTATGCTTGACACAAGATGATTATGCCATGTAAATCTTACGTATGAAGGGTTACGATGAAAGAACAATTCTCATCTAATCTAAAAGAGATCATGATCATGTTATACAAGAAGATAATCTCCTATGACCTATGATAAGTTTCTTTTTATAAACGACAAATTAAAGGTTATTTCAAGAAAAAGGGACTTAAGCTAAGCAACGATGAACTGGATCTGGGAAGTGTCCTTCCCAGGGGAAGGTAGGTTCACAATAATTCTCATAAGATTGAGGCTGCCATGTATTGTGGAACTATGGGTCTCTAATACATCTCCTAGTTCTTGAACTATGCTGCCACCATAGGATACTAGCTAGTGGATCAACCTAGAAAGCTATGTCATGTAGGTTCTACTTTGGCAGGTAGATCATCTTTTTTCGGTGTGGGGTTTCATGACACCGGATTCCATGTTTAGCTCACATGGTCTATGTCGGTTAATGTCTATGTTCCCTCATGTAAAACGAAAGACAAGAAAACGAATGTTGACTAGGGTGACTTGAGGAGTTGGCTTAGTATAAGTAGTGTATGGGACGCTACCTAGACATTGCACAAGTTGACTCTAAGGGAAATCCTAAGGAGAGTGTTCATAAGTAATATGATGATATGAAAGATATATGTTATGATATATGATGTTACTTTTATATGAATGTTGGCTATTATGATGAATATGTTATTTGGCTATATTGCTATGTTAATGATAACTAACTATGTTACAAGTTATATGAAGCAAAACCTTACTTATGGTCTCCTATCTTATCTACTCGGTTATGTGGAGTTATGGGGCTTCACATGACCATTGCACTTGTAGGTTAGGGATGGGATCATTGGTAAGTGTTTTTTATGTTATGTTTATATGATCTTTGCAATATGTAATGTTAACATTATGCCATGAGAAGATGTCTTTGATTATGATCATGCTTTAAGTGATGAAATATTTGGCTTGTATATGTTATACGGTATGAGCATTGAAGATTTTTATATGACTTAGCACGTTTTCTAAAGATATGATAAATGAACCTTTTTCATGCATGTTCTTATGTGTTCTGTGCATATACCCATACTTAGTACGTGTGGCGTACTAACCCCATTACTTTATTTTACTACAACTGTAGGTTCTGGCTATTGAAGTTAAGGAGGTCGATTTGAAGAAGCTTGGAACTCTTTCTCCAAGTCTTGGTAGGTCCTCATGTTCGGGGATACTATCTTTCATATTCTAGCTTACGTAGATTTTTAGTAGTTTTAAGAATATGTTATTCCCATTATATTCTTTGGATTCTTTTGTATTAAGGCCTATATGTCATATTGACTATTGTATTGGCTAAGTCCAGATTTGCACTCTTTAGATGGTTTATATATGTGAGACAATTTCTTAGAATAACGTATGGTTTATGAATCATTAGTATGAAGTCTAAGTATACTTCAATCGTATGTAAAAGTTTTTAAATTTCTGCAATTTTTAATGATCACATGTTATGACGAATGCTAAGAAGAGGCTTGTCTGCGACCTCTGAGAGGTTAACAACGCCGGTCTCATCCGGGTGTAGATTCCGGGTGTGACAATAATCATAATCATAATCATAGTCATAATCATGAAAGAACACTAGTAGAACCATCCTTTATGATCCCACATGTGCAACGAGTAAGAGAAGTCCAATACCCTCCCTCACCCTATGTAGTAGCCTTCAAGACAACCCTAATAAGAGTTCACATACCTAACTTATTCATTTACTTTTACATTAGGGAAAGAAGTGCAATAACCAACATGAGACCATGTGAGCTACATGAAATCTAGTGTTCTACTCCCACACCAAAAAAAGAGGGTTAATACTTGCCTAAGGTGTAACCATTCATACGTAGCTATCTTGGTCGATCCACTAAGATAGAGTCCTATGTGGGCACATAGTTAAGGGTCAAGGAAATTGTTGCTAGAAATCTTGACTTACTAACATGGAGGTTTCCATCTCATGATACAACACATAACTTGGGAATCAGGACTTGCTAATGTAAGGAAACCCATGTGGGAGGCCGGACTTGCTAAACGTGAGACCTTCATCTCATTTACATGCCCTTTCAGTGCTAAGAAATTATTCCCTTTAGTAATAATATTATTTCATCATACAAGTTCACATTAGTCTCTTGTAGACCACTATGTAGACATCTTATCATATCTAGATCATAGGTCATCACAAGTGAGAACAATCCTTTCACTTTAGACCCCACTTCATAAGTGAGTAAACCTTTCACTTAACACTTTATTATAATCATGAGAAACTAATTTCAATCATATAATAATCATAACATAATATACTTGCATAGTTAATGACCAATTAAATGATCTAGGGTTAGGGATGAGGAATACTTAGCATCAACATCACAATCACGCATTAGACCTAGAAGTATTACTATCTAAGTAACTCATAATTCATAAGTAAATTCAAGAAGAACCAATCAACATACCTCATTGCCCTTACAAGAACCTTCATACTTACATTACCAAGAATACATAACCAATTACATAAACAAGGTAAATTCTAGAAGCAATTACATAATGAACAACAATGTAGTCAATCTACATATTAATAATCTTCGCAATTCACCATATCAATTCAAGGTTTTCATGAAATTGGGGGAAAGACATGGGTCTAGGGAAATCTCATAGGAAATCATCAATTATCCATCAATATATACTTAAAAAACATTAAGTCATCATAATTTATCACAATTAATTCATAATTTTGTTTTTCAAAGAAGACCCATGTGCAGAAGAAAAACCAAGATTTGGGAATTTAGAAATCATCTTTTCGAGGGACCTCTTGGGAAAAGGATCCAAAGAGTGAAAGAAACTATACCTTAAAGATGATAAAGCCACGAAATTTTGTTGGAAACTTGAAGTCTTGATCTTCTTCTTGGAGTTCTAATGGCCTTTAATGGAGGTTTGGAGGAAGAGAGAATTTGAGAGAGATGTGGCTGATCTTTTATTTCAACTTTTGTGACATGATTTGGGTGTTAAAATTGACATAAAAATTAACCCAAGACCATATATAGTCACCCATTAAATTACCTAAAAAACCCCTTACTTAAATGAGTCTTTTTGTGAAGTCAAAATGTTTAAAATACAACTTTTACGAATGTAGGAAGAGGCTGCGCTTCGCGGGGTTAATTTCATGATTTATTTTTGAAATACGGGTTTAGGGAGTGGACCTCTTGTAGGCCCCGCATAGTGAGGCCAAGTTGGGATCCCTTCGCGTCCTCCCCAAGGACCCTTCCGGTGGTCCTTGGGTGTCGTGACTGTACATTTTGACCCTTTATACTATATTTTACTTATTTAAAGTATTTTTATAAGTTTTGGACTTCATATGACCCTCCTAACCTTCACCAAATATAGGGATGTTAACTAGTTCAATTTTGCTAGTTTCCGGACGTTAAGGCCTTTCTTCAATGCTATTGGTCCCAATACTTCTCAAACAAGTTATTTACATTTATTTAGGTCTAAAATTATCATTACTCAACATATAAGGCTCTAGTATAGGTCATGGAACTCCGGGGTGTGTCACCAAGATAATCTCTAACTTGTCTAGTTAGAGTTTCAATGGTAAGAAGGGGTTGGGATGCAGAATAATAGAACCCCCTTATAACCCTCGTAGCAAATATGTTTCTAGATCTGACAATATTTTGTGCACTCACTGTGTTAACAATGGTCATCTGAAAGAGAAGTGTGAGACTTTTAGAAAAGTAAAAAAAAAAATGTGAAATTATTCAGATCCAAAATTAATGATGAAAGGGAACATAGTGAACCTAGTCCACGTTATCATTTCAGGAAGAACACGTTTCCCCCCCGCATTGATGGGAAGGTTTATTATTAAGCCTTTAGATAGTTATTGGGAACTCCATCTGAAGTGGGTTCGAAAATCTAATCAGTAATTCTTGGGCAGAAGAGAGAAAGAAGTTAGTGCTAGTACATGGACACTGGATGCTCGCATGACTGGAGACACTTCAAACTTCCTCTTATTAAAAGCACACCAAGGTGGGGTGTGTCATTTGGTGGTGGAAAGAACGGTTATATTCTTGGTATTGGTAGGATACGAAGTTTTGTTGCTAACTCGATAAACAATGTGTAGTATGTGGAGGGATTAAAATACAATCTTTTGAGTATATCTCAAATTTGTGACAAAGTAAATAAAGTTAAATTCATGGTTGATAAATTTTTGGTTACAAATTATATGACCAAAAGGGTTGTTATGACTGCTACTAGAGTCAAAAATATGTATGTCGCAGATCCTGCTTTTATTGAATGAGATGGTGTGTCGTGTCTAAGTGCTCAAACTGATGATGCAAATTTGTGGCATCGACAACTGGGTCATGTGAGTACCTCATTGTTTAACAAACTTGTTACATGGGACCTGGCCCGCGGATTACCAAAGCTGAAGTTTCCAAATGACAAGATCTTTGATGCATTTGCAAGAGGAAAACAAATAAAGCCATCTTTCAAATCCAAGAAGGGAGTAAGCATGAACAGACCTCTGGAGCTACTTCACATAGACCTATGTGGACCAGTCAGAATTCAAAGCAAAGGAGGTAAAAAATATATTCTGGTAATTGTTGATAAGTTCTCCATGTACACTTGGAGCATATTTTTGCACAAAAAAGATGAAACTGCTCGAATTCTGATAACTTTTCTAAAGCCATTAAATGGAAGGTCAACTGCAAAATTGCTAGCATCAAGTCTAACCATGGAACAAAGTTTGAAAACTCTCAACTGGATGGATTCTTCGCTTAAAGTGGAATCAATCACAACTTTTAACCACTTCAAACTCCTTCGTAGAATGGAGTGGTTGAAAGACAGAATGGGACCCTTGTCGACATTGCAAGAACTCTTCTAATTGACATAGGAATGGCAATGAACTTTTGGGCAGAACCAGTCAACACAACACACTATGTTACTAATCGATGTCATATTCGATCCATATACAAAAGACACCTTATGAATTGTTGAATGATATGAAACCATCTATTGCTCATCTTATGCCTTTTGGGTTCAAGTGTTTGTGTTGAATAATGGAAGGATGACTTGGGGAAGTTTGATGCAAGAAAGGATGAAGCGGTGTTTGTAGGATACTGTTTCTTTAGCAAGGCCTATAGAGTGTTCAACAAAAAGAATCTGTGTGTTGATGAAAGTATTCATGTGACCCTTGATGAAGCTAAGACTATTGATGTTCAGAAGGGAGACCAAGAAGTGGAGAGCTGATGAAAGAAAGGGAAGAAAGGGAATTCCAAAATCCTAGAACCAATCAGGTTGAAGAAGAAATTGGTGCAGATCTCATAGGGGTACCTGGTCTTTCGGTTACCACACAAGAAATTTCCTCTCAAAATCCTAAAGATAATAATGCTGAATTTGATGTTGATTTGGAACCAGGGTCAATCCATAAGTCCGGATGGGAACACCAATCTTCTCATCCACTGGACAATCTCATTTCTCCACTTGACCCTGGCATACAAACTAATTCCAAAACAAAAGATCTAGTTGGGTATTCTTCTTTCATATCGTCCATTGAGCCAAAAAATATCAAAAAATCATTACATGATGCAGATTGGATAACCTCTATGCAAGAAGACCTTCATTAGTTTGAGAGAATCAAAGTATGGCACCGGGTCCCCAGACCACTCAATAAAACCATCATAGGGACAAGATGGGTTTTACAAAACAATATTTATGAGTATGGGACCATTACCAGAAATAAATCAATACTTGTTGTGCAGGGATACAATCATGAGGAAGGGATTGATTACGATGAAACGTTTGCACCAGTAGCTAGAATGGAAGTTATCATGATTTTGAAAGCATTTGATGCACATATGGATTTCAAGCTATTTCAGATGGATGTCAAGAGTGCTTTCTTGAATAGGAATCTGAAGGAAGAATTGTACGTTAAGAAACCCTTAGTCTTTAAGATAAAGAACAACCAAATCATGTGCTGAATCTAGATAACGCCTTGTATGGATTAAAGTAAGCTCCCAAAGCTTGGTATGAACGTATGTCAAAGTTCCTTCTTGCCAATGTTTTTCAAACGAGGTAAAACTAACAATACCCTGTTCTTGAAATCTAGAGGTAAAGAATTGTTGATTGTGCAGGTATATGTAGATGATATCATTTTTGGAGCCACCTCAGATTCACTTTGCAAAGAGTTTGCTGAATTGATGAGTAGTGAATTTGAAATGAGCATGATGGGGGAGCTTACCTTTTTCCTAGGGCTGAAGATCAAATAATACCTTTAGGGCACCTCCATATGTCAGGAAAACTACATAAAGGAGTTGCTCAAGAAGTTTAACTTGCAGGTTGCAAAAGTTTTTGACACACCTATGATCACAACTGTGAAACTTGACTCGAATGAAGATGGTGTGGGAGTAAATCAGACTATGTATAGATGAATATTAGGATCCCTCTTGTATCTCATTGCAAGCAGATTTGACATAGTATTCAGTGTAGGGATGTGTGCAAGGTTTCAAGATGCACCTAATGAGATACATCTGAAGGCTACCAAATGTATTTTGTGATACCTAAAGGGAACTCAGGACCGGATTCTCTTCTATCCAACAGGTGACTCTATGACTTAATTTGGTATGCTTATGCTGACTATGCAAGTTTTTTTGTTGATCATAAAAGCACATCTCGCATGGCTAATTTCTTGGATCGTCATTGATCTGTTGGGGGACAAAGAAGCAGAATTCAACCATTGTCTATATGCGAAATTTTTTTTGTTGCATCATGTTGTACACAACTTATATGGATCAAGCATAAACTTGAGGATTTTGGTGTTCTCACTAATGCAACCCCTCTCATATGCGACAACACCAGCGCAATGAACATGGCCAAAAATCCAGTTTTGGACTTGAGGGACAATGTGGAGAAGTAGAATGTGGAGATGAAGTTCTGCAAAACTGAAGATCATCAAGCATACATTTTTACAAAGGCCTTGATTAAATAGTGTTTTATGAAAAAACAGGATGAGGCTGGGATACACAAGATCACCTGATTCTAGAGAAAGCTCGCACAAGAAACCCTTCTTTTGACCATGTTAGAAGGGAATGCATCTATACTTGTTCAAATCCTTGTCATTTTAGAATTCATCTCTCGTACCTTAATGCAGGTATACACTCATCGTGTGTTTAGCTAAAAAATAAGATCTAATCATACAAACAGGGTTGACAAATTGAAAAGACGACCTGGTCCTCGTGAGGTTAGTATCACTTATGCTATACTATCTTAACTATTAACATCAATTCCACGTGTCCTTACCCCATTCATCACGTCAGTTTCTGTTGTCCTCTTCGTTTTTAAACGAAAAAAGACACTACTGTTGGTAACCCGATGTCTCTTTCACTTTAAATACTTCTTCTTGAGCAGATCAAGTTACAAATTTCTTAAATTCCCTCTTGTTAAAATCCTCCAAACTAATTCTTAGAAGTGTTAGTCTCATTTTCTCTCATCAACATGACTAACTCTGAATCTTCTTCTAAAATCACAATCTCCCAAAGAAATCAAAAATCCTAGTTCATTCGACTTCTCCACTCCCACTCTAGAAGAGTCGCCTATGACTTCAGTTTGTGGAAATGGTACTAAGGATAAGTCCATTTTCCCTAAGACTAATGTCGTGGCCTCCCATGTTCTTCCATCTGAGGGTGCATTGCCTTGTTCCTCAACCTTAGTTCTATCTAAGGAGGGTTCTCAAAACTCAAAGGCACAATTTATGGTAAAAACTGGTTCTGAACCATTGTGTGAGGATTTAGATGGTATGTCTATATCTCATTTACTATGTTAGAAAGGCTTTTTGAGGGAGATCTTTCGGAGGTAAAGGGTTGAAATCTTGCATTTTAACCACCCTGGCGGAACCAGTGGTTGTTCAAAGTCTAGCCTCAGTGAGGGGAGATTCCCAACCTACACTACTAAGTGATGAGTTCAGATTGCTGGATCAGGTCAATCATAGGAGTCAGCCTGTGTTTGACCAAACACTGAAATTCTTCAATGTTGGGACTGATGAGGAGGAAGAAGAAGAGGTGACGTTAAAATGGAATAGCAGAGGTGTGCAAGGAGTGAACTCTTCTCAAATAACAGCCCTTGAGTTGGAAACCATCAAAGGTATGCCTAAGGATGTCGTTGATACATGTGTTGGTAGTGTAGAGGAGATAAAACAAAAGGGAAAGGAAAAAATGGTTAAGGCCCATTTGAAGGAGTGGAACACATATTATGGGATAAGAAGTGTTACTAAAAAAGGTACTGGGAAGTCCCATGGAATCAAATGCTTCTTAGAATGAGAGGATAATTAAAACAAGGCAAGAATGGTCACTTCCTGAAGAACCCACGACAATTCATGTACTTGTTGAAGACCGTGAGACCCTATTTGAGGACATTACTAGATTTGTGGCAGAACAAAAAGGGGAAGTTGGGGAGGAAATGGTTAAATCAAAGGGAAATAAAAAAAGAGCAAGGAAATCTCCTAGAAAAAGGGATAAAGTGTCAAAACAAAAATCTCCTATAAAAAAATGGGCGAGTAAGAAGGAATGTAGATGTACAACCCGTAAAGGGACCTTGTTCTAGGGCTCAAAATCAAAGTGAAGAAGCGGAGATGACGAGGGAGGAGCTAACTGAGAATATGGAGCTCCAAAAGGTTTTGAATGGTATAGTCTTTGACACTGACATCCTCATTGAGTTTGGTATGGAAACATTGTTTGATGTCGTTACCGTTCAAGGATGGAATCATCTTTTTGAACTACTTACTTCATTCTTGCACGAACTTGAATTGGTGAGTTTTTCAACAAGATGGATCTGTAGGAAGATGGAGGAATTACAACCACTGTAAGGGATGTTATGATCTGTTTGGATGATGAAACTCTAGGGATTATTCTGGGGGCACTCGTCGCAGGAGTTTGTACTATTGAAACATGAAAACCAACTGATGAATTTACCAAGCTTGCCATCAAACGAGGAGAGGTTAAATGTGTTAGGCTACCTAAGAAGTTTATCAAGGGGGAATATCATTCGATGTTTAAATTTGTCAACAAAGTACTAGTACTAGAATTGAGAAGTGCACAGTAGCATCTGTTGCAGACTTATTTCTTCTTGAGAAGATTGTCGATCTCGAGGAGATTAATTTCCCACTATCATTCTAGAGCATATGCATAGAGTCATGACCTGGGAAACGTCCAAGCATGGCATTCCTTATGGGTATCTACTGAATTTCATTTTTAACCACTTTGAAATACTTTTAGGAAGAGGGGCACTAGGTACCACCAACTAGATGTTTACTAAGGCCACTCTACTGGAATGTGAGTGCCTGATGGGACAAGCTCAGGGTTGATCTCAAGTTGCAGCTATTTTTAGGAACATGCCATTCTCAAACGGGAAGTAACTAATCTCACTAATATTCTGAGTAACAAGGAGGTCGAAATTGCAAAGCTTAAGTCAGAAAATCAGAAGGCGCTCTCAAGCGGATCTACTCTAGTCAAGCTAATGAAGAGGTGCTACAAATGTTGATGGATGAAAATGCACTTCTGCTGAAGACTAATGCCTCCCTTAGTGTGGAAGTTAAGATTCTCAATAGGCCTATTATCAAGGCTCATGAATATGCCAATGAGTGTCTGCTTATGTTCATGGGCACCCTCACTCCTCTTCCCCCTCCATCCTAAAATGTGTTTTTCTTGTTTTTGTCTAATCTTGTACACCAAACTCTTTTGGCTTTGTGTTTTTACTGAGTACAGTGGTTAGAATATATGATATGAAGCTCTTTCTGTTTACTTCCCTGTTCATGTGTGGTTTTATCATCTCTTTACGCTTTCATACGCATGTTATGTGTGGCCAATGACCCTGGATTCTTATCCGGTTTGTATTTTGACTTGAATATGTGTGCTGCTTCACCTTTTCAATGATGTCAAAAGGGGGAACTTTGTTGTCTGTTATGTGTTGTTATGTTCTTAATTAGGGAACTTTTGGAGAAGAAAGGTACCATTGAACTCAGGAGGAACATGTTTATCATTTGAATTAATGTTGTACACTCATATGAGGATATTTGCAGGTTGTTTTTCATCATCAAAAAGGGGAAATTGATCAGTTCTAATTCCATTAGATGTTTTGATGATCTCCTCACTAAAGTAGGGACACGGTCCTTTACGGAGTATCAATACTCGTCTAATAGTAACAATGTTGTCCAGTTGTAAAAGTTGTCTGCCTCAGGAAGTTGGTGAAGCATCAGCGTACTGCAACAACCAAAAGCTAAAAGGTTGTTTGTATGATGGGTAATAATTCTATATGGTATATATAAAACAAAAAACAACAACATTACGCATTCATTAAAAAGAGAGACTTTCTAGCTTCAAAACAACAAGGGACCTAATTGAGTGCTTCTAATTCTCTCTGTACCAGTTGTATCTTTGATTGCTTATAATAGTATGCTTCAAGTTTGTTTGAATCACTCTAAGATATAGGTTAAGGGTTAGGGTCTTACTTTTGAAGTCTATATGAATATGTTAGGATTAGTATAGCGAGTAGTGTTGTATATACTCTGGCTCATCTAAGTAATAAGCTGTATTATTTAGTGTGGAGATTCGCAGACTACTCTCGTTTTGTATACTGGTTTTACTTTTGCTTGGAGAAAATTAGTAAACGTAGTTTGAAAAGTCATGTTGAGACAGGTCGTGGTTGTACTCCCTTGAGCATGGAGGTTTCCACGTTAAGTTGTGTGTACAATCTTTGCATCAACATTTACTTTACTTTGTATTAGTATGACTGTGTTGAGGACCTTGTCCCATACATACTGTTGGATGCATACATTCCAACATAAGTGAATGTTCTTGTTGGCACAACTTGTTTCACACATCTGTTCCTCAAACTTTAATCTTCAAAATTCATATTTACAAAATCTAACAAATTCCCCCTTTTTGATGATGACAAATGATTTAAAGTAATAGCATGGAACAAATGGATGAGTACATACAGTTCATTTCATTAGCTAAACATTCTTCCCACTTTTGGCATCATTAAAACCTTGAATCACAAAATAGAAGATTTAAACAAGCAGGCAATTAGTTATAATAGGTAAAATAAGTAATAACAGTCGATCAAAACAAAACCAAGAAAACAACAAACCACAACATAGTCAATGAGTCAAATAAGTAAAACTCTTGCACCGAAACCAACTAAAAGAAAATGACTAAGACACAACTTTAAAAAATACAAATATTATGGTGATTTGGAGGGTGAAGGCAGAGCAGTGGTCGATAGAGGCTTGATCTTAAGGATGGCAAAGAGCTCTTTCAAAGATGTTATTTCTTCAACCAACCTATAATTTTCAAGTACATAAGATACATGTAATTGAACTAATGCAATTGAGTGAGCCAACCGAAGAGCAACAATTTTTTCATCCTTAGGCTCGAAGACGCTGAAGAGGACCATTCGCAACTCTCTAAGGGGCAGGTACAACAACCTGAATAACAGTTCAAAGTAAATCTGTCATAGTCTAATTTCTGAACATGCCACACATGAACAGGGATCTTAAAGTGCCCAAAGACTTCACCCAACCAGAATCCATAGCCTACCGAATACATTTTCTTATCCTCAAAACATATACGATGTATATGGTGCAACATAATCTTTGGTAGATCGAATGTATGACATGAAATTAACAATTCATCTGAGTAGGATCCATGTAGTTTGCCTCAATCCTTTTCTGCTTTCGAGGCAACAAAATATTATGTATGACATCAAAAAGAAGCTTATGTAAGGGAAGCATAGAACCTTTGTCAACACGAGTATAATCCTCTATGGTAGGATCATTTCAAAATATTCGACATATTTCCAAGGCATTTGGTAGTCCGTACAAAGGACACTAATTTTCTTCATATAGTGACACCATCCAGAGTTTTGAATGCCAGTACTTGTGAGATAATAGGCCTTGTAAGAGTGAACGGTTTCCCCGGAACTACAATAGAGATAGATGTTGTGGACCGTGTGGCAATAATATAAACTTGCCTTGTTTCGTTCCTTCCAATTTTCCTTCGGATGTTACCTTCAAGAAATAAGTCAATCCAACCCTTTGCATGTATAGTAAGCAGTATTCACCTATTTCTGCCCCTCCAAACACAGTAACAACCTTTCCCCGATCAGTCCTCTAAAAAAATTTGAGTTTCCTATTAGTACGAGCATCAAGACTATCTTCAATATTTTAAGAAAATTCTTCACCCTTACAGTGTTTTGTACACCACCTTCTTCAGTATCAGTATCTCCTAGGGTTTTAGATGATACTACTCTATTCCCACTCCCAGTACTCTCAGTGGATTCTTTAGGAAATACAGAAAGAGAATATTATCTTTTAGAAAATGTTCAAGTTTTATATAGGCTACATAATGCCACTTGAGATGATTACTATCATCAACTACATCTCTATTTACATTAGTAATAATGTAAATCAAAGGTCTTGCACAAACAACTTAATACATGTATCACAATTTACTGGATACATGTATTACGAAATTCTAAAAAGACTTCTAGAAAAACTAAGAGACAATTTTGGAAGACTAAACATAGATGCATTAATTCCAACACTTCCCCTCAACACATTTGCTTGATAACTCCAATGTTTCTCGAAGATAGCAAAGTTTTTCTCTAGGAAGTGTTTGGTGAAGATGTCAGCAAGTTGTTCTCCGACAATAATGCAACTGAATTTTGCCTTTCTCTTGTGCTTCTCGAATAAAATAGTACTTGATGGAAATATGCTTTGATCTTTTAATGGCTGACTGGATTCTTAGCAATTGCAATTGTTGATTTGTTATCGCAATACAAAATATTCCCTCTTTTTTTCACTAATGTCTTCAAATATTCTTCTAAGCCAAATAGCTTGGAAGTAGCCTTAGCTGCTAAAACATATTCTACTTTGGCAGTGGATTGAGCAACAACACTTTGCTTTTTTGATAACCATGAACAAATACTTGATCCAAATAAGAAAGCATAACCAGAAGTACTCTTTGTGTCATCTATACTTCCAGCCCAATCAATATCAGAATAACCAATTAAGTTCAAATCTCCACCAAATTTGTACATTATCCCACAATCCGTTGTTCCTTGCAAGTAGTGCAGAACACACTTTGTAGCTCCAAAATTCACTTGGCTTGGTTCTTGCATGAATCTGGATAATAAACTAGCAGCAAACATAATATCTGGCATTGTTGAAGTAATATATAACCAACTTCCAATCAAGCTCCTATAAAGTGAGCTATTAGCTTTCTTTTCTCCATCATCTTTTCTAAACTTCTCATTTGCTGCTTATGGTATGGCCACAAACCTGCAATCCATCGTGTTGAATTTTTGAAGAATACTTTTAGTATATTTATTTTGAGAAATGAAAATTCATTCTTTCACTTGAGAAACTTCGATGCCCAAGAAATAATTTAGCAACCCAAGATCACTCATTTCATAGTCTTGCATCATATCTTGCTTGATTTTTTGCATTATCTCTTTATATCATTTCCTGGTTTTCGCGTGAAGCCTCTAGCAACCAACTTTGCTTTGTGCTTTTGAATATATCCTTCGTGATTGAGTTTGATTTTGTAAATACATTTTAGACTTAAAACTTCTCTTTCTCTGGGTATAGCAACAAGCTCCCAAGTATTAATTTTTTCAATCATCCGAATTTCTTCTTTCATGGCTTTCTTCCAAACATCATACTTTATTGCTTCATTATAATTTTCTGTCTCAACACCGGCAAAGTTATATTCTTGATAAATGACACTCAAAATTTTTGTTCCTCTTGGAGGCGGTTATTCATCATCTGAATATGGAATTTCTCCTCCTTGAGGGACATTTTCCTCTTTCTCATCCTCTTCTTGATTTGAAGATATGATAGCAGTATTCTCTGTCTTTTTATCCTTCCAATTCCATGTTGTTTTTCCATAAAAAATGACATCTCTACTAACAACAAGTTTGGTAGTGTTGACACCGAGAATCCTATATCCTTTTGTCACATCACTATAACCAAGAAATATACATTTTTTACTTTTTCATACAAATACACCTGAAATTGTAAAATGACTTACAGAAGGTTTCATTCCACTCCAAGCTTCAACTGGGTGTCTTGTCCTTTAGTGCCTTTGCCGGGCACGTGTTAAGGATGTACACTATGCACTGCTTCTGCCCAAAAATATTTTGGCAGCTCTTTCTCATTCGTCATAGTTCTAGCCATCTCAATAATTGTTTTATTTCTTATTTCAAATTCACCATTTTTTAGGAGTGTACCCTGCTGTAAGTTGCTTCTGAATGCCATCATTTTTGCAATATTCTTCACATTTTAGACTTGTCTATTCACCACCTCTATCACTGCGAATGGTTTTGATGCTGCAACCTTTTTGTTTCTCAACAAGGGCTTCAAATTTATTGAATGTAGCAAATGTTTCTGACTTTTCTTTGAAGAAATAAACCCAAGTCATTCTTGAGAAATCATCAAAAAAATTTGAAAATAACTTTGACTTCCAAGAGATGGAGTCTTTTGGTTCGCAAATGTCGGTATGGGCTAGTTCCAAAAATAATCTTGCTCTCCAAGACATCTCTTTTGGGAAATACTTTCTATGTTGCTTTCCCATTATACAACTTTCACATGGATCCACCTCAGTATGTATCTCAGGAAGGCCTTGCACCATGGATTTTTTCTTGAGAAGCTTCAAACCATGAAAATTCAAGTGACAAATATTTTGTGCCAAAGCCATGAATAATCTACAATTTCATTTTTAATGCATTGTAATGAAATTGCAAAGGAAAGTTTCTTTTTATCATCCTTACTTCACAATGACTTAATTTGGATCAATTTTATCAGTAATCCTGCAATAATTATTTCTAAACAAAAGAGAATAACCATTTTCTATGAGTTGACCAACACTAAGAAAATTTTCTTCGAAGTCAGGAACATAAATGTAATACCCCGTAGCCAAAACAGACCAAAAATCAGTTTTTCAGAAAAATCTACAGGTGCAACCAACGTGTGGCATCGACGGACCGTAGTCTGACCCACGGTCCGTCCTGCACAACCGTCAATGGGATCAGAAACTCCCAAAAATTTCAGCCCAGAAAAATTGGTTAAGTCTTGGACGACGGACGGACTTATGGTCCGTAGGTCAGATGAAGGTCCGTAGTCCGTGACTGTCGATCAAGACTCCCTTCACCCACAGAAAAATTGGTTAAGTCTTGGACGACAGACGGAATTACGGTCTGTAGGTCAGACGACGGTCCTTAGTTCGTGACCGTCGATCAAGACTCCCTTCACCCACTCTCTGACAAGAGCTACGGATCACCAGCACGGTCCATAGGTGGAAAATTTGCAGACAGTTAAGGGGAAATGCAGTTGGGTCAACTTCAACTGGTCATACCTCTTATAAAAATATGAATTAGGTGTCTCATGAACCACCAACAGATAGATAATTTAATTATCTTTCCATAGCCACCGACCTTGCTAAAATCAGACCTCCGAGTAAGAAGTTATGCCCATTTTAGTAAAGGCCTGTCGAACAGGCCCAGTCAACAGACCCAACGACGGGGCGTCGGTCAGACGACAGACCGTCTGTCCTGACGGTCGTTTGGTTCGACAGCAACTTTCCCAGGGGTCTTTTTAACCTTTACCAATTACATCGTTTTGACCCTCAATCATCATATTTTAGTCAGTTTAAGCCTAGAAACATAATTAAAACATATCTAAGTTAAATCATTAAATCAAAACTTAGAAAATTAGAAGCAAGAGAGGAGAAAAATCTCAAGAACCCTAGTTTAAGAACGCCACGAGCTCCAGCAGTTGCAGTCCCAAAACTTAAGTATTTTTCCGTGGATTTCATCACCAGGTATGTGTGATTTCACTAGTGGGTTCCTTTCACCCTTTGGGTCCCTAGTTTTCAGTCAGATTCTTGATTCTCTTATCATGATTAAATCTATGGTTTCTAGAACTTTGATAGAACTTCATGTATTTATTAAATATATGTTCCAAATCAGATTATCATGTTATTACTGAGATTATCGCACGAATTTCAGAACCCTAGCTTTGTATTTCTTTATTTCTTGAATTACACAACTAGGTCAGATATTTCAGACACTTCAGATATACATGCCTGAGTTATAAATGCATAATTACCAAATTAATTGTTGCATTCTCAGTTTGCATGTTCAGTTTCGCGCTATCTAGTATTTACAGAAACTCAGACATAATCAGTTAATTTACAAAATTCATTGGGAGTAGCATAATACCGAGTTGGACTAGGGTTTAACGTACCCAATAGTCCCAGAACTACTAGCCAAGTTAGTTGTAAGTCCGCTCTGTGGGCAATCAGTTTAGTGATCACGCCGGCATGCCTTTATATCTATGACAGGGTATATTGGGTCCTCTCGATGGGGCGTATGCATCGGACTCCACATTTAGCTCATGTGGTTTTATTATCGGTTATTAGTAGCTCCCACAGTTCAGTCAGACTCTCTGCATTGACCATTTATCAGTATATTCAGTATTCAGTTTCAGCATGTTATAAATTGTCATTGCATCCAGTTAGCTCAGAAATCAGCATATCATGTTCAGATTATTATACTTGATTTTATGCTTGTTCAGTTATGTTTTATTTCAACTTTACTCTATCCTACATGCTCAGTACCTTTCAAGTACTGACGCATACGTGCACTACATCTTCTCGTGATGTAGGTTCATGTTCTCAGCATCGAGATCACGCATAGATTGATTTCCCGATCTCCAGTTAAGGAGATTCAGTGGTGAGTCCTCATTCTCCGAGGACAACTGTCATGAGTTTCATTTCAGTCTTTAGTTATTTAGTTTCAGTTTTTGCTAGATTTAGCTAGGGCTTATCCCAGTATTTCTAGTCCAGTTTAGAGGCTTATTTCAGAAATAGTTAGTTTCAGCTTAGTAGTGAGTTAATATTCTTTGTATTAAACTCATCAGTTTTTCATATATCTCAATTTTAGCATATGGGTATTCCCCATCTTTTCAGATCTAATTATGATTTAGTTTCCGCATCAGTTTATTATCTTTAGTATGCTCATGATCATGCCAGCAGGGTTAGCTTGGGATCACTTGTGGTCCTAGGTTCCGTGTCCGCGTCTTGGGGAGAGCTCGGGAGTGACAAAACTTGGTATCAGAGCACTTGTTCAAGAGTCCTAGGATTTCTGAAA
>CM040621.1:65744296-65766644 GCA_022817965.1 Solanum lycopersicoides | reverse complement strand
AAGATGAAGAAAAGGTAACTCTCTTTGATCTTAAACAAAACTTGAGTGTGTCAAATGTTAAAAGGTTGAGCAATCTAGTCGCTGTGTTGATTGACTCTATCATTAAGTTAACAACTGAAAAGTTTTGATGAACAACCACCTAGATATCCTTCATGAAAAAAGGTAGTTGTGGTTGATCAAATTTCTACTGTGGAAGAACAATTGATAGTTCTAGAAGCTAAATATCTAGAACCTAATGAAAGACAAAAATGGTGACTACTATAACTTCTAAGGGAAAGAATGAGGCGAACAACTTGCAGCTAGAGCTTGAAAATAAGTTACACAATGCAAAACTGAAGATGAACTTGGCTGTAGAAATAAATATTGTGCTGGAAAGTGACCTGGTCCGTGTAAAAGAGGAATTGAATAATCCCTCAAATCGACTACTTCCTCTAAAATGCTTACAAATGTAATTAGTAAGGGTAACAATAGTAGAAGAGGTATGGGTTGTAAGAAGACAAATTACTCATACAATCCTCACACCAAAAATATTAATGTTGTTGATAATATACAATGTTTGCATTGCAGGCGAGATGGTCAATTTAAGAAAGAGTGTCCAGCCTAGAAGAGATCTCAAGTAAGTTCCTCAAACTATTCTCAACAGAAGAACATGCAGAAGACGGGACCTGGTCGTGCATCTGGTCCTAAGTTGAAGAAAATTAGTCTTCCTCACTGGACAAAGAACTCATTTATCACTCCTTTATGTGGTTATTGGGAACTCCGACTAAAGTGGGTTCCCAAGGCTAACAAGTGATATGGTATGCAGGTGGAGGAAGTAGCAACAGTCCGTGTTGGTTCATGAATAGTGTATGTTCAAAACACTTGACTGGGAAAACCGAAAACTTCCTCTCTCAAGGCACTTCAAGGTGGATGTGTCTTATTTATCAATGACAAGAAAAGGTATATTCTTGGTGCATGCATGGTCAGGTAATATGTGGAACATACCATTGAGGATGTGTACAATGTAAATGGTTGACGTACAATCTTTCAAGTATTTCACAAATTCTTTATGAACTAAATTGAGTGAAGTTCCTATGAGATAAATGGGTGATCACAACTTGATTTCTCGGATGATGATGCTGACATGAAGGAGATGCAAGAGCATGTATTGTTGATCTAAACATTGCTTGTTGCAACAGTCTCACTTCCTTTGATGCTCAAGGTGAGAATACGATTCTATGAGGCATAAGACTTTGCGAGTTGAGCTCTTCTCTCCTCATACTATGTCAAGGGACTTGGCCCACGGTCTGCGTAAATAAAAATTACAGATGAAAAAGTTTGTGATGCTTGTGCTAAAGAGAAGCATATTAGGTCTAGCAGATCTTTAATCTTCCAAAGAATTCTCTGCTGAAGTGGTGAATACCACATGTTCTCTGACCTAAAGGGTGATATTGATAAGTTTGATCTCAATGGTATGAAAGAATGATTGTGAGATATTCTTCATGTAACAAGTCTTATCAGGTTCATAAACAAGAAAAATCCCTTGAAAAAAGGTGTTCATGTGATCTTTTGATGAGTCAGGAAGAATTAAGCAGCCGCAAAACAAAGAAGTTTCTAAGATAGAAGAGTTGCTTCAGATTCAGAGAGATGGGTAACTAGTGAGCTTGTTGAAGAACATCCTCTTCATGAATCCAGCGAGCTCAAGGAAGCTGATATAGATGATGAACCTGATGAGGGACCCGGTCCTGTACACAAGGCTGAAGAAAGATGATATAGTTTAAACTGATAACGTGAATTGTGAAGGTGAGAATGTAAAAGTTGATTAACGCTCAGTTTGAAAGAAGAAAATTATGCCACTCGTTTCCTGAAAAGCTGACAGCTTGTCCAAGTTCTTTTTCAATGATGGTTTCGAATGAGGTAAAATCAACAAATCCTCCTTTTCAAATCACAAGGAAAGGACTCGCTGATTATTCAAGTATACATCGACGATATCATCTTTGAAGCAGCTTGTGAGGCGTTGGGTGAAAAGTTTGTTGAACTCATGAGAAGTAAGTTGTGAACTGAGCATGATGGAAAAATTTAATTTCTTCCTAGAGCTGTAAATCAAGCAAACTTCTAAAGCTTTCCGAAAAGGAAGATCAAGTGGTTGAAACCTTGACCAAAGTTCTAAGCAAGGACCCGTTTTTCAAGAACATGGACCTGGTTCCAAATTAGAGAAGCTACTGAAGAAGTTTCATATTATGGAAGCTAAGTCAATTAATACTCCCATGGAACTAACTCGAAGCTGAGTGATGATGGATCCGGTACATATGTAAGATACAAGTGTTAGGAAAGCAAGATTCCAAGCTTTTCGACAGAATAACATTTGAAGGTTGCTAAGAGAATCGTGAGACTTTTGATGAAGACAAGGACATGGTTCTACTCTATCCATCAGGAAATTGTGTGTTGATTGAAGGTAGATGGTGATGCTGATTATGATGGGTATCAAGTTGATAGAAAGACAAAATGTAGGCTGGTGTGCTCAACTCATGTGGATCAAACAACAGCTTGATGCTTTTAATATGGCTCCTCAGGTTAATCCTCTCTTGTGCTATCACGAGTGCTCTCACTATGGCCAACAACTCAGTCCACCATAAAAATACTAGGCATATTTACGTGAGACATCACTTTCTGAAGGATCATGTTGAGAAAGGAAATATCAGCTTGTAATTATGTAAGATCAAAGATCAATTCAATGATGTCTTCACAAAAGCTCTGACTAGGGACCCGTTCCAGATTAGAAAATTGAAGTTGGGAATGCTGAAATTGAAATGAATAGACCCTCCTGCAACAATCAACCCTCTCATGACTATGCAAAGGGAGCAGAAGGGATGAAAGAAAAGAGAGGTCAGGACAGATCAAGGCAATCCCATTCAACCTATAGAGGGGGACCTGGTTCATTCTCGAAGGTTAGCACTATTAACATTGCATTTTGTATTATGCATGAAAACTGTTGCAATTTCCACTTATCTGTCACCCAGGTATTTGTTCGTTGAGCCACTTTTGAATACCAAGATGACACTCTCTTTCACATACCCCCTTCCACTTCTCTTGTTCTCCATATTTCTTTCATATCCCTATAAAACTCCACCTCCCCTTCCAACAAATCATTAATCTTCAAAACCTTCTTTTCTATTCACTCAAAAACAATTCAAATGTTTGAATCTTTTGTTCCTATTGGAGAATTTTTTGTTAAAAGAATTTTTCGAGTGTTAAGAGGGACCAGGTCCAGCAAGAAAAATAAAGGTGGAAAAGATGATGTTCAAAGGGAAAAGGTTGATACTCCGAGAGTTCAGTATATTCTTAATAGGAGGGTGTCTCACTTTATAATAAAAATTGAAAAAATTGATATGGTACCTTAGTTATTGACCTATTCATCTCGAAGGCCTTAAGTAAGTTTCATCTTGCTAATCCTTATGTCATGAGAAACTCAGGATTGATTTAAAATCTATGACAACTGCTCTCGCCAATAGAGATACTAAAATAGTTGGTTGAAGGCTTAGCTTCTGGAGGAACAATCGGAGGATCAGGTACAACAGATCAAAAAGGTTGGCAGCAAAGCATGTTGAACCTTTAGAGAAGCTTCTAAAAAAAATGCTAAGGGATATGTACTACTAATAGTATTCTTTCTATCCCTTGTTCCTAAGCCATCCCCTCTCTCCCTAAATTCCCATGTCAATTTTCCTTTCTCTTTTCTATCGACACTCAATGAGAATTTTCTTGGTTCTTTCATTATGATGTTTGCAATGCTTCGATGGATGATCTTTTATTTATGAATGAATAATGTCTTGTTTTTACTGAATTGTCTCATTACTTTATGCATTTTTACTCATGCTCAGTGTTACCTAAGTGCCATGAATTTTCTTGAACTACATTTCTCGAAACTTGGTTTACTGTTTTAAACCTTTTTTATGATATCAAAAGGGGGATGATTGTTAAGGTATGAGATGCATGATGATGGTATGGTATGCGATTAATGATGACACGGGTTATTTATGAGATCAATGATGACATGGTTACGCCGATAGGGGGAAGAAATTCTACTTGAAGGAGACATGGGCTTGCCGATAGGGGGAAGAAGTTGAAAAGGTTTGTCATCATCAAAAAGGGGAAATTTCTATTTTGTTGATGTTTTGATGATTTGAGAAACATCAGGAAGATGCAAAAAGGGGATCAATCAATTTACCTCAAGAGACATGCTGATAGGGAACTGTTGAAAGGGGCGAGAAGACTTGGGGTTCCAATAAAGGACGAGATCCTTTATATTGGGATTGAAGATAGGTCCAATGAATGGATAAACTCATGTGAGAAACATTTGTGTGTCATCATCAAAAGGGAAAATGATATGTTCTAGGTGTTTTGATGATCCTCACAAATGCGGAGTCTAATAAGGGCCAAATCCAGGAAAGGGTCCTCTGGTATTGAGTCTTATGAAAGGGGTAATGAATGAATAAGCTCAGCATAAGGATTATTTGTGGGTATTCATCAAAAAGGGGGAAAATGTTATATTCTAGGGTTTTTGATTTTGATGATCCTCACAAATGCAGGGACCTAGTCCCCGATAGAGTTCTCTCCATTCGATGCATAATAAGATACATCTGTAAGGCGCTAGCACACCGAACCAATCAGAATGGAACAGGGTGTTTGTCAAACGGGTAATAACTCTTTGTGGTTGATATTTTCATCATGACAAACACCATGTTAAATTCATTCATTCAATGGAATAATTCAGCCAGCAAGTCTCTTTCGGAACTCTCAAAGAACACAGCAAAAGACTTGGTCCCGGAAAGTGTGCGTATGAGAAAAGGATGAAAAGACAACTATCAAAAAGCTACCAACTCTGATGTGGTTGATGCACAAATTTTCATGACAGCAGGCTCTCAACCAATAGCCTCGTCCAAAGGTTTTTTGTCCATTTAAATATAGTCTCTTCTCCAACAACACAAACACAAGATTTTGGCAAGAAAAACACGCAAGCTAAAAAGGAAAAAGCCATCTTCAAGGTAGAACAATACTCATACTCACTAAAAGGATCTGATAGAGTGGTGAAGCATCTTTATTGAGTTTACGTTTTGTGTCTATCACTTTATAGTTTTTGCAACTTGAAATTTTTCAAGAACACTTGGAAGAACTCATTGTCAAGAAGTATTCTCCGGCAAGCACAAGGACTTGATCAAACTGAAAGTGGGTCCGCTTATTTATAGTGGGCAACATTTTGCTGCTTAGTCAAAATTCTAAGTCATCAATATGCTAGTTGATTTAGTGGGTCCGCTTAGTCAAAGTCTAGGTCATTTGGAGCGTGGTGGTTTAGTGGGCAACCTGTGTGTTTCTTAGTCAAATTCTAAGTTGTCTAGTGGTGACAACATAGTGGGCAGTGTGGTATCTGGTTAGGCTCAGTAAGTGATAGATTTATCACTTTGTTGTGAGATTACTAACTTTGTCACATTGGTTTTAACCGGGTTTCAATTTTGCTTGATAAGATTAGTGAAGACGGTTGAAAATCATGGGTGACAGGTTGTGGTTTTACTCCCTTGACCAAGGAGGTTTCCACGTAAAATCATTGTGCATATTTTACTTCAAGCCATTTACTTCCTGTATTTGTTTCAACTATTGTTCTTGTTAAGTCAAGGGAGTTGGTCCATTGACTGTTAGTGGACGCATACATTCTATAAGATTCCTCTCCCAAAATAGGTACACATGAGTCTTTACCAGTACTAAAAAACAAACATGACTCCACAACTTCCTCACCTAAATTGAGTAGACATGAGTCGACTCCATCACCGAAAAACCATAAAGACTCCACAACTTCCTCAGCAAAATGTGTACACATGAGTCTATGATATAACCAAAAGAACACCATGACTCCACAACTTCCTCACCCAAAATGAGTACACATGAGTTAACATCATAACCAAAGAAACAACATGACTTCACAACTTCCTCACCTAAAATGAGTACACATGAGTCCACTCCATCACCAAATAAAAACCATGATTCCAAGTACACATGATCCACACCATTACCAACTAAACACCACGACTCCACGCCATCCTCACTTGAAATGGAGTACGCAAAAAAGTTAAGAGTCTATTCCATCAGCCAATAACCATTAGGACTCCATGACTTTGGGAGTCAAGTTTAAATGACATGCAAAATTAGGATTTTGTGGAGGAATGAACTTCAAAATGGAGTCTACAAGGCCACACCTCACTGAAAAAAGATCATCAAATTCATCATCAAAACGAGAAAAAGAGCCAAAGTCAACAATTCCAAAGTGGATACAGGGGTAGCAACCAAATGAAGCACATACATGAAATAGATGAAAAAAATATTATTAATTATTATTACTTATTTCTTTCTTATAATCAAAGTTTACTTGTAATCCAAGTAATACCATAAATAATATTTAATAAGGAATAGATCTTATATGTACATTGGTTATTTGATTGTGCAATATATTAAAGTGGTTATTGTACTAAACAATAAATAATATGTGTGTACTTAGTACAATATAGTTTGTTAGTAACCAAAGCAGCAAAACTAGAGGGATTAATGTGTATACATATAATTTTTATGATCACTTGACATATGTGGATTAGAACAATTCATTAAATATCAGCATATTCAGCATTCCAAGAGAGACTGGATCTGATTTTTCAACCCGATGCATATATTATGTTTCTATAGTTTGTTAGTCACCAAAGTGACTAAACTAATATGTATAAAATTATTCACAGGCACAAAATTTTATGATATTATTTGTGCTTTGTATTTATATAGTTTGTTAGTCAGCAAAGTGGCTAAACTAGAGAAATTAGCGTCTACACGTATCATGTTTACCTTCACCTGATGCATATATTATGTTTCTGTAGTTTGTTAGTCACCAAAGCAGCTAAACTAAAATGTATAAAATTATTTACATGCGCAAAATTTTATGATATTATGTGTGATTTGTATTTATATAGTTTGTTAGCCACCAAAGTGGCCAAAATAGAAAAATTAACGTCTACACATATCATTCTTATGATCACTTGATGCATGTATTATGTTTCTATAGTTTGTTAGTCACCAAAGTGACCAAACTAAAATGTATAAAATTATTTACATGCACAAAATTTTATGATATTATGTGTGCTTTGTATTAATATAGTTTGTTAGTCACAAAAGTGGCCAAATTAGAGAAATTAACGTCTCCACATATCATGTTTATGATCACTTGATACATGTATTATGTTTGTATAATTTGTTAGTCACCAAAGTGGTCAAACTAAAATGTTTAAAATTATTCACATGCATAGCATTTATGAGATTATTTATGCATTTGTATCCATATAGCTTGTTAGTCACCATAGTGGTCAAACTAGTATGGTTGAGAAAAATATGCACTTATAATATTTTCATATATCGATGAAGGTTAATCAAAGGCTTATATTGAAAAATAAATAGATAATTTGACTTTCGCTATTGCTAGAACTTAAAACATTTATCAAAAGGTGAATCTATCATTTTACGAATAGTGAAAATTATTAGGTTAATAAATATTTTCAGTCAAACATATATTGTATATTCAAAGATGTCGTATATCTTTGATAAAATTATTTAATTGCCTATTAAAGATTTAAAAATGACATTTAAATTATGATAGTATGTCGTATTATCTACCCAAAGGAGAATTACGATGTACTTTTATTGTTTTACTCAATTCAGTTTATTTTTTTATATGTGAGCATATATATCTATTTGCAGTTATTCCTCTTCATTCACATGTTTTGTATGTTAATGTGTTCAATAGATTGAACTTCTCTTAATGAAATGAACAATTTCAATTCCACTTAGGTGTGATAGATCTTGACTTGACTCTACAAAATGACAAACCTACTGTCATTACTTATAAGAGCAGTGAGATTGAGAAGTTTCTTTTATAAATTATGAGAGCACTCTAAAAGATTGAGTCTTATGTTCATACGAATGATTGTTGCTAACAACATTAAGAATACTATTCCACAAACAGAAAGTGTCACAGGATACCTGAAGTTCGTGGAAAAATATTTTGGTTCTGCTGATAATTTTTTCGCGTGTATACTAATGGCGGAGTTCACGACCATGAAGTTTGATGGGTCACACAGTATGCAAAATCATATCATCGAGATGTCAAACATTGCAACAAGACTTTCGACCTTGGGGGAAGAAAGTGGATGGAATATTCTTGGTTCAGTTTATTATGAACCTATTACCTCATGAGTATGGACCATTCCAAATTAACTATAACACTATTAAGGATAAGTTAATGTTAGTGAATTGTCCAGTATGCTTACTCAAGAGGAGTCAAGACTTAAGAAATAAGGAGTTCGTTTCATTAACCGTATGGGTCAAGGAGTTGGTAAAAGACTTAAAGTGAAGGCCAACAAGTGTAAAAGAAAGCACCTGCTTAAGTTCCACAGGATGGTCATAATGAATTCAAGGTCGATGTGTGTGGTTTCTCTAGAAAGGAAGGAAATTTTCACTAAACGAAAGTTCTGTTTATTTGTGACATAAACGTTTGGGTCATTTATCCAAAGAAAGATTAAAAAGACTAGTAAAGAAAAAGATTCTTCTATATCTAAATTTTATTGATCTTGATATATGTTAAAAAGACTAGTAAAGAAAAAGATTCTTCTATATCTAAAGTTTATTGATCTTGATATATGTTTGGATTGTATGAAAGGAAAGCAAACCAAACATATCAAGAAAGGTGCCACAAAGAGCACCCAGCTTCTGGAAATTATACACACTGACATTTTTGGATCCTTTGATATTCCATCTTTTGGTGGAGAAAAATATTTTATCATCTTTATCATTGATTTTTCATATTATGGATTTATCTATTTGTTAAAAGAAAAAATCTTAAACAGCGGACGCTCTCAAAGTTTATGTTAATGAGGTTGAAAGACATTTAGCTAAAAAGTGAATATCATTAGATCAAATAGAGGTGGTGAATGTTACGAAAAGTATAAAGAATCAGGACAATGTCCAAGTCCATTTGTAAAAATCCCTCGAATAACATGGCATATGTGCACAATATACTATGCCAGGAACACCTCAACAAAATCGTATTGGTGAAAGGCATAATCGAACACTTACGGATATTGTTAGGAGTAGGATGATTAATTCCTCATTACCCAAATTATTATGGATGTATGCTCTTAAAATCATTGTATATTTATTGAACAAGATTCCTAGTAAGGCAGTTTCAAAAGATCTCTTTTGAACTGTGTACTGAAGACTAATGCTGAAGACTAATGCCTCCCTTAGTGTGGAAGTTAAGATTCTCAATAGGCCTATTATCAAGGCTCATGAATATGCCAATGAGTGTCTGCTTATGTTCATGGGCACCCTCACTCCTCTCCCCCTCCATCCTAAAATGTGTTTTTCTTGTTTTTGTCTAATCTTGTACACCAAACTCTTTTGGCTTTGTGTTTTTACTGAGTACAGTGGTTACAATATATGATATGAAGCTCTTTCTGTTTACTTCCCTGTTCATGTGTGGTTTTATCATCTCTTTACGCTTTCATAAGCATGTTATGTGTGGCCAATGACCCTGGATTCTTATCCGGTTTGTATTTTGACTTGAATATGTGTGGTGCTTCACCTTTTCAATGATGTCAAAAGGGGGAAGTTTGTTGTCTGTTATGTGTTGTTATGTTTGTTATGTTCTTAATTAGGGAACTTTTGGAGAAGAAAGGTACCATTGAACTCAGGAGGAACATGTTTATCATTTGAATTAATGTTGTACACTCATATGAGGATATTTGCAGGTTGTTTCTCATCATCAAAAAGGGGAAATTGATCAGTTCTAATTGCATTAGATGTTTTGATGATCTCCTCACTAAAGTAGGGACACGGTCCTTTACGGAGTATCAATACTCGTCTAATAGTAAAAATGTTGTCCAGTTGTAAAAGTTGTCTGCCTCAGGAAGTTGGTGAAGCATCAGCGTACTGCAACAACCAAAAGCTAAAAGGTTGTTTGTATGATGGGTAATAATTCTATATGGTATATATAAAACAAAAAACAACAACATTACGCATTCATTAAAAAGAGAGACTTTCTAGCTTCAAAACAACAAGGGACCTAATTGAGTGCTTCTAATTCTCTCTGTACCAGTTGTATCTTTGATTGCTTATAATAGTACGCTTCAAGTTTGTTTGAATCACTCTAAGATATAGGTTAAGGGTTAGGGTCTTACTTTTGAAGTCTATATGAATATGTTAGGATTAGTATAGCGAGTAGTGTTGTATATACTCTGGCTCATCTAAGTAATAAGTTGTATTGTTTAGTGTGGAGATTCGCAGACTACTCTTGTTTTGTATACTAGTTTTACTTTTGCTTGGAGAAAATTAGTAAACGTAGTTTGAAAAGTCATGTTGAGACAGGTCGTGGTTGTACTCCCTTGAGCATGGAGGTTTCCACGTTAAGTTTTGTGTACAATCTTTACATCAGCATTTACTTTACTTTGTATTAGTATGACTGTGTTGAGGACCTTGTCCCATACATATTGTTGGATGCATACATTCCAACATAAGTGAATGTTCTTGTTGGCACAACTTGTTTCACACATCTGTTCCTCAAACTTTAATCTTCAAAATTCACATTTACAAAATCTAACAAATTCCCCCTTTTTGATGATGACAAATGATTTAAAGTAATAGCATGGAACAAATGGATGAGTACATACAGTTCATTTCATTAGCTAAACATTCTTCCCACTTTTGGCATCATTAAAACCTTGAATCAAAATAGAAGAACTAAACAAGCAGGCAATTAGTTATAATAGGTAAAAAAGTAATAAAGTCGATCAAAACAAAACCAAGAAAACAACAAACCACAACATAGTCAATGAGTCAAATAAGTAAAACTCTTGCACCGAAACCAACTAAAAGAAAATGACTAAGACACAACTTTAAAAAATACAAATATTATGGTGATTTGGAGGGTGAAGGCAGAGCAGTGGTCGATAGAGGCTTGATCTTAAGGATGGCAAAGAGCTCTTTCAAAGATGTTATTTCTTCAACCAACCTATAATTTTCAAGTACATAAGATACATGTAATTGAACTAATGCAATTGAGTGAGCCAATCGAAGACAACAATTTTTTCATCCTTAGGCTCGAAGACGCTGAAGAGGACCATTCGCAACTCTCTAAGGGCAGGTACAACAACCTGAATAACATTTCAAAGTAAATCTGTCGTAGTCTGATTTCTGAACATGCCACACGTGAACAGGGATCTTAAAGTGCTCAAAGACTTCACCCAACCAGAATCCATAGCCCATCGAATACATTTTCTTATCCTCAAAACATATACGATGTATATGGTGCAACATAATCTTTGGTAGATCGAATGTATGACATGAAATTAACAATTCCATCTGAGTAGGATCCATGTAGTTTGCCTCAATCCTTTTCTGATTTCGAGGCAACAAAATATTATGTATGACATCAAAAAGAAGCTTATGTAAGGGAAGCATAGAACCTTTGTCAACACGAGTATAATCCTCTATGGTAGGATCATTTCAAAATATTCGACATATTTCCAAGGCATTTGGTAGTCCGTACAAAGGACACTAATTTTTTCATATAGTGACACCATCCAGAGTTTTGAATGCCAGTACTTGTGAGATAATAGGCCTTGTAAGAGTGAACGGTTTCCCCGGAACTACAATAGAGATAGATGTTGTGGACCGTGTGGCAATAATATAAACTTGCCTTGTTTCGTTCCTTCCAATTTTCCTTCGGATGTTACCTTCAAGGAATAAGTCAATCCAACCCTTTGCATGATAGTAAGCAGTATTCACCTATTTCTGCCCCTCCAAACACAGTAACAACCTTTCCCCGATCAGTCCTCTGAAAAAAATTTGAGTTTCCTATTAGTACGAGCATCAAGACTATCTTCAATATTTTTAGAAAATTCTTCACCCTTACAGTGTTTTGTACACCACCTTCCTCAGTATCAGTATCTCCTAGGGTTTTAGATGATACTACTCTATTCCCACTCCCAGTACTCTCAGTGGATTCTTTAGGAAATACAGAAAGAGAATATTATCTTTTAGAAAATCTTCAGTTTTATATAGGCTACATAATGCCACTTGAGATGATTACTATCTTCAACTACATCTCTATTTACATTAGTAATAATGTAAATCAAAGGTATTGCACAAACAACTTAATACATGTATCACAATTTACTGGATACATGTATTACGAAATTCTAAAAGACTTCTAGAAAAACTAAGAGACAATTTTGGAAGACTAAACATAGATGCATTAATTCCAACACTTCCCCTCAATGCATTTGCTTGATAACTCCAACGTGTTCTCGAAGATAGCAAAGTTTTTCTCTAGGAAGTGTTTGGTGAAGATGTCAGCAAGTTGTTCTCCGACAATAATGCAACTGAATTTTGCCTTTCTCTTGTGCTTCTCGAATAAAATAGTACTTGATGGAAATATGCTTTGATCTTTTAATGGCTGACTGGATTCTTAGCAATTGCAATTGTTGATTTGTTATCGCAATACAAAATATTCCCTCTTTTTTTCACTAATGTCTTCAAATATTCTTCTAAGCCAAATAGCTTGGAAGTAGCCTTAGCTGCTAAAACATATTCTACTTTGGCAGTGGATTGAGCAACAACACTTTCCTTTTTTGATAACCATGAACAAATACTTGATCCAAATAAGAAAGCATAACCAGATAAACTCTTATGTCATCTATACTTCCAGCCCAATCAATATCAGAATAACCAATTAAGTTCAAATCTCCACCAAATTTGTACATTATCCACAATCCATTGTTCCTTGCAAGTAGTGCAGAACACACTTTGCAGCTCCAAAATGCACTTGGCTTGGTTCTTGCATGAATCTGGATAATAAACTAGCAGCAAACATAATATCTGACATTGTTGAAGTAATATATAACCAACTTCCAATCAAGCTCCTATAAAGTGAGCTATTAGCTTTCTTTTCTCCATCATCTTTTCTAAACTTCTCATTTGCTGCTTATGGTATGGCCACAAACCTGCAATCCATCGTGTTGAATTTTTGAAGAATACTTTTAGTATATTTATTTTGAGAAATGAAAATTCATTCTTTCACTTGAGAAACTTCGATGCCCAAGAAATAATTTAGCAACCCAAGATCACTCATTTCATAGTCTTGCATCATATCTTGCTTGATTTTTTGCATCATCTCTTTATATAATTTCCTGGTTTTCGCGTAAAGCCTCTAGCAACCAACTTTGCTTTGTGCTTTTGAATATATCCTTCGTGATTGAGTTTGATTTTGTAAATACATTTTAGACTTAAAACTTCTCTTTCTCTGGGTATAGCAACAAGCTCCCAAGTATTAATTTTTTCAATCATCCGAATTTCTTCTTTCATGGATTTCTTCCAAACATCATACTTTATTGCTTCATTATAATTTTCTGTCTCAACACCGGCAAAGTTATATTCTTGATAAATGACACTCAAAATTTTTGTTCCTCTTGGAGGCGGTTATTCATCATCTGAATCTGGAATATCTCCCCCTTGAGGGACATTTTCCTCTTTCTCATCCTCTTCTTGATTTGAAGATATGATAGCAGTATTCTCTGTCTTTCTATCCTTCCAATTCCATGTTGTTTTTCCATAAAAAATGACATCTCTACTAACAACAAGTTTGTTAGTGTTGACATCGAGAATCCTATATCCTTTTGTCACATCACTATAACCAAGAAATATACATTTTTTACTTTTTCATACAAATACACCTGAAATTGTAAAATGACTTACAGAAGGTTTCATTCCACTCCAAGCTTCAACTGGTGTCTTGTCCTTTAGTGCCTTTGCCGGGCACGTGTTAAGGATGTACACTATGCACTGCTTCTGCCCAAAAATATTTTGGCAGCTCTTTCTCATTCGTCATAGTTCTAGCCATCTCAATAATTGTTTTATTTCTTATTTCAAATTCACCATTTTTTAGGAGTGTACCCTGCTGTAAGTTGCTTCTGAATGCCATCATTTTTGCAATATTCTTCACATTCTAGACTTGTATATTCACCAACTCTATCACTGCGAATGGTTTTGATGCTGCAACCTTTTTGCTTCTCAACAAGGGCTTCAAATTTATTGAATGTAGCAAATGTTTCGGACTTTTCTTTGAAGAAATAAACCCAAGTCATTCTTGAGAAATCATCAAAAAAATTTGAAAATAACTTTGACTTCCAAGAGATGGAGTCTTTTGGTTCGCAAATGTCGGTATGGGCTAGTTCCAAAAATAATCTTGCTCTCCAAGACATCTCTTTTGGGAAATACTTTCTATGTTGCTTTCCCATTATACAACTTTCACATGGATCCACCTCAGTATGTATCTCAGGAAGGCCTTGCACCATGGATTTTTTCTTGAGAAGCTTCAAACCATGAAAATTCAAGTGACAAATATTTTGTGCAAAGCCATGAATAATCTACAATTTCAATTTTTAATGCATTGTAATGAAATTGCAAAGGAAAGTTTCTTTTTATCATCCTTACTTCACAATGACTTAATTTGGATCAATTTTATCAGTAAAATAATTATTTCTAAACAAAAGAGAATAACCATTTTCCATGAGTTGACCAACACTAAGAAAATTTTCTTCGAAGTCAGGAACATAAATGTAATACCCCGTAGCCAAAACAGACCAAAAATCAGTTTTTCAGAAAAATCTACAGGTGCAACCAACGTGTGGCATCGACGGACCGTAGTCTGACCCACGGTCCGTCCTGCACAACCGTCAATGGGATCAGAAACTCCCAAAAATTTCAGCCCAAAAAAATTGGTTAAGTCTTGGACGACGGACGGACTTATGGTCCGTAGGTCAGATGAAGGTCCATAGTTCGTGACTGTCGATCAATACTCCCTTCACCCACAGAAAAATTGGTTAAGTCTTGGACGACGGACGGACTTACGGTCTGTAGGTCAGACGACGATCCTTAGTTCGTGACCGTCGATCAAGACTCCCTTCACCCACTCTCTGACAAGAGCTACGGATCACCAGCACGGTCCATAGGTGGAAAATTTGCAGACAGTTAAGGGGAAATGCAGTTGGGTTAACTTCAACTGGTCATACCTCTTAGAAAATTATGAATTAGGTGTCCCATGAACCACCAACAGATATATAATTGAATTATCTTTCCATAGCCACCGACCTTGCTAAAATCAGACCTCCGAGTAAAAAGTTATGCCCATTTTAGTAAAGGCCTGTCGAACAGGCCCAGTCGACGGACCCAACGACGGGGCGTCGGTCAGACGAGACCGTCTGTCCTGACGTCGTTTGGTTCGACAGCAACTTTCCCAGGGGTCTTTTTAACCTTTACCACTGTTTACTAAGTTACGTCGTTTTGACCCTCAATCATCATATTTTAGTCAGTTTAAGCCTAGAAACATAATTAAAACATATCTAAGTTAAATCATTAAATCAAAACTTAGAAAATTAGAAGCAAGAGAGGAGAAAAAGCTCAAGAACCCTAGTTTAAGAACGCCACGAGCTCCAGCAGTTGCAGTCCCTAAACTTAAGTATTTTTCCGTGGATTTCATCACCAGGTATGTGTGATTTCACTAGTGGGTTCCTTTCACCCTTTGGGTCCCTAGTTTTCAGTCAGATTCTTGATTCTCTTATCATGATTAAATCTAGGGTTTCTAGAACTTTGATAGAACTTCATGCATTTATTAAATATATGTTTCAAATCAGATTATCATGTTATTACTCAGATTATCGCACGAATTTCAGAACCCTAGCTTTGTATTTCTTTAGTTCTTGAATTACACAGCTAGGTCAGATATTTCAGACACTTCAGATATACATGCCTCAGCTATAAATGCATAATTACCAGATTAATTGTTGCATTCTCAGTTTGCATGTTCAGTTTCGCGCTATCTAGTATTTACAGAAACTCAGACATCATCAGTTAATTTACAAAATTCATTGGGACTAGCATAATACCGAGTTGGACTAGGGTTTAACGTACCCAATAGTCCCAGAACGACTAGCCAAGTAAGTTGTAAGTCCGCTCTGTGGGCAATCAGTTTAGTGATCACGCCAGCATGCCTTTATATCTATGGCAGGGTATATTGGGTCCTCTCGATGGGGCGTATGCATCGGACTCCACATTTAGCTCATGTGGTTTTATTATCGGTTATTAGTAGCTCCCACAGTTCAGTCAGACTCTCTGCATTGACCATTTATCAGTATATTCAGTATTCAGTTTCAGCATGTTATAAATTGATCATTGCATCCAGTTAGCTCAGAAATCAGCATATCATGTTCAGATTATTATACTTGATTTTATGCTTGTTCAGTTATGTTTTATTTCAACTTTACTCTATCCTACATGCTCAGTACCTTTCAAGTACTGACGCATACGTGCACTACATCTTCTCGTGATGTAGGTTCATGTTCTCAGCATCGAGATCACGCATAGATTGATTTCCCGATCTCCAGTTAAGGAGATTCAGTGGTGAGTCCTCATTCTCCGAGGACAACTGTCATGAGTTTCATTTCAGTCTTTAGTTATTTAGTTTCAGTTTTTGCTAGATTTAGCTAGGGCTTATCCCAGTATTTCTAGTCCAGTTTAGAGGCTTATTTCAGAAATAGTTAGTTTCAGCTTAGTAGTGAGTTAATATTCTTTGTATTAAACTCATCAGTTTTTCATATATCTCAATTTTAGCATATGGGTATTCCCCATCTTTTCAGATCTAATTATGATTTAGTTTCCGCATCAGTTTATTATTCTTTAGTATGCTCATGATCATGCCAGCAGGGTTAGCTTGGGATCACTTGTGGTCCTAGGTTCCGTGTCCGCGTCTTGGGGGTAGCTCGGGGAGTGACAAAACTTGGTATCAGAGCACTAGGTTCAAGAGTCCTAGGATTTCTGAAAAGAAGCACTAAGTAGAGTCATTTTCATGGGTGTGAAGTGCACCACATCTAATAAGAGGAAGGCTATGAAGTGTTTTAGAAAAAACTTCACTTTCTTTATTTCTCTTATCGTGCATAGGGGAAGTTCTAATTCCATTCTAACTCGATGTTGTGCGCTTAAGATCATGCCTTCTCGTAGAGCTCAGGCATGGAATGCTAATGCACGCAATGCTAATGCAGTTCCTCTAGTACCAGATAAGGAAGTTCTAATGTAGAGTTTCAGAATGCCAATTCAGCTTTTGGCTCAAAGTATGAACAACCAAAACAATTTACAGGATTGAGTTCCTACTAATAGAAATGATCGATCAGTGGCAGCCAGAGTTTGTGATTTTGTTAGGATGAATCTGCCTAAGTTTTTAGGGTCAAAAGTTTGTAAGGACCCATGAAGTTCATTGATGAGATCACGAAGATCTTTGAGGTAATGCAAGTCACTGGGAATTATCGAGTTGAGTTGGAATCATACCAGTTGAAAGATGTGGCTCATATCTGGTACACTCAGTGGATGGAGAATAGGGGTGCAGATGCAAATCCTATCACTTGGGATTGCTTTAGTGAGACTTTTCTCGACAGGTTTTTCCCAATAGAGTTAAGAGAGGCAAAGGCTCAGGAATTCATGAACTTGAGGCAGGGTAACATGACAGTCCAAGAGTATGGGCTGAAGTTTAACCAACTCTCCAGGTATGCTCCTCACATGGTTGCTGACTCCAGGGCTCAGATGAATAAGTTCTTGTATGGAGTATCAGATTTGGTGAAGACAGAGTGCAGAAATGCTATGTTGCTGGGAGATATGAACATCTTTAGGCTTATGACTCATGCCCAGCAGGTTGAGGGTGATAAGCTTAGGGAACAGGCCAAAGAGAATAACAAGGCTAGGACTGGGAACTATGACTATTCTCAGCAGAAATCGGTGGTGGAAATCGCTCGCAGAGTCAGCAGAAGTCATCTCCAGTTCATCAGCTAGTGTTCCATCCTCCAAGAACAGGTATGACCAGAAGGGTAGAGCACCAGGCTCTAAGTCTCAGGGAAGTGTTTTAGGCACCAAGACTTACCCCACTTGCCCTAAGTGTGGTAAGAACCATCGGGGCGAGTGTCTTGCAGGAAAAGAAGGATGTTTTGGATGTGGTCAGTCTGGTCACAGGTTGAGGGACTGTCCTTCTAGAAAGGGTCAAGGAGGTGGTAATGGTAGAGCTCAGTCCACAAATTCAGCAGCACGAGCAAGTCGCCCAACTCAGCAGGGTAACTTATCTGGTACAGGTGGCGGTCAGCGCCAGAACAGGTTGTATGCTCTTCAGGCTCGCCAGGATCAAGAAGGTTCTCCTGATGTAGTCACTGGTACGTTACGAGTCTTTGACCTTGATGTTTATGCATTGTTAGATCCAGGTGCTACTCTTTCTTTTGTAACTCCTTATATAGCAGTCCAATTCAGTGTCATTCCAGAAACTCTCTCACAACCCTTCTCAGTATCTACTCCAGTCGGTGACCCAGTTATTGCTAGACGGGTATACAGAAATTGCCCTGTCACAGTCTCTCAGAAAGTCACCTCAGCAGATCTAGTAGAGTTAGAAATGGTAGACTTCGATATAATTCTAGGCATGGATTGGTTACACTCATGTTATGCCTCAGTTGATTGTAGAACTATGATTGCTCGTTTACAGTTTCCAGACGAACCAATCTTAGAATGGAAGGGTAGTAGCTCAGCACCTATGGGTCGATTTATTTCTTACCTTAAGGCCAGAAAGATGATATCTAAGGGTTATCTCTATCATCTAGTTCGGGTTAAGGATTCTAGCTATGAAACCCCAACACTTGAGTCAGTTCCAGTAGTTTGTGAGTTTCCAAAAGTGTTTCCAGAAGATCTTACCGGAGTCCCTCCCGAGAGGGAAATTGACTTTGGAATTGATCTCCTTCCAGATACCCAGCTTATTTCTATTCTTCCTTACATAATGGCTCCAGCAGAGCTTAAGGAATTGAAAGAGTAGTTGAAAGATCTTCTAGATAAGGGTTTCATCAGACCTAGTATTTCACCATGGGGTGCACTAGTGTTGTTCGTAAAGAAGAAAGATGGTTCTCTCAGAATGTGCATTGACTATAGACAGTTGAACAAGGTCACAATCAAGAATAAGTATCCCATTCCCAGGATTGATGACTTGTTTGACCAACTTCAGGGTGCTAGTCATTTTTCAAAGATAGACCTCAGATCGGGTTATCATCTGCTCAGAGTCAGAGATAGTGACATTCCGAAAATAACCTTCAGAACTCGGTATGTTCATTATGAATTTGTAGTTATGTCATTTGGACTAACCAATGCTCCTGCAGCTTTCATGGATTTGATGAACAAAGTGTTCAAACAGTACTTGGACTTGTTCGTTATCATCTTTATTGATGATATCCTCATTTACTCTAGGAATGAGGAAGAACATGCAAGTCATTTGAGAATTGTTCTACAGACTCTCAAGGATCGCCAGTTATTCGCTAAGGTTAGCAAATGTGAGTTTTGGTTGCAATCCGTTGCTTTCCTTAGTTACATTGTATCTAGTGAAGGGATCCACGTAGATTCACAGAAGATAGAAGCAGTGAAACAATGGCCCATACCTACCTCTGCTACACATATCAGAAGTTTCTTAGGTCTAGCGGGTTATTACAGAAGGTTCGTGGAAGGATTTTCATCCATAGCCTCACCATTGACTAGGTTGACTCAGAAGATGGTCAAGTTCCAATGGTCAGATGATTGTGAGAAAAGCTTCGCAAAATTGAAAACTAGATTGACTACAGCTCCTGTCTTGACTCTACTAGAGGGTTCAGATGGCTATGTGATCTATTGCGATGCATCTAGAGTTGGCCTTGGTTGTGTGTTGATGCAAAGAGATAAGGTTATAGCTTATGCTTCTAGACAACTTAAGGTGCATGAGAAGAACTATCCAACTCATGACCTCGAGCTTGCTGCAGTGGTGTTTTCACTCAAGATATGGAGACACTACTTGTATGGTGCTCATGTAGATGTGTTCACCAATCATAAGAGCCTTCAGTATGTGTTCACCCAAAAAGAGTTGAATTTTTGCCAGAGGAGATGGCTTGAGTTCCTTAAGGATTATGATATGAGTGTGCATTATCATCCTGGTAAGGCGAATGTAGTAGCCGATGCTCTTAGTAGATTATCTATGGGTAGTGTAGTCCATGTTGAGGAAGAAAGGAAGGAGCTAGTGAAGGATGTTCACAGGCTTTCTCGCTTGGGAGTTCGCCTTATGAGCATATCAGACAGCGATGTAACAGTTCAGAATAGGGCAGAATCGTCTTTGGTAGTGGAGGTTAAGGAAAATCAATACAGTGATCCAATCTTGCTTGAACTTAAGGGCGCAGTCCATAATCAAATAGTGGAGGTTTTCTCCCAAGGGGGAGATGGTGTACTTCGCTACCAGGGTAGATTGTGTGTTCCTGATATGGGCGAGTTGAGACAGCATATTCTTGCAGAATCCCATAACTCCAGGTATTCTATTCATCCAGGTGCAACTAAGATGTACCGCGATCTGCGGGAAGTCTATTGGTGGAATGGCATGAAGAGGGATATAACATACTTTGTGAGTAAGTGCCCCAATTGCCAGCAAGTCAAGGTAGAACAGCAGAAACAACTGGTATGACTCAAGAGATCGATATTCCTACTTGGAAGTGGGATGTGATCAATATGGATTTCATCACAGGGTTACCTCGTACTCGCAGACAACATGACTCAATTTGGGTGATAATTGATAGGATGACTAAGTCTTCTCGCTTTTTGGCGGTCAAGACTACAGATTCGGCAGAGGACTATGCCAAGCTTTATATTAATGAAATTGTGAGGTTGCATGGGGTTCCTTTGTCTATCATCTCAGATAGAGGTCCTCAGTTTACCTCTCATTTCTGGAAGTCATTTCAAAAAGGTCTTGGTACTAAAGTTAACCTTAGTACAACATTTCATCCACAGATGGAAGGGAAGGCAGGGCGTACCATTCAGACCTTAGAGGATATGTTGAGAGCTTGTGTGATCGATTTCAAAGGTAGTTGGAATGATCACCTTCCTCTTATTGAGTTTGTCTACAATAATAGCTACCATTCCAACATTCAGATGACCCCTTATGAGACTTTATATGGGCGTAGATGTAGATCTCCTGTTTGTTGGTTTGAAGTAAGTGAAGCAGCTTTGATAGGGCTAGATTCAGTCCTTTATGCTATGGAGAAAGTGCAACTCATTAGAGATAGACATAAGACTACCCAAAGTCGTCAGAAATCTTATGCAGATGTAAGGAGAAGGGAACTAGAGTTCCAAGTTGATGATTGGTTTTTTCTGAAAGTCTCACCTATGAAAGGGGTGATGAGATTTGGAAAGAAAGGGAAGCTCAGTCTTAGATATGTAGGCCCTTACAAGATCTTGAAAAGGATTGGCAAGGTGGTATATGATTTAGAGTTTCCAGCAGAATTAGCAGCAGTGCATCCGGTCTTCCACATCTCACTCTTGAAGAAGTGTGTGGGTAACCCAGCCTCCATAGTGTCATTAAAGAGTGTGGCGGTGAAAGATAGTCTTTCGTATGAGGATGTACCGATTGAGATTCTTGACCGTCAGGCTAGAAGGTTGAGAAACAAAGAAGTCTCTTCAGTCAAGGTTTTGTGGAGGAGTCAGTATGTAGAGGGAGCTAGTTGGGAAGCAGAAGCAGACATGAAAGCCAAGTATCCTAACCTCTTTCCTTCCGATTCCACTCCAGCTTGAGGTAATAGTTCCTCTTCAGTTTTCCAGTCATTCATGCGTAAATTCAGTTTTAGAATCATGTTCCCTCAGTTCGTTCTTGCATTTTCAGCGTAATTGCATGTACTCAGAACTCAATTCAATCAGAAACTCAGTTCTCAGTGTTTAGTAGTGGGTTTGCAGCTCTCTCCCTCTATTTCAGCTAGTTTAGTCCTTATTCGAGGACGAATGTTCCGAAAGGGGAGATAATGTAACACCCCATATCCAAAACAGACCAAAAATCAGTTTTTTAGAAAAATCTACAGGTGCAACCAACGGTGGCATCGACGGACCGTAGCCTGACCAACGGTCAGTCCTGCACAACCGTCGATGGGATCAGAAACTCCCAAAAATTTCAGCCCAGAAAAATTGGTTAAGTCTTTTTGACCTTTCCCACTTCGTTTAAACCCTAAGTTACGTCGTTTTGACCCTAAATCATCATATTTTAGTCAGTTTAAGCCTAGAAACATAATTAAAACATATCTAAGTTAAATCATTAAATAAAAACATAAAAAATTAGAAGCAAGAGAGGAGAAAAAGCTCAAGAACCTTAGTTCAAGAACGCCACGAGCTCCAGCAGTTGCAGCCCAAAAACTTAGTATTTTTCCGTGGATTTCAT
>CM040621.1:65721044-65742401 GCA_022817965.1 Solanum lycopersicoides | reverse complement strand
ACGAATTTCAGAACCCTAGCTTGTTATTCTTTAGTTCTTGAATTACACATGCTATGTCAGATATTTCAGACACTTCAGATATACATGCCTCAGTTATAAATTCATAATTACCATATTAATTATTGCATTCTCAGTTTGTATGTTCAGTTTTGAGCTATCTAGTATTTACAGAAACTCAGACATAATCATTCAATTTACAGAATTCATTGGGAGTAGCATAATACCGAGTTGGACTAGGGATTAACGTACCCAATAGTCCCAGAACTACTAGCCAAGTAGGTTGTAAGTCCCCTTTGTGGCAATCAGTTTAGTGATCACGCCAGCATGCCTTTATACCTTTGGCAGGGTATATTGGGTCCTCTCGATGGGGCATATACATCGGACTCCACATTTAGCTCATGTGGTTTTATTATCGGTTATTAGGGCCATTTTATGATGAACTATTTGAGGAATTGATAATAGGTGGTGAAATCTTGGATGAATGGTAAGTTTGTTATATTGTTTAAGTTCTTATTGCGAAATGTTCTTGAGTGTTTACTTGAAGTATATGAATGTGTATTTACATGTGTATTGTGAGTATAGACATGAAGTAATAGTATGTAAAGTAAAGTGATAATGTTGATGTTCATGTTGATATGCTTTATGAAGCTTGAATTGCTAAGTTTGTGTAGATTATGTCTAAATGAAGTATGTATATATGCGAAACATGCTAGTGTGTGACATGTGATGATTGAAGATGTAAGCATGATGAGAATTCAATGTTGTGAAATGGTGATTATGCGAAAAGGTATGCTCACATGTACACACTCACACTCACACACATTGAATGAATGAATGAAGCTAAAGAATGTGAATGAAAAGTTTTTTTTTAGGGTGAACACTTTCCTGAGTTGAGATGAAGTGTTTAGTAGCAATCTCACTATCTCCCAAGAGCTTTCTAAGATAGGTTGAAGGATAGATACCCGTTGTGAGTTGAGATGTGGTGTCCAATAAGTATTCTTTAACCTATAGTAATGAATGTTTAAGACTCTGTGGGGGAGTTATGCTTAGCACCTAGAGGATTTGAAGAAGGGGTGGGTACACGTTGTGAGTACAAATGTTGTACCCAATGTACCTCTTGAGATGAGTACTCCTCGTGAGTAAAGACTGAGTTACTTAGAAGCAATCTCCTTATCCCTTAACTATGCGCCCGCATATGTATAGCTATTGGAGATTCCATGTAAAGGCTAAAAGAATGAACCTACCTTAGGCAAGTTTGTATCCCTCATCCGATAGGGGTTAATATGGGGATTCCATGTCTAGCTCTCATGGTCTATGAAGGTTAAAGTATCCCCCACAAAAGAATGTAATGAACTAAGTCTTCTAAAGAGTGTACTACTTAGGGATGGTGGTGGTATGGGACGCTATCTATCCATCGCACGAGTAGGAACTTGAAAGGGAAGTATTGGTGTGTCTTTATATGCAATGTATGAATGAGTTATTATGTGATGTAAATAAATTTATGTGACTTATGGTCTAATGATAAGGAAGTATGTTAAAGTCATATCTTGTATGATGAAGTTTATGAAAGATGAATGTGGTGTGCCTAAGCCCATGGAATCCTCAAGGAGCACATTGTGGAAGTAGTAGTATGGGATGCTATTTCACAATGCACTTTGTGTAACTGGCAAGTCCACTAGGAGAAGGGCACTTAGGTGAAGTTCTTAAATGCAAGTATGTTTCTCTAATGTCTAGTTATAGGAATATGGACTTGTTACCCGTGCAAAGTAAGCCTATAATGGGTAGTCTTGAGGATCACTTAGGTGCATATTGAAGGGATTGTATGGAGGTTCCTTCATATCTTACCTTAGTGAGACTTAGGATAACCTTGGTCAGGGAAACTTCAAAGGAAATAATTTCACTGTGAGTTGGTACAAAATGAGTTCACTGTAATGTTTGAGTTCACTGTAATGTTTCTTGAGTTCACTGTAAAGCGTGGCCCTTTGTGCTAAAACTTTGGAAGTCTTATTCTCTGTGTTAAATGATGATCTATATGTTATTTTACTTCTACATTCATTAAGGTTTTACTTAATTAGCATGAAAGCTTACTTCTACTAAAATGTCCTCTTTTGCATATTTTGCATAATGTCATACTTAGTACAATGTTTGTACTAAACCCATACTTTTCTATACTCTATAAGTATAGGTTGGAGGCAAGTTGAAGATTAGAAGGCAAGCTTGGGAATCGACTCTTTCAAGACTAATTATATCCTCATTTATTCGAGGGCCTAATCTTTATTTCTCTAGTTCTTGTTAAGACTTATTATTTTTTTTTTCAATGTAGAGGGCCGTGTCCATAAGGTATTTAAGTTGTGTCTTTAAGTTGGCTTGTGAAGACGAGACTACTCTTTAGTATTATAAAAGATATTTCCTTATTATTATTAATATTATGAAAAGTTTTAATTCCGCTCTACTTTTCATGTCTTATGTAATGAATGATTGCTATGGCTAATACAAGACCTCCGAAAGGTCAAGTACACAATTGTTCCGACCTAAAGGTTTCCCTAACTGCTAGGGGGTACTTTTGGGTCGTGATAAATCAACACCTTTATTTGTTTTGGATGCCACATTTTTTCCTTCACCTAACCCAGATTAAGAACGAAAACTTGCTCTGATACCAATTTGTTGGAAATATAGAAGAAGAGTACTATCTTTTAGAGAATTTGATGAATTACTCTTAAAGGTTGACATAAAACTAGTGCTAGTTCACCTCAAATTGTTCAAATTTTATGTAGGCTACTTATGGCCACTTGAGGTGATTACTATCATGAACGACATCTCTATTCATACTAGTAATAATGTAAATCAAAGGTCTTGCACAAAATAACTAAATACATTTATCACAATTTAATAATAAATGTATTACGAAATTCTAAAAATACTTCTTGAAAATTTAAGAGACAATTTTGGAAGACTAAACATAGATATATTAATTCCAACATATTCATCCACTAAACCCCTCTTTTCATTATCCCTTTTGGAGCTTTACGTCTGACTCGTTCCTTATGTTTAGGGGAGAACATCTTTTGTTTCCCTTTTCATGTTCTTTTAGACTCAGAGGTTTCATCGAAAATCTCAATAGTATTAACCTCTGGAGAAGCGGGGTTGTTTAGATGCTAAGATAATGAGACTTTTGCCTCGAGCTCTCTATTAATAGGCCTGGTTAGGCGACCAGAACTGCGACAGAAGGAGTAGACTGTGACTATGCTAGTGGTTCATTTATAGGAATGGAAACGGGACTACCCATAATCTTTTCTTAAGTGAGATCTCAACCGTTTGGGGAATAGGTGCGCGATTAAAATGGCAATATGAAGTTTAAGCCTGAAGAAGAGCTTGCGAGACATGTCTTTACGTGTGGTTTCAGGGAAATACACTGTGAAAATGAGGATTGTAATGCATGATTTAGTGAAGCTCAACTTGAATAGCATGATTCAGAGTGTCATCTGAAAAATACTTCAGTGTGCTCAGAAGTTCCCAGAAATGCTTTGAGATGTGAAATGGACCGGCATTAGATAACTTATTGTACAAGGATTGTTCCTTCTATTCAGTTGGTTGCCAATCGATTGTTCCTTCTATTCAGTTGGTTGCCAATCGATTGTTACCCAACGCAAATAAGACGAACACCGTAAAGAGAATCTCCGATCTCACTTGGTCTACATTTTAAAACTTATTTACAAGGAAGCATCTTCGAAAGCTCTTAATAAAAGGGTTGAACAATTGGAACAAGTATGTTATGATATGGCTTGTGCAACTTACACTTTTTCTAGCATCCAATGATTCAAGTGACTTTATGTTGTTAGTTTGTTAGATTCTATCGTGCCCAGGGGCGGACCTATTAAGAAGGGTGGGTAGTATAGGAACTAGGATTTTCATTAGGGGGCTCGAAATATAAAAAATAAAATACATGCATAAAGAGGCCAAGGGGGTTACACTAAATTCAAGAGGAAACACATTTCATCTATCTTTCTGTTGTTGCAAAATTCATGATCATTTGGCCAACATCTGGGATCTTGTTGTATTACTTATCAGATAATGAGAATAGTAAGAATAAATAGGCAAACTTAGGTGATATATTCTTTTATTCTCATAAACAGGCAACATTAGGATGATTAGCAGCTGCTTATGATGCAAGATCATTAACAACTGCAAGTAAGAATATTGGTGCAAAGCTTGGACCTTTGGAGGTTGAGAAAAAGATAGAATTCAATATGAAGTTGACATAACAAATAGGCGAGGGAATTCATGTATCAACCATGAATGATGATCATGATGGTTAAGACTCACTTCATAAGAATGAAAAGTCTCCAGACTCACCACAGACTCAGCATGACCTTACAGCTACGCCCGCCAAAGAAGAGTCACCTACTAAATCAGTGGATATTGTGGAACCACCTAGCCAACTGAAGTGCAAGAATCTTCTAAGTCACCTCAGGACCTTACAGTTTTGTCACCCAAAAGTGAAGAGTCTACCCTATCACCCATGAAACAAAAAATCTTTCACACCTGAAATGGATACACTTTAAAGAGTCTACACCATCACCCAAAAAACACCATGACTCCACAACTTCCTCACCCGAAATGAACACACATGAGCTTACTCCACCAAAGAAACACCATGACTCCATGGATTCTATTATATTCTAGGTGTTTTGATGATCCTCACAAATGCAGAGTCTAATAAGGGATCAGATCTAGGAAAATGTCCTCTTGTATTAAGAGAGATGAAAGGTGTAATGAATGAATAGACTAAACATAAGGATTATTTTTGTGTCTTCATCAAAAAGGGGAAAATGTTATATTCTAGATGTTTTTATTTTGATGATCCTCACAAATGCAGGAATCTGGTCCCGATAGAGTTCTCTCCATTAGATGTATAATGGGGTATAACTGTAAAGTTTTCTCATCAGTCAGTGGTTGGTGAGGCGCCAGCGTACCGAACCAATCCGAATGGACCAGGGTATTCGTCCAACAGGTAATAACCCTTTTATGGTTGATATTTTCAACATGAAAAACACAATTTTAAAGTCATTCATTCAAAGGAAGAGGTCATCCAACAAGTCAATTCCGAAATGCATCAAGGGACCTGGTCTCAGAAAGTGTGTGTACGAGAAAAGGACAAAAAGACAACTGCCAAAAAGTTGCCAACTATGATGTGGTTGGTGCACTGCTTTTCATGGCAACAAGCTCTCAACCAATAGCCTCGTCCGAAGGGTTTATGTCCATTTAAATATAGTCTCTTCTCCAAACAACACAAACACAAGATTTTGGCAAAAAAAAAACACAAGCTAAAAGGGAAAAAGTCATCTTCAAGGTAGCACAATACTCATACTCAACAAAAGAAATTGATAGAGTGTTGAAGCATCTTTGTTGAGTTTGAGTTTTTTGTCTATCATTTTATAGATTTTGCAACTTGAAAATTCCCAAGAACACTTGAAAAAACTTACTGTCAAGAACTATTCTCCAGCAAGCACAACAAAGACTTGATCAAGCTGCAAGCATCAGAGTGTGTCTTAGGAGTTATACTTCCGTGCGCATATTGTAAATCTGTTCATTCAGATATTTGTTTCTGTGTTTAAAAGTGGTTGCTATTTAGTCAAAATTCTAAGTCATCTTGGAGCTAGTTGATTAAGTGAGCGGTGTTGTATTCTCTTAGTAAATGTCTAAGTCATTCAGAGCATGGTGGTTTAGTGGGCAACCTGTGTGTTTCTTAGTAAAATTTTAAGTTGTCTAGTGGTGATAACTTAGTGGGCAGTGTGGTCACTACTTAGGCTAAGTAAGTGATAGATGTATCACTTACTTGTGAGATTAATATCTTTTTCTCACATTTGTTGTAATCGGGTTTCACTTTTGCTTAAGAAGATTAGTGAAGACAATTGAAATTTCTGTGTTACAGGTCGTGGTTTTACTCCACTGAGCAAGGAGGTTTCCGCGTAAAATCATTGTGCAGATTTTACTTACAGCCATTTACTTTCTACATTTGTTTCACCTACTGTTCTTGCTCAGTCAATGGACAAGGTCCATTGACTGTTAGTGGACACATATATTCTATCAATTGGTATAAGAGAAGGTGCTCTCTAGCCGGTTAACACCTAGAGAGATTCCTCTCAAAAGATGGTTGCTCCATTAAACAGAAATCAAGAAGCGTCAAAGAAGGAGTCGGAGAAAGACAAGTCTCTAGCTCTGAAGATGATATCTGGTGAAACTTTTTATGAAGATAGGGATATGACATGCCTCACGAGATGGTTTCAATAAAAAGTGAGGAAACATAGAGGTTTACAAAAGGCAGGAAAATCAAACAGAGCTGCAAATGCAAACTACATATGCCATAAGTGCGGAAAGCCAGGGAATTTCATCAGATATATTGCCCCATGCATAAGGTTGCAGCCAAAAATTATCAAAGATCTGGAGGAGAGAAAGGAAGAAAAAGGGACCCGTTCCCTGATTAGAAAGCAAGAAAAGTTGCAGCTGGCTACATCATGAAGAGGGTGTTTGATGTATGGGGAGACTCCTCAAGTGAGTCACATGAATCAGAATGTCGTGAAGATGCATCCATGCTAGCTGTTAAAGACGATGAGAATTTGTTTGATGGCATGTTTGCATTCATGGTGAAATGCAATGACGAGGAAGATGAAGAAAAGGTAACTCTCTTTGATCTTAAACAAAACTTGAGTGTGTCAAATGTTAAAAGGTTGAGCAATCTAGTCGCTGTGTTGATTGACTCTATCATTAAGTTAACAACTGAAAAGTTTTGATGAACAACAACCTAGATATCCTTCATGAACAAAAGGTAGTTGTGGTTGATCAAATGTCTACTGTGGAAGAACAATTGATAGTTCTAGAAGCTGAATATCTAGAACCTAATGAAAGACAAAAATGGTGACTACTATAACTTCTAAGGGAAAGAATGAGGCGAACAACTTGCAGCTAGAGCTTGAAAATAAGTTACACAACGCAAAACTGAAGATGAACTTGGCTCTAGAAATAAATATTGTGCTGGAAAGTGACCTGGTCCGTGTAAAAGAGGAATTGAATAAATCCCTCAAATCGACTACTTCCTCTAAAATGCTTATAAATGTATTTAGTAAGGGTAACAATAGTAGAAGAGGTATGGGTTGTGAGAAGACAAATTACTCATACAATCCTCACACCAAAAATATTAATGTTGTTGATAATCTACAATGTTTGCATTGCAGGCGAGATGGTCAATTTAAGAAAGAGTGTCCAGCCTAGAAGAGATCTCAAGTAAGTTCCTCAAACTATTCTCAACAGAAGAACAGGCAGAAGACGGGACCTGGTCGTGCATCTGGTCCTAAGTTGAAGAAAATTAGTCTTCCTCACTGGACAAAGAACTCATTTATCACTCCTTTATGTGGTTATTGGGAACTCCGACTAAAGTGGGTTCCCAAGGCTAACAAGTGATATGGTATGCAGGTGGAGGAAGTATCAGCAGTCCGTGTTGGTTCATGAATAGTGTATGTTCAAAACACTTGACTGGGAAAACCGAAAACTTCCTCTCTCAAGGCACTTCAAGGTGGAGGTGTCTTATTTAGCAATGACAAGAAAAGGTATATTCTTGGTGCATGCATGGTCAGGTAATATGTGGAACATACCATTGAGGATGTGTACAACGTAAATGGTTGACGTACAATCTTTCAAGTATTTCACAAATTCTTTATGAACTAAATTGAGTGAAGTTCTTATGAGATAAATGGGTGGTCACAACTTGATTTCTCGGATGATGATGCTGACATGAAGGAGATGCAAGAGCATGTATTGTTGATCTAAACATTGCTTGTTGCAACAGTCTCACTTCCTTTGATGCTCAAGGTGAGAATACGATTTTATGAGGCATAAGACTTTGCGAGTTGAGCTCTTCTCTCCTCATACTATGTCAAGGGACTTGGCCCACGGTCTGCGTAAATAAAAATTACAGATGAAAAAGTTTGTGATGCTTGTGCTAAAGAGAAGCATATTAGGTCTAGCATATCTTTAATCTTCCAAAGAATTCTCTGCTGAAGTGGTGAATACCACATGTTCTCTGACCTAAAGGGTGATATTGATAAGTTTGATCTCAATGGTATGAAAGAATGATTGTGAGATATTCTTCATGTAACAAGTCTTATCAGGTTCATAAACAAGAAAAATCCTTTGAAAAAAGGTGTTCATGTGATCTATTGATGAGTCAGGAAGAATTAAGCAGCCGCAAAACAAAGAAGTTTCTAAGATAGAAGAGTTGCTTCAGATTCAGAGAGATGGGTAACTAGTGAGCTTGTTGAAGAACATCCTCTTCATGAATCCAGCGAGCTCAAGGAAGCTGCTATAGATGATGAACCTGATGAGGGACCCGGTCCTGTAGACAAGGCTGAAGAAAGATGATATAGTTTAAACTGATAACGTGAATTGTGAAGGTGAGAATGTAGAAGTTGATTAACGCTCAGTTTGAAAGAAGAAAATTATGCCACTCGTTTCCTGACAAGCTGACAGTTTGTCCAAGTTCTTTTTCAATGATGGTTTCAAATGAGGTAAAATCAACAAATCCTCCTTTTCAAATCACAAGGAAAGGACTCGCTGATTATTCAAGTATACATCGACGATATCATCTTTGAAGCAGCTTGTGAGGCGTTGGGTGAAAAGTTTGTTGAACTCATGAGAAGTAAGTTGTGAACTGAGCATGATGGAAAAATTAAATTTCTTCCTAGAGCTGTAAATCAAGAAAACTTCTAAAGCTTTCCGAAAAGGAAGATCAAGTGGTTGAAACCTTGACCAATGTTCTAAGCAAGGACCCGTTTTTCAAGAACATGGACCTGGTTCCAAATTAGAGAAGCTACTGAAGAAGTTTCATATTATGGAAGCTAAGTCAATTAATACTCCCATGGAACTAACTCGAAGCTGAGTGATGATGGATCCGGTACATATGTAAGATACAATTGTTAGGAAAGCAAGATTCCAAGCTTTTCAACATAATAACATTTGAAGGTTGCTAAGAGAATCGTGAGACTTTTGATGAAGACAAGGACATGGTTCTACTCTATCCATCAGGAAATTGTGTGTTGATTGAAGGTAGATGGTGATGCTGATTATGATGGGTATCAAGTTGATAGAAAGACAAAATGTAGGCTGGTGTGCTCAACTCATGTGGATCAAACAGCAGCTTGATGCTTTTAATATGGCTTCTCAGGTTAATCCTCTCTTGTCCTATCATGAGTGCTCTCACTATGGCCAACAACTCAGTCCACCATAAAAATACTAGGCATATTTACGTGAGACATCACTTTCTGAAGGATCATGTTGAGAAAGGAAATATCAGCTTGTAATTATGTAAGATCAAAGATCAATTCAATGATGTCTTCACAAAAGCTCTGACTAGGGACCCGTTCCAGATTAGAAAATTGAAGTTGGGAATGCTGAAATTGAAATGAATAGACCCTACCTGCAACAATCAACCCTCTCATGACTATGCAAAGGGAGCAGAAGGGATGAAAGAAAAGAGAGGTCAGGACAGATCAAGGCAATCCCATTCAACCTATAGAGGGGGACCTGGTTCATTCTCGAAGGTTAGCACTATTAACATTGCATTTTGTATTATGCATGAAAACTGTTGCAATTTCCACTTATCTGTCACCCAGGTATTTGTTCGTTGAGCCACTTTTGAATACCAAGATGACACTCTCTTTCACATACCCCCTTCCACTTCTCTTGTACTCCATATTTCTTTCATATCCCTATAAAACTCCACCTCCCCTTCCAACAAATCATTAATCTTCAAAACCCTCTTTTCTATTCACTCAAAAACAATTCAAATGTTTGAATCTTTTGTTCCTATTGGAGAATTTTTTGTTAAAAGAATTTTTCGAGTGTTAAGAGGGACCAGGTCCAGCAAGAAAAATAAAGGTGGAAAAGATGATGTTCAAAGGGAAAAGGTTGATACTCTGAGAGTTCAGTATATTCTTAATAGGAGGGTGTCTCACTTTATAATAAAAATTGAAAAAATTGATATGGTACCTTAGTTATTGACCTATTCATCTCGAAGGCCTTAAGTAAGTTTCATCTTGCTAATCCTTATGTCATGAGAAACTCAGGATTGATTTAAAATCTATGACAACTGCTCTCGCCAATAGAGATACTAAAATAGTTGGTTGAAGGCTTAGCTTCTGGAGGAACAATCGGAGGATCAGGTACAACAGATCAAAAAGGTTGGCAGCAAAGCATGTTGAACCTTTAGAGAAGCTTCTAAAAAAAATCCTAAGGGATATGTACTACTAATAGTATTCTTTCTATCCCTTGTTCCTAAGCCATCCCCTCTCTCCCTAAATTCCCATGTCAATTTTCCTTTCTCTTTTCTATCGACACTCAATGAGAATTTTCTTGGTTCTTTCATTATGATGTTTGCAATGCTTCGATGGATGATCTTTTATTTATGAATGAATAATGTCTTGTTTTTACTGAATTGTCTCATTACTTTATGCATTTTTACTCATGCTCAGTGTTGCCTAAGTGCCATGAATTTTCTTGAACTACATTTCTGGAAACTTGGTTTACTGTTTTAAACCTTTTTTATGATATCAAAAGGGGGATGATTGTTAAGGTATGAGATGCATGATGATGGTATGGTATGCGATTAATGATGACACGGGCTATTATGAGATCAATGATGACATGGTTACGCCGATAGGGGGAAGAAATGCTACTTGAAGGAGAATGGGCTTGCCGATAGGGGGAAGAAGTTGAAAAGGTTTGTCATCATCAAAAAGGGGAAATTTCTATTTTGTTGATGTTTTGATGATTTGAGAAACATCAGGAAGATGCAAAAAGGGGATCAATCAATTTACCTCAAGAGACATGCTGATAGGGAACTGTTGAAAGGGGCGAGAAGACTTGGGGTTCTAATAAAGGACCAGATCCTTTATATTGGGATTGAAGATAGGTCCAATGAATGGATAAACTCATGTGAGAAACATTTGTGTGTCATCATCAAAAGGGAAAATGATATGTTCTAGGTGTTTTGATGATCCTCACAAATGCGGAGTCTAATAAGGGACCAATCCAGGAAAGGGTCCTCTGGTATTGAGTCTTATGAAAGGGGTAATGAATGAATAAGCTCAGCATAAGGATTATTTGTGTGTATTCATCAAAAAGGGGGAAAATGTTATATTCTAGGGTTTTTGATTTTGATGATCCTCACAAATGCAGGGACCTAGTCCCCGATAGAGTTCTCTCCATTCGATGCATAATAAGATACATCTGTAAGGCGCTAGCACACCGAACCAATCAGAATGGAACAGGGCGTTTGTCCAATGGGTAATAACTCTTTGTGGTTGATATTTTCAACATGACAAACACCATGTTAAATTCATTCATTCAATGGAATAATTCAGCCAGCAAGTCTCTTTCGGAACTCTCAAAGAACACAGCAAAAGACTTGGTCCCGGAAAGTGTGCGTACGAGAAAATGATGAAAAGACAACTGTCAAAAAGCTACCAACTCTGATGTGGTTGGTGCACAAATTTTCATGACAGCAGGCTCTCAACTAATAGCCTCGTCCAAAGGTTTTTTATCCATTTAAATATAGTCTCTTCTCCAACAACACAAACACAAGATTTTGGCAAGAAAAACACACAAGCTAAAAAGGAAAAAGCCATCTTCAAGGTAGAACAATACTCATACTCACTAAAAGGATCTGATAGAGTGCTGAAGCATCTTTATTGAGTTTGCATTTTGTGTCTATCACTTTATAGTTTTTGCAACTTGAAATTTGTCAAGAACACTTGGAAGAACTCATTGTCAAGAAGTATTCTCCGGCAAGCACAACAAGGACTTGATCAAACTGCAAGCATCAGAGTGTGTCTTAGGAGTTATACTTTCGTGCGTATATTGTAAATATTTTCCTAATCTACAAAGGATTCATATACTTGTTTCTGTGTGTAAAAGTCTGAATCTGTTAAAGGTAACTGATTTAGTGGGTAACATTTTGCTGCTTAGTCAAAATTCTAAGTCATCAATATGCTAGTTGATTTAGTGGGTCCGCTTAGTCAAAGTCTAGGTCATTTGGAGCGTGGTGGTTTAGTGGGCAACCTGTGTGTTTCTTAGTCAAATTCTAAGTTGTCTAGTGGTGACAACATAGTGGGCAGTGTGGTATCTGGTTAGGCTCAGTAAGTGATAGATTTATCACTTTGTTGTGAGATTACTAACTTTGTCACATTGGTTTTAACCGGGTTTCAATTTTGCTTGATAAGATTAGTGAAGACGGTTGAAAATCATGGGTGACAGGTTGTGGTTTTACTCCCTTGACCAAGGAGGTTTCCACGTAAAATCATTGTGCATATTTTACTTCAAGCCATTTACTTCCTGTATTTGTTTCAACTATTGTTCTTGTTGAGTCAAGGGAGTTGGTCCATTGACTGTTAGTGGACGCATACATTCTATAAGATTCCTCTCCCAAAATGGGTACACATGAGTCTTTACCAGTACTAAAAAACAAACATGACTCCACAACTTCCTCACCTAAATTGAGTAGACATGAGTCGACTCCATCACCGAAAAAACATAAAGACTCCACAACTTCCTCAGCAAAATGTGTACACATGAGTCTATGATATAACCAAAAGAACACCATGACTCCACAACTTCCTCACCCAAAATGAGTACATATGAGTTAACATCATAACCAAAGAAACAACATGACTTCACAACTTCCTCACCTAAAATGAGTACACATGAGTCCACTCCATCACCAAATAAAAACCATGATTCCAAGTACACATGATCCACACCATCACCAACTAAACACCACGACTCCACGCCATCCTCACTTGAAATGGAGTACGCAAAAAAGTGAAGAGTCTATTCCATCAGCCAATAACCATTAGGACTCCATGACTTTGGGAGTCAAGTTTAAATGACATGCAAAATTAGGATTTTGTGGAGGAATGAACTTCAAAATGGAGTCTACAAGGCCACACCTCACTGAAAAAAGATCATCAAATTCATCATCAAAACGAGAAAAAGAGCCAAAGTCAACAATTCCAAAGTGGATGCAGGGGTAGCAACCAAATGAAGCACATACATGAAATAGATGAAAAAATTATTATTAATTATTATTATTTATTTCTTTCTTATAATCAAAGTTTACTTGTAATCCAAGTAATACCATAAATAATATTTAATAAGGAATAGATCTTATATGTACATTGGTTATTTGACAAACGGACCAAATTAAGTCATAACCTCTATAAATTGGTCCTCCCTCCGCCCATTGGGGTTATCAAATATTCTCTACATTACTTCCATCGCTGACGATTGTGGTAACACAAAGTTAGGACAACGAGGTAGAAACCAATTTGTGACTAACGATTCCGCTTCTCTCTGTGATGATGTCTTCCACATCAGGTATGTGCGCCTAACGATCTATATGTAAGATTATCGTGCTCAAGATTTTGATCTTACGTATTTAAGTATATAATCTTACATGTGCCATCAGATTCTGGATTGTTTGAACATATAATTTTCATAAATTATGTAACTGCATCAGTCTTGGTAGGGTAATAAAGAGTAATCACCGCCCACCACCTAAATAAATAATTATGTTTCTTTTAGATTACGCAAATTCTGAAAAAATTTAATCTTCCCATAATGTAATAATTATGTTTTGTTTTAGATTGTGCAATATATTAAAGTGGTTATTATACTAAACAATAAATAATATGTGTGTACTTAGTGCAATATAGTTTGTTAGTAACCAAAGCAGCAAAACTAGAGGATTAATGTGTATACATATAATTTTTATGATCACTTGACATATGTGGATTAGAACAATTCATTAAATATCAGCATATTCAGCATTCCAAGAGAGACTGGATCTGATTTTTCAACCCGATGCATATATTATGTTTCTATAGTTTGTTAGTCACCAAAGTGACTAAACTAATATGTATAAAATTATTCACAGGCACAAAATTTTATGATATTATTTGTTCTTTGTATTTATATAGTTTGTTAGTCAGCAAAGTGGATAAACTAGAGAAATTAGCGTCTACACGTATCATGTTTACCATCACCTGATGCATATATTATGTTTCTGTAGTTTGTTAGTCACCAAAGCAGCTAAACTAAAATGTATAAAATTATTTACATGCGCAAAATTTTATGATATTATGTGTGATTTGTATTTATATAGTTTGTTAGTCACCAAAGTGGCCAAAATAGAAAAATTAACGTCTACACATATCATTCTTATGATCACTTGATGCATGTATTATGTTTCTATAGTTTGTTAGTCACCAAAGTGACCAAACTAAAATGTATAAAATTATTTACATGCACAAAATTTTATGATATTATGTGTGCTTTGTATTAATATAGTTTGTTAGTCACAAAAGTGGCCAAATTAGAGAAATTAACGTCTCCACATATCATGTTTATGATCACTTGATACATGTATTATGTTTGTATAATTTGTTAGTCACCAAAGTGGTCAAACTAAAATGTTTAAAATTATTCACATGCATAGCATTTATGAGATTATTTATGCATTTGTATCCATATAGCTTGTTAGTCACCATAGTGGTCAAACTAGTATGGTTGAGAAAAATATGCACTTATAATATTTTCATATATCGATGAAGGTTAATCAAAGGCTTATATTGAAAAATAAATAGATAATTTGACTTTCGATATTGCTAGAACTTAAAACATTTATCAAAAGGTGAATCTATCATTTTACGAATAGTGAAAATTATTAGGTTAATAAATATTTTCAGTCAAACATATATTGTATATTCAAAGATGTCGTATATCTCTGATAAAATTATTTAATTGCCTAATTTAAATTATGATAGTATATCGTATTATCTACCCAAAGGAGAATTACGATGTACTTTTATTGTTTTACTCAATTCAGTTTATTTTTTTTATATGTGAGCATATATATCTATTTGCAGTTATTCCTCTTCATTCACATGTTTTGTATGTTAATGTGTTCAATAGATTGAACTTCTTTTAATGAAATGAACAATTTCAATTCCACTTAGGTGTGATAGATCTTGACTTGACTCTACAAAATGACAAACCTACTGTCATTACTTATAAGAGCAGTGAGATTGAGAAGTTTCTTTTATAAATTATGAGAGCACTCTAAAAGATTGAGTCTTATGTTCATACGAATGATTGTTGCTAACAACATTAAGAATACTATTCCACAAACAGAAAGTGTCACAGGATACCTGAAGTTCGTGGAAAAATATTTTGGTTCTGCTGATAATTTTTTCGCGTGTATACTAATGGCGGAGTTCACGACCATGAAGTTTGATGGGTCACACAGTATGCAAAATCATATCATCGAGATGTCAAACATTGCAACAAGACTTTCGACCTTGGGGGAAGAAAGTGGATGGAATATTCTTGGTTCAGTTTATTATGAACCTATTACCTCATGAGTATGGACCATTCCAAATTAACTATAACACTATTAAGGATAAGTTAATGTTAGTGAATTGTCCAGTATGCTTACTCAAGAGGAGTCAAGACTTAAGAAATAAGGAGTTCGTTTCATTAACCGTATGGGTCAAGGAGTTGGTAAAAGACTTAAAGTGAAGGCCAACAAGTGTAAAAGAAAGCACCTGCTTAAGTTCCACAGGATGGTCATAATGAATTCAAGGTCCATGCATGTCGTTTCTCTAGAAAGGAAGGAAATTTTCACTAAACGAAAGTTCTGTTTATTTATGACATAAACGTTTGGGTCATTTATCCAAAGAAAGATTAAAAAGACTAGTAAAGAAAAAGATTCTTCTATATCTAAATTTTATTGATCTTGATATATGTTAAAAAGACTAGTAAAGAAAAAGATTCTTCTATATCTAAAGTTTATTGATCTTGATATATGTTTGGATTGTATGAAAGGAAAGCAAACCAAACATATCAAGAAAGGTGCCACAAGGAGCACCCAGCTTCTGGAAATTATACACACTGACATTTTTGGATCCTTTGATATTCCATCTTTTGGTGGAGAAAAATATTTTATCACCTTTATCATTGATTTTTCATATTATGGATTTATCTATTTGTTAAAAGAAAAAATCTTAAACAGCGGACGCTCTCAAAGTTTATGTTAATGAGGTTGAAAGACATTTAGCTAAAAAGTGAATATCATTAGATCAAATAGAGGTGGTGAATGTTACGAAAAGTATAAAGAATCAGGAGAATGTCCAGGTCCATTTGTAAAAATCCCTCGAATAACATGGCATATGTGCAAAATATACTATGCCAGGAACACCTCAACAAAATCGTATTGGTGAAAGGCATAATCGAACACTTACGGATATTGTTAGGAGTAGGATGATTAATTCCTCATTACCCAAATTATTATGGATGTATGCTCTTAAAATCATTGTATATTTATTGAACAAGATTCCTAGTAAGGCAGTTTCAAAAGATCTCTTTTGAACTGTGTACTGAAGACTAATGCTGAAGACTAATGCCTACCTTAGTGTGGAAGTTAAGATTCTCAATAGGCCTATTATCAAGGCTCATGAATATGCCAATGAGTGTCTGCTTATGTTCATGGGCACCCTCACTCCTCTTCCCCCTCCATCCTAAAATGTGTTTTTCTTGTTTTTGTCTAATCTTGTACACCAAACTCTTTTGGCTTTGTGTTTTTACTGAGAACAGTGGTTAGAATATATGATATGAAGTTCTTTCTGTTTACTTCCCTGTTCATGTGTGGTTTTATCAACTCTTTACGCTTTCATACGCATGTTATGTGTGGCCAATGACCCTGGATTCTTATCCGGTTTGTATTTTGACTTGAATATGTGTGGTGCTTCACCTTTTCAATGATGTCAAAAGGGGGAACTTTGTTGTCTGTTATGTGTTGTTATGTTTGTTATGTTCTTAATTAGGGAACTTTTGGAGAAGAAAGGTACCATTGAACTCAGGAGGAACATGTTTATCATTTGAATTAATGTTGTACACTCATATGAGGATATTTGCAGGTTGTTTTTCATCATCAAAAAGGGGAAATTGATCAGTTCTAATTCCATTAGATGTTTTGATGATCTCCTCACTAAAGTAGGGACACGGTCCTTTACGGAGTATCAATACTCGTCTAATAGTAACAATGTTGTCCAGTTGTAAAAGTTGTCTGCCTCAGGAAGTTGGTGAAGCATCAGCGTACTGCAACAACCAAAAGCTAAAAGGTTGTTTGTATGATGGGTAATAATTCTATATGGTATATATAAAACAAAAAACAACAACATTACGCATTCATTAAAAAGAGAGACTTTCTAGCTTCAAAACAACAAGGGACCTAATTGAGTGCTTCTAATTCTCTCTGTACCAGTTGTATCTTTGATTGCTTATAATAGTACGCTTCAAGTTTGTTTGAATCACTCTAAGATATAGGTTAAGGGTTAGGGTCTTACTTTTGAAGTCTATATGAATATGTTAGGATTAGTATAGCGAGTAGTGTTGTATATACTCTGGCTCATCTAAGTAATAAGTTGTATTGTTTAGTGTGGAGATTCGCAGACTACTCTTGTTTTGTATACTGGTTTTACTTTTGCTTGGAGAAAATTAGTAAACGTAGTTTGAAAAGTCATGTTGAGACAGGTCGTGGTTGTACTCCCTTGAGCATGGAGGTTTCCACGTTAAGTTGTGTGTACAATCTTTACATCAGCATTTACTTTACTTTGTATTAGTATGACTGTGTTGAGGACCTTGTCCCATACATATTGTTGGATGCATACATTCCAACATAAGTGAATGTTCTTGTTGGCACAACTTGTTTCACACATCTGTTCCTCAAACTTTAATCTTCAAAATTCACATTTACAAAATCTAACAAATTCCCCCTTTTTGATGATGACAAATGATTTAAAGTAATAGCATGGAACAAATGGATGAGTACATACAGTTCATTTCATTAGCTAAACATTCTTCCCACTTTTGGCATCATTAAAACCTTGAATCAGAAAATAGAAGAACTAAACAAGCATGCAATTAGTTATAATAGGTAAAATAAGTAATAAAAGTCGATCAAAACAAAACCAAGAAAACAACAAACCACAACATAGTCAATGAGTCAAATAAGTAAAACTCTTGCACCGAAACCAACTAAAAGAAAATGACTAAGACACAACTTTAAAAAATACAAATATTATGGTGATTTGGAGGGTGAAGGCAGAGCAGTGGTCGATAGAGGCTTGATCTTAAGGATGGCAAAGAGCTCTTTCAAAGATGTTATTTCTTCAACCAACCTATAATTTTCAAGTACATAAGATACATGTAATTGAACTAATGCAATTGAGTGAGCCAATCGAAGAACAACAATTTTTTCATCCTTAGGCTCGAAGACGCTGAAGAGGACCATTCGCAACTCTCTAAGGGGCAGGTACAACAACCTGAATAACATTTCAAAGTAAATCTGTCGTAGTCTGATTTCTGAACATCCCACACGTGAACAGGGATCTTAAAGTGCTCAAAGACTTCACCCAACCAGAATCCATAGCCCATCGAATACATTTTCTTATCCTCAAAACATATACGATGTATATGGTGCAACATAATCTTTGGTAGATCGAATGTATGACATGAAATTAACAATTCCATCTGAGTAGGATCCATGTAGTTTGTCTCAATCCTTTTCTGATTTCGAGGCAACAAAATATTATGTATGACATCAAAAAGAAGCTTATGTAAGGGAAGCATAGAACCTTTGTCAACACGAGTATAATCCTCTATGGTAGGATCATTTCAAAATATTCGACATATTTCCAAGGCATTTGGTAGTCCGTACAAAGGACACTAATTTTCTTCATATAGTGACACCATCCAGAGTTTTGAATGCCAGTACTTGTGAGATAATAGGCCTTGTAAGAGTGAACGGTTTCCCCGGAACTACAATAGAGATAGATGTTGTGGACCGTGTGGCAATAATATAAACTTGCCTTGTTTCGTTCCTTCCAATTTTCCTTCGGATGTTACCTTCAAGGAATAAGTCAATCCAACCCTTTGCATGTATAGTAAGCAATATTCACCTATTTATGCCCCTCCAAACACAGTAACAACCTTTCCCCGATCAGTCCTCTGAAAAAAATTTGAGTTTCCTATTAGTACGAGCATCAAGACTATCTTCAATATTTTTAGAAAATTCTTCACCCTTACAGTGTTTTGTACACCACCTTCCTCAGTATCAGTATCTCCTAGGGTTTTAGATGATACTACTCTATTCCCACTCCCAGTACTCTCAGTGGATTCTTTAGGAAATACAGAAAGAGAATATTATCTTTTAGAAAATGTTCAAGTTTTATATAGGCTACATAATGCCACTTGAGATGATTACTATCTTCAACTACATCTCTATTTACATTAGTAATAATGTAAATCAAAGGTCTTGCACAAACAATTTAATACATGTATCACAATTTACTGGATACATGTATTACGAAATTCTAAAAAGACTTCTAGAAAAACTAAGAGACAATTTTGGAAGACTAAACATAGATGCATTAATTCCAACACTTCCCCTCAATGCATTTGCTTGATAACTCCAACGTGTTCTCGAAGATAGCAAAGTTTTTCTCTAGGAAGTGTTTGGTGAAGATGTCAGCAAGTTGTTCTCCGACAATAATGCAACTAAATTTTGCCTTTCTCTTGTGCTTCTCGAATAAAATAGTACTTGATGGAAATATGCTTTGATCTTTTAATGGCTGACTGGATTCTTAGCAATTGCAATTGTTGATTTGTTATCGCAATACAAAATAGTCCCTCTTTTTTTCACTAATGTCTTCAAATATTCTTCTAAGCCAAATAGCTTGGAAGTAGCCTTAGCTGCTAAAACATATTCTACTTTGGCAGTGGATTGAGCAACAACACTTTGCATTTTTGATAACCATGAACAAATACTTGATCCAAATAAGAAAGCATAACCAGAAGTACTCTATATGTCATCTATACTTCCAGCCCAATCAATATCAGAATAACCAATTAAGTTCAAATCTCCACCAAATTTGTACATTATTCCACAATCCATTGTTCCTTGCAAGTAGTGCAGAACACACTTTGCAGCTCCAAAATGCACTTGGCTTGGTTCTTGCATGAATCTGGATAATAAACTAGCAGCAAACATAATATCTGACATTGTTGAAGTAATATATAACCAACTTCCAATCAAGCTCCTATAAAGTGAGCTATTAGCTTTCTTTTCTCCATCATCTTTTCTAAACTTCTCATTTGCTGCTTATGGTATGGCCACAAACCTGCAATCCATCGTGTTGAATTTTTGAAGAATACTTTTAGTATATTTATTTTGAGAAATGAAAATTCATTCTTTCACTTGAGAAACTTCGATGCCCAAGAAATAATTTAGCAACCCAAGATCACTCATTTCATAGTCTTGGATCATATCTTGCTTGATTTTTTGCATCATCTCTTTATATCATTTCCTGGTTTTCGCGTAAAGCCTCTAGCAACCAACTTTACTTTGTGCTTTTGAATATATCCTTCGTGATTGAGTTTGATTTTGTAAATACATTTTAGACTTAAAACTTCTCTTTCTCTGGGTATAGCAACAAGCTCCCAAGTATTAATTTTTTCAATCATCCGAATTTCTTCTTTCATGGCTTTCTTCCAAACATCATACTTTATTGCTTCATTATAATTTTCTGTCTCAACACCGGCAAACTTATATTCTTGATAAATGACACTCAAAATTTTTGTTCCTCTTGGAGGCGGTTATTCATCATCTGAATCTGGAATTTCTCCCCCTTGAGGGACATTTTCCTCTTTCTCATCCTCTTCTTGATTTGAAGATATGATAGCAGTATTCTCTGTCTTTTTATCCTTTCAATTCCATGTTGTTTTTTCATCAAAAATGACATCTCTACTAACACCAAGTTTGGTAGTGTTGACACCGAGAATCCTATATCCTTTTGTCACATCACTATAACCAAGAAATATACATTTTTTACTTTTTCATACAAATACACCTGAAATTGTAAAATGACTTACAGAAGGTTTCATTCCACTCCGAGCTTCAACTGGTGTCTTGTCCTTTAGTGCCTTTGCCGGGCACGTGTTAAGGATGTACACTATGCACTGCTTCTGCCCAAAAATATTTTGGCAGCTCTTTCTCATTCGTTATAGTTCTAGCCATCTCAATAATTGTTTTATTTCTTATTTCAAATTCACCATTTTTTAGGAGTGTACCCTGCTGTAAGTTGCTTCTGAATGCCATCATTTTTGCAATATTCTTCACATTCTAAACTTGTCTATTCACCACCTCTATCACTGCGAATGGTTTTGATGCTGCAACCTTTTTGTTTCTCA
>CM040621.1:65676770-65720044 GCA_022817965.1 Solanum lycopersicoides | reverse complement strand
TCCATCCTAAAATGTGTTTTTCTTGTTTTTGTCTAATCTTGTACACCAAACTCTTTTGGCTTTGTGTTTTTACTGAGAACAGTGGTTAGAATATATGATATGAAGTTCTTTCTGTTTACTTCCCTGTTCATGTGTGGTTTTATCAACTCTTTACGCTTTCATACGCATGTTATGTGTGGCCAATGACCCTGGATTCTTATCCGGTTTGTATTTTGACTTGAATATGTGTGGTGCTTCACCTTTTCAATGATGTCAAAAGGGGGAAGTTTGTTGTATGTTATGTGTTAGTTATGTTTGTTATGTTCTTAATTAGGGAACTTTTGGAGAAGAAAGGTACCATTGAACTCAGGAGGAACATGTTTATCATTTGAATTAATGTTGTACACTCATATGAGGATATTTGCAGGTTGTTTCTCATCATCAAAAAGGGGAAATTGATCAGTTCTAATTGCATTAGATGTTTTGATGATCTCCTCACTAAAGTAGGGACACGGTCCTTTACGGAGTATCAATACTCGTCTAATAGTAAAAATGTTGTCCAGTTGTAAAAGTTGTCTGCCTCAGGAAGTTGGTGAAGCATCAGCGTACTGCAACAACCAAAAGCTAAAAGGTTGTTTGTATGATGGGTAATAATTCTATATGGTATATATAAAACAAAAAACAACAACATTACACATTCATTAAAAAGAGAGACTTTCTAGCTTCAAAACAACAAGGGACCTAATTGAGTGCTTCTAATTCTCTCTGTACCAGTTGTATCTTTGATTGCTTATAATAGTACGCTTCAAGTTTGTTTGAATCACTCTAAGATATAGGTTAAGGGTTAGGGTCTTACTTTTGAAGTCTATATGAATATGTTAGGATTAGTATAGCGAGTAGTGTTGTATATACTCTGGCTCATCTAAGTAATAAGTTGTATTGTTTAGTGTGGAGATTCGCAGACTACTCTCGTTTTGTATACTGGTTTTACTTTTGCTTGGAGAAAATTAGTAAACGTAGTTTGAAAAGTCATGTTGAGACAGGTCGTGGTTGTACTCCCTTGAGCATGGAGGTTTCCATGTTAAGTTGTGTGTACAATCTTTACATCAGCATTTACTTTACTTTGTATTAGTATGACTGTGTTGAGGACCTTGTCCCATACATATTGTTGGATGCATACATTCCAACATAAGTGAATGTTCTTGTTGGCACAACTTGTTTCACACATCTGTTCCTCAAACTTTAATCTTCAAAATTCACATTTACAAAATCTAACAAATTCCCCCTTTTTGATGATGACAAATGATTTAAAGTAATAGCATGGAACAAATGGATGAGTACATACAGTTCATTTCATTAGCTAAACATTCTTCCCACTTTTGGCATCATTAAAACCTTGAATCACAAAATAGAAGAACTAAACAAGCAGGCAATTAGTTATAATAGGTAAAAAAAGTAATAACAGTCGATCAAAACAAAACCAAGAAAACAACAAACCACAACATAGTCAATGAGTCAAATAAGTAAAACTCTTGCACCGAAACCAACTAAAAGAAAATGACTAAGACACAACTTTAAAAAATACAAATATTATGGTGATTTGGAGGGTGAAGGCAGAGCAGTGGTCGATAGAGGCTTGATCTTAAGGATGGCAAAGAGCTCTTTCAAAGATGTTATTTCTTCAACCAACCTATAATTTTCAAGTACATAACATACATGTAATTGAACTAATGCAATTGAGTGAGCCAATCGAAGAGCAACAATTTTTTCATCCTTAGGCTCGAAGACGCTGAAGAGGACCATTCGCAACTCTCTAAGGAGCAGGTACAACAACCTGAATAACATTTCAAAGTAAATCTGTCGTAGTCTGATTTCTGAACATGCCACACGTGAACAGGGATCTTAAAGTGCTCAAAGACTTCACCCAACCAGAATCCATAGCCCACCGAATACATTTTCTTATCCTCAAAACATATACGATGTATATGGTGCAACATAATCTTTGGTAGATCGAATGTATGACATGAAATTAACAATTCCATCTGAGTAGGATCCATGTAGTTTGCCTCAATCCTTTTCTGATTTCGAGGCAACAAAATATTATGTATGACATCAAAAAGAAGCTTATGTAAGGGAAGCATAGAACCTTTGTCAACACGAGTATAATCCTTTATGGTAGGATCATTTCAAAATATTCGACATATTTCCAAGGCATTTGGTAGTCCATACAAAGGACACTAACTTTTTTCATATAGTGACACCATCCAGAGTTTTGAATGCCAGTACTTGTGAGATAATAGGCCTTGTAAGAGTGAACGGTTTCCCCGGAACTACAATAGAGATAGATGTTGTGGACCGTGTGGCAATAATATAAACTTGCCTTGTTTCGTTCCTTCCAATTTTCCTTCGGATGTTACCTTCAAGGAATAAGTCAATCCAACCCTTTGCATGGATAGTAAGCAGTATTCACCTATTTCTGCCCCTCCAAACACAGTAACAACCTTTCCCCGATCAGTCCTCTGAAAAAAATTTGAGTTTCCTATTAGTACGAGCATCAAGACTATCTTCAATATTTTTAGAAAATTCTTCACCCTTACAGTGTTTTGTACACCACCTTCCTCAGTATCAGTATCTCCTAGGGTTTTAGATGATACTACTCTATTCCCACTCCCAGTACTCTCAGTGGATTCTTTAGGAAATACAGAAAGAGAATATTATCTTTTAGAAAATCTTCATGTTTTATATAGGCTACATAATGCCACTTGAGATGATTACTATCTTCAACTACATCTCTATTTACATTAGTAATAATGTAAATCAAAGGTATTGCACAAACAACTTAATACATGTATCACAATTTACTGGATACATGTATTACGAAATTCTAAAATGACTTCTAGAAAAACTAAGAGACAATTTTGGAAGACTAAACATAGATGCATTAATTCCAACACTTCCCCTCAATGCATTTGCTTGATAACTGCAACGTGTTCTCGAAGATAGCAAAGTTTTTCTCTAGGAAGTGTTTGGTGAAGATGTCAGCAAGTTGTTCTCCGACAATAATGCAACTAAATTTTGCCTTTCTCTTGTGCTTCTCAAATAAAATAGTACTTGATGGAAATATGCTTTGATCTTTTAATGGCTGACTGGATTCTTAGCAATTGCAATTGTTGATTTGTTATCGCAATACAAAATAGTCCCTCTTTTTTTCACTAATGTCTTCAAATATTCTTCTAAGCCAAATAGCTTGGAAGTAGCCTTAGCTGCTAAAACATATTCTACTTTGGCAGTGGATTGAGCAACAACACTTTGCTTTTTTGATAACCATGAACAAATACTTGATCCAAATAAGAAAGCATAACCGGAAGTACTCTTTATGTCATCTATACTTCCAGCCCAATCAATATCAGAATAACCAATTAAGTTCAAATCTCCACCAAATTTGTACATTATCCCACAATCCATTGTTCCTTGCAAGTAGTGCAGAACACACTTTGCAGCTCCAAAATGCACTTGGCTTGGTTCTTGCATGAATCTGGATAATAAACTAGCAGCAAACATAATATCTGACATTGTTGAAGTAATATATAACCAACTTCCAATCAAGCTCCTATAAAGTGAGCTATTAGCTTTCTTTTCTCCATCATCTTTTCTAAACTTCTCATTTGCTGCTTATGGTATGGCCACAAACCTGCAATCCATCGTGTTGAATTTTTGAAGAATACTTTTAGTATATTTATTTTGAGAAATGAAAATTCATTCTTTCACTTGAGAAACTTCGATGCCCAAGAAATAATTTAGCAACCCAAGATCACTCATTTCATAGTCTTGGATCATATCTTGCTTTATTTTTTGCATCATCTCTTTATATCATTTCCTGGTTTTCGCGTAAAGCCTCTAGCAACCAACTTTGCTTTGTGCTTTTGAATATATCCTTCGTGATTGAGTTTGATTTTGTAAATACATTTTAGACTTAAAACTTCTCTTTCTCTGGGTATAGCAACAAGCTCCCAAGTATTAATTTTTTGAATCATCCGAATTTCTTCTTTCATGGCTTTCTTCCAAACATCATACTTTATTGCTTCATTATAATTTTCTGTCTCAACACCGGAAAAGTTATATTCTTGATAAATGACACTCAAAAATTTTGTTCCTCTTGGAGGCGGTTATTCATCATCTGAATCTGGAATTTCTCCCCCTTGAGGGACATTTTCCTCTTTCTCATCCTCTTCTTGATTTGAAGATATGATAGCAGTATTCTCTGTCTTTTTATCCTTTCAATTCCATGTTGTTTTTTCATCAAAAATGACATCTCTACTAACAACAAGTTTGGTAGTGTTGACACCGAGAATCCTATATCCTTTTGTCACATCACTATAACCAAGAAATATACATTTTTTACTTTTTCATACAAATACACCTGAAATTGTAAAATGACTTACAGAAGGTTTCATTCCACTCCGAGCTTCAACTGGTGTCTTGTCCTTTAGTGCCTTTGCCGGGCACGTGTTAAGGATGTACACTATGCACTGCTTCTGCCCAAAAATATTTTGGCAGCTCTTTCTCATTCGTTATAGTTCTAGCCATCTCAATAATTGTTTTATTTCTTATTTCAAATTCACCATTTTTTAGGAGTGTACCCTGCTGTAAGTTGCTTCTGAATGCCATCATTTTTGCAATATTCTTCACATTCTAAACTTGTCTATTCACCACCTCTATCACTGCGAATGGTTTTGATGCTGCAACCTTTTTGTTTCTCAACAAGGGCTTCAAATTTATTGAATGTAGCAAATGTTTCTGACTTTTCTTTGAAGAAATAAACCCAAGTCATTCTTGAGAAATCATCAAAAAAATTTGAAAATAACTTTGACTTCCAAGAGATGGAGTCTTTTGGTTCGCAAATGTCGGTATGGGCTAGTTCCAAAAATAATCTTGCTCTCCAAGACATCTCTTTTGGGAAATACTTTCTATGTTGCTTTCCCATTATACAACTTTCACATGGATCCACCTCAGTATGTATCTCAAAAAGGCCTTGCACCATGGATTTTTTCTTGAGAAGCTTCAAACCATGAAAATTCAAGTGACAAATATTTTGTGCTAAAGCCATGAATAATCTACAATTTCAATTTTTAATGCATTGTAATGAAATTGCAAAGGAAAGTTTCTTTTTATCATCCTTACTTCACAATGACTTAATTTGGATCAATTTTATCAGTAAAATAATTATTTCTAAACAAAAGAGAATAACCATTTTCCATGAGTTGACCAACACTAAGAAAATTTTCTTCGAAGTCAGGAACATAAATGTAATACCCCGTAGCCAAAACAGACCAAAAATCAGTTTTTCAGAAAAATCTACAGGTGCAACCAACGTGTGGCATCGACGGACCGTAGTCTGACCCACGGTCCGTCCTGCACAACCGTCAATGGGATCAGAAACTCCCAAAAATTTCAGCCCAAAAAAATTGGTTAAGTCTTGGACGACGGACGAACTTATGGTCCATAGGTCAGATGAAGGTCCGTAGTTCGTGACTGTCGATCAAGACTCCCTTCACCCACAGAAAAATTGGTTAAGTCTTGGACGACGGACGGACTTACGGTTCGTAGGTCAGACGACGGTCCTTAGTTCGTGACCGTCGATCAAGACTCCCTTCACCCACTCTCTGACAAGAGCTACGGATCACCAGCACGGTCCATAGGTGGAAAATTTGCAGACAGTTAAGGGGAAATGCAGTTGGGTCAACTTCAACTGGTCATACCTCTTAGAAAATTATGAATTAGGTGTCCCATGAACCACCAACAGATATATAATTGAATTATCTTTCCATAGCCACCGACCTTGCTAAAATCAGACCTCCGAGTAAAAAGTTATGCCCATTTTAGTAAAGGCCTGTCGAACAGGCCCAGTCGACGGACCCAACGACGGGGCGTCGGTCAGACGACAGACCGTCTGTCCTGACGGTCGTTTGGTTCGACAGCAACTTTCCCAGGGGTCTTTTTAACCTTTACCACTAAGTTACATCGTTTTGACCCTCAATCATCATATTTTAGTCAGTTTAAGCCTAGAAACATAATTAAAACATATCTAAGTTAAATCATTAAATCAAAACTTAGAAAATTAGAAGCAAGAGAGGAGAAAAAGCTCAAGAACCCTAGTTTAAGAACGCCACGAGCTCCAGCAGTTGCAGTCCCTAAACTTAAGTATTTTTCCGTGGATTTCATCACCAGGTATGTGTGATTTCACTAGTGGGTTCCTTTCACCCTTTGGGTCCCTAGTTTTCAGTCAGATTCTTGATTCTCTTATCATGATTAAACCTATGGTTTCTAGAACTTTGATAGAACTTCATGCATTTATTAAATATATGTTCCAAATCAGATTATCATGTTATTACTCAGATTATCGCACGAATTTCAGAACCCTAGCTTTGTATTTCTTTAGTTCTTGAATTACACAGCTATGTCAGATATTTCAGACACTTCAGATATACATGCCTCAGCTATAAATGCATAATTACCAGATTAATTGTTGCATTCTCAGTTTGCATGTTCAGTTTCGCGCTATCTAGTATTTACAGAAACTCAGACATCATCAGTTAATTTACAAAATTCATTAGGACTAGCATAATACCGAGTTGGACTAGGGTTTAACGTACCCAATAGTCCCAGAACGACGAGCCAAGTAAGTTGTAAGTCCGCTCTGTGGGCAATCAGTTTAGTGATCACGCCAGCATGCCTTTATATCTATGGCAGGGTATATTGGGTCCTCTCGATGGGGCGTATGCATCGGACTCCACATTTAGCTCATGTGGTTTTATTATCGGTTATTAGTAGCTCCCACAGTTCAGTCAGACTCTCTGCATTGACCATTTATCAGTATATTCAGTATTCAGTTTCAGCATGTTATAAATTGATCATTGCATCCAGTTAGCTCAGAAATCAGCATATCATGTTCAGATTATTATACTTGATTTTATGCTTGTTCAGTTATGTTTTATTTCAACTTTACTCTATCCTACATGCTCAGTACCTTTCAAGTACTGACGCATACGTGCTATACATCTTCTCGTGATGTAGGTTCAGGTTCTCAGCATCGAGATCACGCATAGATTGATTTCTCGATCTCCAGTTAAGGAGATTCAGTGGTGAGTGCTCATTCTCCGAGGACAACTGTCATGAGTTTCATTTCAGTCTTTAGTTATTTAGTTTCAGTTTTTGCTAGATTTAGCTAGGGCTTATCCCAGTATTTCTAGTCCAGTTTAGAGGCTTATTTCAGAAATAGTTAGTTTCAGCTTAGTAGTGAGTTAATATTCTTTGTATTAAACTCATCAGTTTTTCATATATCTCAATTTTAGCATATGGGTATTCCCCATCTTTTCAGATCTAATTATGATTTAGTTTCCGCATCAGTTTATTATTCTTTAGTATGCTCATGATCATGCCAGCAGGGTTAGCTTGGGATCACTTGTGGTCCTAGGTTCCGTGTCCGCGTCTTGGGGGGAGCTCGGGGAGTGACAAAACTTGGTATCAGAGCACTTGGTTCAAGAGTCCTAGGATTTCTGAAAAGAAGCACTAAGTAGAGTCATTTTCATGGGTGTGAAGTGCACCACATCTAATAAGAGGGAGGCTATGAAGTGTTTTAGAAAAAAACTTCACTTTCTTTATTTCTCTTATCGTGCATAGGGTATGATCTAATTCCATTCTAACTCGACGTTGTGCGCTTAAGATCATGCCTTCTCGTAGAGCTTAGGCATGGAATGCTAATGCACGCAATGCTAATGCAGTTCCTCTAGTACCAGCTAAGGAAGTTCTAATGTAGAGTTTCAGAATGCCAATTCAACTTTTGGCTCAAAGTATGAACAACCAAAACAATTTACAGGATTGAGTTCCTACTAATAGAAATGATCGATCAGTGGCAGCCAGAGTTTGTGATTTTGTTAGGATGAATCCGCCTAAGTTTTTAGGGTCAAAAGTTGGTAAGGACCCATGAAGTTCATTGATGAGATCACGAAGATCTTTGAGGTAATGCAAGTCACTGGGAATGATCGAGTTGAGTTGGAATCATACTAGTTGAAAGATGTGGCTCATATCTGGTACACTCAGTGGATGGAGAATAGGGGTGCAGATGCAAATCCTATCACTTGGGATTGCTTTAGTGAGACTTTTCTCGACAGGTTTTTCCCAATAGAGTTAAGAGAGGCAAAGGCTCAGGAATTCATGAACTTGAGGCAGGGTAACATGACAGTCCAAGAGTATGGGCTGAAGTTTAACCAACTCTCCAGGTATGCTCCTCACATGGTTGCTGACTCCAGGGCTCAGATGAATAAGTTCTTGTATGGAGTATCAGATTTGGTGAAGACAGAGTGCAGAAATGCTATGTTGCTGGGAGATATGAACATCTTTAGGCTTATGACTCATGCCCAGCAGGTTGAGGGTGATAAGCTTAGGGAACAGGCCAAAGAGAATAACAAGGCTAGGACTGGGAACTATGACTATTCTCAGCAGAAATCGGGTGGTGGAAATCGCTCGCAGAGTCAGCAGAAGTTCTCATCTCCAGCCCCTTCATCAGCTAGTGTTCCATCCTCCAAGAACAGGTATGACCAGAAGGGTAGAGCACCAGGCTCTAAGTCTCAGGGAAGTGTTTTAGGCACCAAGACTTACCCCACTTGCCCTAAGTGTGGTAAGAACCATCGGGGCGAGTGTCTTGCAGGAAAAGAAGGATGTTTTGGATGTGGTCAGTCTGGTCACAGGTTGAGGGACTGTCCTTCTAGAAAGGGTCAAGGAGGTGGTGATGGTAGAGCTCAGTCCACAAATTCAGCAGCACGAGCAAGTCGCCCAACTCAGCAGGGTAACTTATCTGGTACAGGTGGCGGTCAGCGCCAGAACAGGTTGTATGCTCTTCAGGCTCGCCAGGATCAAGAAGGTTCTCCTGATGTAGTCACTGGTACGTTACGAGTCTTTGACCTTGATGTTTATGCATTGTTAGATCCAGGTGCTACTCTTTCTTTTGTAACTCCTTATATAGCAGTCCAATTCAGTGTCATTCCAGAAACTCTCTCACAACCCTTCTCAGTATCTACTCCAGTCGGTGACCCAGTTATTGCTAGACGGGTATACAGAAATTGCCCTGTCACAGTCTCTCAGAAAGTCACCTCAGCAGATCTAGTAAAGTTAGAAATGGTAGACTTCGATATAATTCTAGGAATGGATTGGTTACACTCATGTTATGCCTCAGTTGATTGTAGAACTATGATTGCTCGTTTACAGTTTCCAGACGAACCAATCTTAGAATGGAAGGGTAGTAGCTCAGCACCTATGGGTCGATTTATTTCTTACCTTAAGGCCAGAAAGATGATATCTAAGGGTTATCTCTATCATCTAGTTCGGGTTAAGGATTCTAGCTATGAAACCCCAACACTTGAGTCAGTTCCAGTAGTTTGTGAGTTTCCAGAAGTGTTTCCAGAAGATCTTCCCGGAGTCCCTCCCGAGAGGGAAATTGACTTTGGAATTGATCTCCTTCCAGATACCCAGCTTATTTCTATTCCTCCTTACATAATGGCTCCAGCAGAGCTTAAGGAATTGAAAGAGTAGTTGAAAGACCTTCTAGATAAGGGTTTCATCAGACCTAGTATTTCACCATGGGGTGCACCAGTGTTGTTCGTAAAGAAGAAAGATGGTTCTCTCAGAATTTGCATTGACTATAGACAGTTGAACAAGGTCACAATCAAGAATAAGTATCCCATTCCCAGGATTGATGACTTGTTTGACCAACTTCAGGGTGCTAGTCATTTTTCAAAGAAAGACCTCAGATCGGGTTATCATCAGCTCAGAGTCAGAGATAGTGACATTCCGAAAATAGCCTTCAGAACTCGGTATGTTCATTATGAATTTGTAGTTATGTCATTTGGACTAACCAATTCTCCTGCAGCTTTCATGGATTTGATGAACAAAGTGTTCAAACAGTACTTGGACTTGTTCGTTATCATCTTTATTGATGATATCCTCATTTACTCTAGGAATGAGGAAGAACATGCAAGTCATTTGAGAATTGTTCTACAGACTCTCAAGGATCGCCAGTTATTCGCTAAGGTAAGCAAATGTGAGTTTTGGTTGCAATCCGTTGCTTTTCTTAGTTACATTGTATCTAGCGAAGGGATCCGCGTAGATTCACAGAAGATAGAAGCAGTGAAACAATGGCCCATACCTAGCTCTGCTACACATATCAGAAGTTTCTTAGGTCTAGCGGGTTATTAAAGAAGGTTCGTGGAAGGATTTTCATACATAGCCTCACCATTGACTAGGTTGACTCAGAAGATGGTCAAGTTCCAATGGTGAGATGATTGTGAGAAAAGCTTCGCAAAATTGAAAACTAGATTGACTACAACTCCTGTCTTGACTCTACCAGAGGGTTCAGATGGCTATGTGATCTATTGCGATGCATCCAGAGTTGGCCTTCGTTGTGTGTTGATGCAAAGAGATAAGGTTATAGCTTATGCTTCTAGACAGCTAAAGGTGCATGAGAAGAACTATCCAACTCATGACCTCGAGCTTGCTGCAGTGGTGTTTTCACTCAAGATATGGAGACACTACTTGTATGGTGTTCATGTAGATGTGTTCACCAATCATAAGAGCCTTCAGTATGTGTTCACCCAAAAAGAGTTGAATCTTCGCCAGAGGAGATGGCTTGAGTTCCTTAAGGATTATGATATGAGTGTGCATTATCATCCTGGTAAGGCGAATGTAGTAGCCGATGCTCTTAGTAGATTATCTATGGGTAGTGTAGCCCATGTTGAGGAAGAAAGGAAGGAGCTAGTGAAGGATGTTCACAGGCTTGCTCGCTTGGGAGTTCGCCTTATGAGCATATCAGACAGCGATGTAACAGTTCAGAATGGGGCAGAATCGTCTTTGGTAGTGGAGGTTAAGGAAAATCAAGACAGTGATCCAATCTTGCTTGAACTTAAGGGCACAGTCCATAATCAGAAAGTGGAGGTTTTCTCCCAAGGGGGAGATGGTGTACTTCGCTACCAGGGTAGATTGTGTGTTCCTGATATGGGCGAGTTGAGGCAGCATATTCTTGCAGAAGCCCATAACTCCAGGTATTCTATTCATCCAGGTGCTACGAAGATGTACCGCGATCTGCGGGAAGTCTATTGGTGGAATGGCATGAAGAGGGATATAGCATACTTTGTGAGTAAGTGCCCCAATTGCCAGCAAGTCAAGGTAGAACAGCAGAAACCAGGAGGTATGACTCAAGAGATCGATATTCCTACTTGGAAGTGGGATGTGATCAATATGGATTTCATCACAGGGTTACCTCGTACTCGCAGACAACATGACTCAATTTGGGTGATAATTGATAGGATGACTAAGTCTTCTCGCTTTTTGGCGGTCAAGACTACAGATTTGGCAGAGGACTATGCCAAGATTTACATTAATGAAATTGTGAGGTTGCATGGGGTTCCTTTGTCTATCATCTCAGATAGAGGTCCTCAGTTTACCTCTCATTTCTGGAAGTCATTTCAAAAAGGTCTTGGTACTAAAGTTAACCTTAGTACAGCATTTCATCCACAGATGGATGGGAAGGCAGGGCGTACCATTCAGACCTTAGAGGATATGTTGAGAGCTTGTGTGATCGATTTCAAAGGTAGTTGGAATGATCACCTTCCTCTTATTGAGTTTGTCTACAATAATAGCTACCATTCCAACATTCAGATGGCCCCTTATGAGACTTTATATGGGCGTAGATGTAGATCTCCTGTTTGTTGGTTTGAAGTAGGTGAAGCAGTTTTGATAGGGCCAGATTCAGTCCTTTATGCTATGGAGAAAGTGCAACTCATTAGAGATAGACATAAGACAGCCCAAAGTCGTCAGAAATCTTATGCAGATGTAAGGAGAAGGGAACTAGAGTTCCAAGTTGATGATTGGGTTTTTCTGAAAGTCTCACCTATGAAAGGGGTGATGAGATTTGGAAAGAAAGGGAAGCTCAGTCTTAGATATGTAGGCCCTTACAAGATCTTGAAAAGGATTGGCAAGGTGGCATATGAGTTAGAGTTTCCAGCAGAATTAGCAGCAGTGCATCCGGTCTTCCACATGAGGATGTACCGATTGAGATTCTTGACCGTCAGGCTAGAAGGTTGAGAAACAAAGAAGTCGCTTCAGTCAAGGTTTTGTGGAGGAGTCAGTACGTAGAGGGAGCTAGTTGGGAAGCAGAAGCAGACATGAAAGCCAAGTATCCTAACCTCTTTCCTTTCGATTCCACTCCAGCTTGAGGTAATAGTTCCTCTTCAGTTTTCCAGTCATTCATGCGTAAATTCAGTTTTAGAATCATGTTCCCTCAGTTCGTTCTTGCATTTTCAGCGTAATTGCATGTACTCAGAACTCAATTTAATCAGAAACTCAGTTCTCAGTGTTTACTAGTGGGTTTGCAGCTCTCTCCCTCTATTTCAGCTAGTTTAGTCCTTATTCGAGGACGAATGTTCCCAAAGGGGAGATAATGTAACACCCCGTATCCAAAATAGACCAAAAATCAGTTTTTTAGAAAAATCTACAGGTGCAACCAACGGTGGCATCGACGGACCGTAGCCTGACCAACGGTCAGTCCTGCACAACCGTCGATGGGATCAGAAACTCCCAAAAATTTCAGCCCAGAAAAATTGGTTAAGTCTTGGACGACGGACGGACTTACGGTCCGTAGGTCAGACGACGGTCCGTAGTCCGTGACCGTCGATCGAGACTCCCTTCACCCACAGAAAAATTGGTTAAGTCTTGGACGACGGACGGACTTACGGTCCGTAGGTTAGACGATGGTTCGTAGTCCGTGAGCATCGATCAAGACTCCCTTCACCCACTCTCTGACAAGCGCTACGGATGACCAGCACGGTCCGTAGGTGGAAAATTGCAGACAGTTAAGGGGAAATGCAGTTGGGTCAACTTCAAATGGTCATATCTCTTAGCACAAAATGAATTAGGTGTCTTATGACCTACCAACAGATATATAATTGAATTATATTTCCATATCCACCAACCTTGCTAAAATCAGACCTCCGAGTAAAAAGTTATGCCCATTTTAGTAAAGGCCTGTCGAGCAAGCCCATTCGACGGACCCAACAACGGGGCGTGGTCAGACGACGGACCGTCAGTCCTGGCTGTCGTTTGGTCCGACAACAACTTTCCCAGAGGTCTTTTTGACCTTTCCCACTTCGTTTAAACCCTAAGTTACGTCGTTTTGACCCTAAATCATCATATATTAGTCAGTTTAAGCCTAGAAACATAATTAAAACATATCTAAGTTAAATCATTAAATCAAAACTTAGAAAATTAGAAGCAAGAGAGGAGAAAAAGCTCAAGAACCGTAGTTCAAGAACGCCACGAGCTCCAGCAGTTGCAGCCCCAAAACTTAAGTATTTTCCCGTGGATTTCATCACCAGGTATGTGGGATTTCACTAGTGGGTTCCTTTCACCCATTGGGTCCCTAGTTTTCTGTCAGATTCTTGATTCTCTTATCATGATTAAACCTAGGGTTTCTAGAACTTTGATAGAACTTCATGAATTTATTAAAATTATGTTCCAAATCAGATTATCATGTTATTACTCAGATTATCGCACGAATTTCAGAACCCTAACTTTGTATTTCTTTAGTTCTTGAATTACACATGCTATGTCAAATATTTCAGACACTTCAGATATACATGCCTCAGTTATAAATTCATAATTACCATATTAATTATTGCATTCTCAGTTTGTATGTTCAGTTTCGAGCTATCTAGTATTTACAGAAACTCAGACATAATCATTCAATTTACAGAATTCATTGGGAGTAGCATAATACCGAGTTGGACTAGGGTTTAACGTACCCAATAGTCCCAGAACTAGTAGCCAAGTAGGTTGTAAGTCCCCTTTGTGGGCAATCAGTTTAGTGATCACGCCAGCATGCCTTTAAACCTCTGGCAGGGTATATTGGGTCCTCTCGATGGGGCATATACATCGGACTCCACATTTAGCTTATGTGGTTTTATTATCGGTTATTAGTAGCTCCCACAGTTCAGTTAGACTCTCTGCATTGACCATTTATCAGTATATTCAGTATTCAGTTTCAGCATGTTATAAATTGGTCATTGCATCCAGTTAGCTCAGAAATCAGCATATCATGTTCAGATTATTATACTTGATTTTATGCTTGTTCAGTTATGTTTTATTTTAGCTTTACTCTATCCTACATGCTCAGTACATTTCAAGTACTGACGCATACGTGCGCTACATCTTCTCGTGATGTAGGTTCAGGTTCTCAACATCCAGATCACGCATAGATCGATTTCCCGATCTCCAGTTCAGCAGATTCAGTGGTGAGTCCTCATTCTCCGAGGACAACAGTCATGAGTTTAATTTCAGTCTTTAGTCATTTAGTTTCAATTTTTGCTAGATTTAGCTGGGGCTTGTCCCAGTATTTCTAGTCCAGTTTAGAGGCTTATTTCAGACATAGTTAGTTTCAGCTTAGTAGTGAGTTAATATTTCTTTGTATTAAACTCATCAGTTTTTCATATATCTGAGTTTTAGCATATGGGTATTCCCCATCTTTTCAGATCTAATTATGATTTAGTTTCCGCATCAATTTATTATTCTTTAGTATGCTCATGATCATGCCAGCAGGGTTAGCTTGGGATCACTTGTGGTCCTAGGTTCCGTGTCCGCATCTCGGAGGTAGCTTGGGGCGTGACAATAAAGAACATCATGATTTTGCTTAGTGCTCCCTTTCATGTTGATCTAAATGGTAAATTTACCTTTTGCATTAAATAGGACTCCATTCCCCATTCTCACTTTAGTAGTGATGCTATTACTAAGGATCACGATGGTTCTTCCTCCTGTTTTTTTTTTTACAAAAATTTGCTTGCTCTCGCTTCTTGTGCTAGAAATCCTTCTCAATGTTGTCAAACTTTTTACTAAAGTTACATTGGGGCTTGCTTTTATGCCAATATTTTTCTGCAGTGTGATTAGTCTTTTTGCAAACTTTATAGAAAAGACTAGAGTCTCACCTTTTTCTTCAACCTTCTTGGAAGAACCATCGTGATCCTGCTTATTTTTTGGATTGTAATTCTTACTTTGTTAATCTTTTGAGAATTTTTTAGAATTCTCATTTGTTCTGGACTGGAAAGTTGTCTCTTTGGGTTGATCTTCACGAAAAAATCTCTGTTTCTCGTGTGCATGAAAAGATTGAACTAGCTCTTTGATAAAAAGCTTTGGAAGATCTTTCGTCTCCTGAATGATAGAAACAATGTACTCATATATTTCTGTAACACTAATTAGAATGTTTTCCACAACTTGTTGGTCAGAAATTGTATCACCATGATTTCTCATTTCATTAACAATATTCATGACTCTTGTGCAATATTCATCTATTTTTTCAGATTCAATCATCTTCAAATTTTGAAAATCTCTTGTAAGAGTTTGAAGATTTATACTGCATACCTTTTTGTCACCGTACACCTCGATTTATAGAAAATCCCAAGCTTCCATTGCAGTCTTACAAGTAGCATTTTTTGCAAAATATGCTCTTGAGACTCCCATTTGAATTTTGCTCAAGCTTTTTCATATTGACGATACTTAGTCTCATGATTTTTGAACTTTGTTGTTGTAAGTTCACCATCGTTGTCTGGCTCTTCAAAGCCATTTGAAACAATAGGCCACAAACCTTCAGCTTTCAAATGTGTTCTCATTCTTATCTTCCAATATTAAAAATCAGTTCCATCCAAAAATGGAGTAAGAACAATTGAAGAATCATGTAACGCCCCTAAAATGAACTAGGTGAAACTAGAGAAAAAAATATTTTTCGTGATGTTTTAAAGTCTTAAAATGGTCTATAATGATGTTTATATGCAATGTCTTAAGTTTGGAGATGTTTCGAGGTCAAACGTCCAAGAACGTTCATGACGTTCGAAAGGTTTGCCTTGAAACGTCCTTGTATGCCTTAGTGTGTTTCGTCAAGTTTTACGTGTTCGTTTTGGATGAAATTGATGTGAGACGTCCTTAACATGTGTATGAAGGTATTTTTATTGGAAACGTCCAGGTAAAAATCCCCAAGGACCAACCAAAGGGTCCTTGAGGAGGACCCAACTTGTGGGCAAAAGTTGTCCCAAGTTGGTAGCTTACTACCTCAATGTTCACGGACCACTTCACGTCCAGTGTAGTGGACCACGGTCCATGAAGATTTTCTTGTACTTACCTTAGATTATGTCTAAATGGAGTATGTATATATGCGAAACATGCTAGTGTGTGACATGTGATGATTGAAGATGTAAGCATGATGAGAATTCAATGTTGTGAAATGGTGATTATGCGAAAAGGTATGCTCACATGTACACACTCACACACATTGAATGAATGAATGAAGCTAAAGAATGTGAATCAAAAGTTTTTTTTTAGGGTGAACACTCTTCCTGAGTTGAGATGAAGTGTTTAGTAGCAATCTCACTATCTCCCAAGAGCTTTCTAAGATAGGTTGAAGGATAGATACCCGTTGTGAGTTGAGATGTGGTGTCCAATAAGTATTCTTTAACCTATAGTAATGAATGTTTAAGACTCTGTGGGGGAGTTATGCTTAGCACCTAGAGGATTTGAAGAAGGGGTGGGTACACGTTGTGAGTACAAATGTTGTACCCAATGTACCTCTTGAGATGAGTACTCCTCGTGAGTAAAGACTGAGTTACTTAGAAGCAATCTCCTTATCCCTTAACTATGCGCCCGCATATGTATAGCTATTGGAGATTCCATGTAAAGGCTAAAAGAATGACCCTACCTTAGGCAAGTTTGTATCCCTCATCCGATAGGGGTTAATATGGGGATTCCATGTCTAGATCTCATGGTCTATGAAGGTTAAAGTATCCCCCACAAAAGAATGTAATGAACTAAGTCTTCTAAAGAGTGTACTACTTAGGGATGGTGGTGGTATGGGACGCTATCTATCCATCGCACGAGTAGGAACTTGAAAGGGAAGTATTGGTGTGTCTTTATATGCAATGTATGAATGAGTTATTATGTGATGTAAATAAATTTATGTGACTTATGGTCTAATGATAAGGAAGTATGTTAAAGTCATATCTTGTATGATGAAGTTTATGAAAGATGAATGTGGTGTGCCTAAGCCCATGGAATCCTCAAGGAGCACATTGTGGAAGTAGTAGTATGGGATGCTATTTCACAATGCACTTTGTGTAACTGGCAAGTCCACTAGGAGAAGGGCACTTAGGTGAAGTTCTTAAATGCAAGTATGTTTCTCTAATGTCTAGTTATAGGAATATGGACTTGTTACCCGTGCAAAGTAAGCCTATAATGGGTAGTCTTGAGGATCACTTAGGTGCATATTGAAGGGATTGTATGGAGGTTCCTTCATATCTTACCTTAGTGAGACTTAGGATAACCTTGGTCAGGGAAACTTCAAAGGAAATAATTTCACTGTGAGTTGGTACAAAATGAGTTCACTGTAATGTTTGAGTTCACTGTAATGTTTCTTGAGTTCACTGTAAAGCGTGGCCCTTTGTGCTAAAACTTTGGAAGTCTTATTCTCTGTGTTAAATGATGATCTATATGTTATTTTACTTCTACATTCATTAAGGTTTTACTTAATTAGCATGAAAGCTTACTTCTACTAAAATGTCCTCTTTTGCATATTTTGCATAATGTCATACTTAGTACAATGTTTGTACTAAACCCATACTTTTCTATACTCTATAAGTATAGGTTGAAGGCAAGTTGAAGATTAGAAGGCAAGCTTGGGAATCGACTCTTTCAAGACTAATTATATCCTCATTTATTCGAGGGCATAATCTTTATTTCTCTAGTTCTTGTTAAGACTTATTATTATTTCTTTCAATGTAGAGGGCCGTGTCCATAAGATATTTAAGTTGTGTCTTTAAGTTGGCTTGTGAAGACGAGACTACTCTTTAGTATTATAAAAGATATTTCCTTATTATTATTAATATTATGAAAAGTTTTAATTTCGCGCTACTTTTCATGTCTTATGTAATGAATGATAGATATGGCTAATACAAGACCTCCGAAAGGTCAAGTACACAATTGTTCCGACCTAAAGGTTTCCCTAACTGCTAGGGGGTACTTTTGGGTCGTGACAAATCAACACCTTTATTTGTTTTGGATGCCACATTTTTTCCTTCACCTAACCCAGATTAAGAACGAAAACTTGCTCTGATACCAATTTGTTGGAAATATAGAAAAAGAGTACTATCTTTTAGAGAATTTGATGAATTACTCTTAAAGGTTGACATAAAACTAGTGCTAGTTCACCTCAAATTGTTCAAATTTTATGTAGGCTACTTATGGCCACTTGAGGTGATTACTATCATGAACGACATCTCTATTCATACTAGTAATAATGTAAATCAAAGGTCTTGCACAAAATAACTAAATACATTTATCACAATTTAATAATACATGTATTACGAAATTCTAAAAATACTTCTTGAAAATTTAAGAGACAATTTTAGAAGACTAAACATAGATGTATTAATTCCAACATATTCATCCACTAAACCCCTCTTTTCATTATCCCTTTTGGAGCTTTACGTCTGACTCGTTCCTTATGTTTAGGGGAGAACATCTTCTGTTTCCCTTTTCATGTTCTTTTAGACTCAGAGGTTTCATCGAAAATCTCAATAGTATTAACCTCTGGAGAAGCGGGGTTGTTTAGATGCTAAGATAATGAGACTTTTGCCTCGAGCTCTCTATTAATAGACCTGGTTAGGCGTACCAGAACTGCGACAGAAGGAGTAGACTGTGAGTATGCTAGTGGTTCATTTATAGGAATGGAAACGGGACTACCCATAATCTTTTCTTAAGTGAGATCTCAACCGTTTGGGGAATAGGTGCGCGATTAAAATGGCAATATGAAGTTTAAGCCTGAAGAAGAGCTTGTGAGACATGTCTTTACGTGTGGTTTCAGGGAAATACAATGTGAAAATAAGGATTGTAATGCATGATTTAGTGCAGCTCAACTTGAATAGCATGATTCAGAGTGTCATCTGAAAAATACTTCAGTGTGCTCAGAAGTTCCCAGAAATGCTTTGAGATGTGAAATGGACCGGCATTAGATAACTATTTGTACAAGGATTGTTCCTTCTATTCAGTTGGTTGCCAATCGATTGTTCCTTCTATTCAGTTGGTTGCCAATCGATTGTTACCCAACGCAAATAAGACGAACACCGTAAAGAGAATCTCCGATCTCACTTGGTCTACATTTTAAAACTTATTTACAAGGAAGCATCTTCGTAAGCTCTTAATAAAAGGGTTGAACAATTGGAACAAGTATGTTATGATATGGCTTGTGCAACTTACACTTTTTCTAGCATCCAATGATTCAAGTGACTTTATGTTGTTAGTTTGTTAGATTCTATCGTGCCCAGGGGTGGACCTATTAAGAAGGGTGGGTAGTATAGGAACTAGGATTTTCATTAGGGGGCTCGAAATATAAAAATAAAATACATGCATGAAGAGGCCAAGGAGGTTACACTAAATTCAAGAGGAAACACATTTCATCTATCTTTCTGTTGTTGCAAAATTCATGATCATTTGGCCAACATCTGGGATCTTGTTGTATTACTTATCAGATAATGAGAATAGTAAGAATAAATAGGCAAACTTAGGTGATATATTCTTTTATTCTCATAAACAAGCAGCATTAGGATGATTAGCAGCTGCTTATGATGCAAGATCATTAACAACTGCAAGTAAGAATATTGGTGCAAAGCTTGGACCTTTGGAGGTTGAGAAAAAGATAGAATTCAATATGAAGTTGACATAACAAAAAGGCGAGGGCATTCATGTATCAACCATGAATGATGATCATGATGGTTAAGACTCACTTCATAAGAATGAAAAGTCTCCAGACTCACCACAGACTCAGCATGACCTTACAGCTACGCCCGCCAAAGAAGAGTCACCTACCAAATCAGTGGATATTGTGGAACCACCTAGCCAACTAAAGTGCAAGAATCTTCTAAGTCACCTCAGGACCTTACAGTTTTGTCACCCAAAAGTGAAGAGTCTACCCTATCACCCATGAAACAAAAAATCTTTCACACCTGAAATGGATACACTTTAAAGAGTCTACACCATCACCCAAAAAACACCATGACTCCACAACTTCCTCACCCGAAATGAACACACATGAGCTTACTCCACCAAAGAAACACCATGACTCCATGGATTCTATTATATTCTAGGTGTTTTGATGATCCTCACAAATGCAGAGTCTAATAAGGGATCAGATCTAGGAAAATGTCCTCTTGTATTAAGAGAGATGAAAGGTGTAATGAATGAATAGACTAAACATAAGGATTATTTTTGTGTCTTCATCAAAAAGGGGAAAATGTTATATTCTAGATGTTTTTATTTTGATGATCCTCACAAATGCAGGAATCTGGTCCCGATAGAGTTCTCTCCATTAGATGTATAATGGGGTATAACTGTAAAGTTTTCTCATCAGTCAGTGGTTGGTGAGGCGCCAGCGTACCGAACCAATCCGAATGGACCAGGGTATTCGTCCAACAGGTAATAACCCTTTTATGGTTGATATTTTCAACATGAAAAACACCATTTTAAAGTCATTCATTCAAAGGAAGAGGTCATCCAACAAGTCAATTCCGAAATGCATCAAGGGACCTGGTCTCAGAAAGTGTGTGTACGAGAAAAGGACAAAAAGACAACTGCCAAAAAGCTGCCAACTATGATGTGGTTGGTGCACTGCTTTTCATGGCAACAAGCTCTCAACCAATAGCCTCGTCCGAAGGGTTTATGTCCATTTAAATATAGTCTCTTCTCCAAACAACACAAACACAAGATTTTGGCAAAAAAAAAAACACAAGCTAAAAGGGAAAAAGTCATCTTCAAGGTAGCACAATACTCATACTCAACAAAAGAAATTGATAGTGTTGAAGCATCTTTGTTGAGTTTGAGTTTTTTGTCTATCATTTTATAGATTTTGCAACTTGAAAATTCCCAAGAACACTTGAAAAAACTTACTGTCAAGAACTATTCTCCAGCAAGCACAACAAAGACTTGATCAAGCTGCAAGCATCAGAGTGTGTCTTAGGAGTTATACTTCCGTGCGCATATTGTAAATCTGTTCATTCAGATATTTGTTTCTGTGTTTAAAAGTGGTTGCTATTTAGTCAAAATTCTAAGTCATCTTGGAGCTAGTTGATTAAGTGAGCGGTGTTGTATTTTCTTAGTAAATGTCTAAGTCATTCAGAGCATGGTGGTTTAGTGGGCAACCTGTGTGTTTCTTAGTAAAATTTTAAGTTGTCTAGTGGTGATAACTTAGTGGGCAGTGTGGTCACTACTTAGGCTAAGTAAGTGATGGATGTATCACTTACTTGTGAGATTAATATCTTTTTCTCACATTTGTTGTAATCGGGTTTCACTTTTGCTTAAAAAGATTAGTGAAGACAATTGAAATTTCTGTGTTACAGGTCGTGGTTTTACTCCACTGAGCAAGGAGGTTTCCGCGTAAAATCATTGTGCAGATTTTACTTACATCCATTTACTTTCTACATTTGTTTCACCTACTGTTCTTGCTCAGTCAATGGACAAGGTCCATTGACTGTTAGTGGACGCATATATTCTATAAATTGGTATAAGAGAAGGTGCTCTCTAGCCGGTTAACACCTAGAGAGATTCCTCTCAAAAGATGGTTGCTCCATTAAACAGAAATCAAGAAGCGTCAAAGAAGGAGTCGGAGAAAGACAAGTCTGTAGCTCTGAAGATGATATCTGGTGAAACTTTTTATGAAGATAGGGATATGACATGCCTCACGAGATGGTTTCAATAAAAAGTGAGGAAACATAGAGGTTTACAAAAGGCAGGAAAATCAAACAGAGCTGCAAATGCAAACTACATATGCCATAAGTGCGGAAAGTCAGGGAATTTCATCAGATATATTGCCCCATGCATAAGGTTGCAGCCAAAAATTATCAAAGATCTGGAGGAGAGAAAGGAAGAAAAAGGGACCCGTTCCCTGTTTAGAAAGCAAGAAAAGTTGCAGCTGGCTACATCATGAAGAGGGTGTTTGATGTATGGGGAGACTCCTCAAGTGAGTCACATGAATCAGAATGTCGTGAAGATGCATCCATGCTAGCTGTTAAAGACGATGAGAATTTGTTTGATGGCATGTTTGCATTCATGGTGAAATGAAATGACGAGGAAGATGAAGAAAAGGTAACTCTCTTTGATCTTAAACAAAACTTGAGTGTGTCAAATGTTAAAAGGTTGAGCAATCTAGTCGCTGTGTTGATTGACTCTATCATTAAGTTAACAACTGAAAAGTTTTGATGAACAATGATATCCTTCATGAAGAAAAGGTAGTTGTGGTTGATCAAATGTCTACTGTGGAAGAACAATTGATAGTTCTAGAAGCTGAATATCTAGAACCTAATGAAAGACAAAAATGGTGACTAATATAACTTCTAAGGGAAAGAATGAGGCGAACAACTTGCAGCTAGAGCTTGAAAATAAGTTACACAACGCAAAACTGAAGATGAACTTGGCTCTAGAAATAAATATTGTGCTGGAAAGTGACCTGGTCCGTGTAAAAGAGGAATTGAATAAATCCCTCAAATCGACTACTTCCTCTAAAATGCTTACAAATGTAATTAGTAAGGGTAACAATAGTAGAAGAGGTATGGGTTGTGAGAAGACAAATTACTCATACAATCCTCACACCAAAAATATTTATGTTGTTGATAATCTACAATGTTTGCATTGCAGGCGAGATGATCAATTTAAGAAAGAGTGTCCAGCCTAGAAGAGATCTCAAGTAAGTTCCTCAAACTATTCTCAACAGAAGAACAGGCAGAAGACGGGACCTGGTCGTGCATCTGGTCCTAAGTTGAAGAAAATTAGTCTTCCTCACTGGACAAAGAACTCATTTATCACTCCTGTATGTGGTTATTGGGAACTCCGACTAAAGTGGGTTCCCAAGGCTAACAAGTGATATGGTATGCAGGTGGAGGAAGTATCAACAGTCCGTGTTGGTTCATGAATAGTGTATGTTCAAAACACTTGACTGGGAAAACCGAAAACTTCCTCTCTCAAGGCACTTCAAGGTGGAGGTGTCTTATTTAGCAATGACAAGAAAAGGTATATTCTTGGTGCATGCATGGTCAGGTAATATGTGGAACATACCATTGAGGATGTGTACAATGTAAATGGTTGACGTACAATCTTTCAAGTATTTCACAAATTCTTTATGAACTAAATTGAGTGAAGTTCTTATGAGATAAATGGGTGGTCACAACTTGATTTCTCGGATGATGATGCTGACATGAAGGAGATGCAAGAGCATGTATTGTTGATCTAAACATTGCTTGTTGCAACAGTCTCACTTTCTTTGATGCTCAAGGTGAGAATACGATTTTATGAGGCATAAGACTTTGCGAGTTGAGCTCTTCTCTCCTCATACTATGTCAAGGGACTTGGCCCACGGTCTGCGTAAATAAAAATTACAGATGAAAAATTTTGTGATGCTTGTGCTAAAGAGAAGCATATTAGGTCTAGCAGATCTTTAATCTTCCAAAGAATTCTCTGCTGAAGTGGTGAATACCACATGTTCTCTGACCTAAAGGGTGATATTGATAAGTTTGATCTCAATGGTATGAAAGAATGATTGTGAGATATTCTTCATGTAACAAGTCTTATCAGGTTCATAAACAAGAAAAATCCTTTGAAAAAAGGTGTTCATGTGATCTATTGATGAGTCAGGAAGAATTAAGCAGCCGCAAAACAAAGAAGTTTCTAAGATAGACGAGTTGCTTCAGATTCAGAGAGATGGGTAACTAGTGAGCTTGTTGAAGAACATCCTCTTCATGAATCCAGCGAGCTCAAGGAAGCTGATATAGATGATGAACCTGATGAGGGACCCGGTCCTATAGACAAGGCTGAAGAAAGATGATATAGTTTAAACTGATAACGTGAATTGTGAAGGTGAGAATGTAGAAGTTGATCAACGCTCAGTTTAAAAGAAGAAAATTATGCCACTCGTTTCCTGACAAGCTGACAGCTTGTCCAAGTTCTTTTTCAATGATGGTTTCAAATGAGGTAAAATCAACAAATCCTCCTTTTCAAATCACAAGGAAAGGACTCGCTGATTATTGAAGTATACATCGACGATATCATCTTTGAAGCAGCTTGTGAGGCGTTGGGTGAAAAGTTTGTTGAACTCATGAGAAGTAAGTTGTGAACTGAGCATGATGGAAATATTAAATTTCTTCCTAGAGCTGTAAATCAAGCAAACTTCTAAAGCTTTCCGAATAGGAAGATCAAGTGGTTGAAACCTTGACCAATGTTCTAAGCAAGGACCCGTTTTTCAAGAACATGGACCTGGTTCCAAATTAGAGAAGCTACTGAAGAAGTTTCATATTATGGAAGCTAAGTCAATTAATACTCCCATGGAACTAACTCGAAGCTGAGTGATGATGGATCCGGTACATATGTAAAAGATACAAGTGTTAGGATCTAAGCAAGATTCCAAGCTTTTCAACAGAATAACATTTGAAGGTTGCTAAGAGAATCCTGAGACTTTTGATGAAGACAAGGACATGGTTCTACTCTATCCATCAGGAAATTGTGTGTTGATTGAAGGTAGATGGTGATGCTGATTATGATGGGTATCAAGTTGATAGAAAGACAAAATGTAGGCTGGTGTGCTCAACTCATGTGGATCAAACAACAGCTTGATGCTTTTAATATGGCTCCTCAGGTTAATCCTCTCTTGTGCTATCACGAGTGCTCTCACTATGGCCAACAACTCAGTCCACCATAAAATTACTAGGCATATTTACGTGAGACATCACTTTCTGAAGGATCATGTTGAGAAAAGGAAATATCAGCTTGTAATTATGTAAGATCAAAGATCAATTCAATGATGTCTTCACAAAAGCTCTGACTAGGGACCCGTTCCAGATTAGAAAATTGAAGTTGGGAATGCTGAAATTGAAATGAATAGACCCTACCTGCAACAATCAACCCTCTCATGACTATGCAAAGGGAGCAGAAGGGCTGAAAGAAAAGAGAGGTCAGGACAGATCAAGGCAATCCCATTCAACCTATAGAGGGGGACCTGGTTCATTCTCGAAGGTTAGCACTATTAACATTGCATTTTGTATTATGCATGAAAACTGTTGCAATTTCCACTTATCTGTCACCCAGGTATTTGTTCGTTGAGCCACTTTTGAATACCAAGATGACACTCTCTTTCACATACCCCCTTCCACTTCTCTTGTACTCCATATTTCTTTCATATCCCTATAAAACTCCACCTCCCCTTCCAACAAATCATTAATCTTCAAAACACTCTTTTCTATTCACTCAAAAACAATTCAAATGTTTGAATCTTTTGTTCCTATTGGAGAATTTTTTGTTAAAAGAATTTTTCAAGTATTAAGAGGGACCAGGTCCAGCAAGAAAAATAAAGGTGGAAAAGATGATGTTCAAAGGAAAAATGTTGATACTCTGAGAGTTCAGTATATTCTTAATAGGAGGGTGTCTCACTTTATAATAAAAATTGAAAAAACTGATATGGTACCTTTGTTATTGACCTATTCATCTCGAAGGCCTTAAGTAAGTTTCATCTTGCTAATCCTTATGTCATGAGAAACTCAGGATTGATTTAAAATCTATGACAACTGCTCTCGCCAATAGAGATACTAAAATAGTTGGTTGAAGGCTTAGCTTCTGGAGGAACAATCGGAGGATCAGGTACAACAGATCAAAAAGGTTGGCAGCAAAGCATGTTGAACCTTTAGAGAAGCTTCTAAAAAAAATCCTAAGGGATATGTACTACTAATACTATTCTTTCTATCCCTTGTTCCTAAGCCATCCCCTCTCTCCCTAAATTCCCATGTCAATTTTCCTTTCTCTTTTCTATCGACACTCAATGAGAATTTTCTTGGTTCTTTCATTATGATGTTTGCAATGCTTCGATGGATGATCTTTTATTTATGAATGAATAATGTCTTGTTTTTACTGAATTGTCTCATTACTTTATGCATTTTTACTCATGCTCAGTGTTGCCTAAGTGCCATGAATTTTCTTGAACTACATTTCTGGAAACTTGGTTTACTGTTTTAAACCTTTTTTATGATATCAAAAGGGGGATGATTGTTAAGGTATGAGATGCATGATGATGGTATGGTATGCGATTAATGATGACACGGGCTATTATGAGATCAATGATGACATGGTTACGCCGATAGGGGGAAGAAATGCTACTTGAAGGAGACATGGGCTTGCCGATAGGGGGAAGAAGTTGAAAAGGTTTGTCATCATCAAAAAGGGGAAATTTCTATTTTGTTGATGTTTTGATGATTTGAGAAACATCAGGAAGATGCAAAAAGGGGATCAATCAATTTACCTCAAGAGACATGCTGATAGGGAACTGTTGAAAGGGGCGAGAAGACTTGGGGTTCTAATAAAGGACCAGATCCTTTATATTGGGATTGAAGATAGGTCCAATGAATGGATAAACTCATGTGAGAAACATTTGTGTGTCATCATCAAAAGGGAAAATGATATGTTCTAGGTGTTTTGATGATCCTCACAAATGCGGAGTCTAATAAGGGACCAGATCCAGGAAAGGGTCCTCTGGTATTGAGTCTTATGAAAGGGGTAATGAATGAATAAGCTCAGCATAAGGATTATTTGTGTGTATTCATCAAAAAGGGGGAAAATGTTATATTCTAGGGTTTTTGATTTTGATGATCCTCACAAATGCAGGGACCTAGTCCCCGATAGAGTTCTCTCCATTCGATGCATAATAAGATACATCTGTAAGGCGCTAGCACACCGAACCAATCAGAATGGAACAGGGCGTTTGTCCAACGGGTAATAACTCTTTGTGGTTGATATTTTCAACATGACAAACACCATGTTAAATTCATTCATTCAATGGAATAATTCAGCCAGCAAGTCTCTTTCGGAACTCTCAAAGAACACAGCAAAAGACTTGGTCCCGGAAAGTGTGCGTACGAGAAAATGATGAAAAGACAACTGTCAAAAAGCTACCAACTCTGATGTGGTTGGTGCACAAATTTTCATGACAGCAGGCTCTCAACCAATAGCCTCGTCCAAAGGTTTTTTATCCATTTAAATATAGTCTCTTCTCCAACAAGACAAACACAAGATTTTGGCAAGAAAAACACACAAGCTAAAAAGGAAAAAGCCATCTTCAAGGTAGAACAATACTCATACTCACTAAATGGATCTGATAGAGTGCTGAAGCATCTTTATTGAGTTTGCATTTTGTGTCTATCACTTTATAGTTTTTGCAACTTGAAATTTGTCAAGAACACTTGGAAGAACTCATTGTCAAGAAGTATTCTCCGGCAAGCACAACAAGGACTTGATCAAACTGCAAGCATCAGAGTGTGTCTTAGGAGTTATACTTCCGTGCGTATATTGTAAATCTTTTCCTAATCTACAAAGGATTCATATACTTGTTTTTGTGTGTAAAAGTCTGAATCTGTTAAAGGTAACTGATTTAGTGGGCAACATTTTGCTGCTTAGTCAAAATTCTAAGTCATCAATATGCTAGTTGATTTAGTGGGTCTGCTTAGTCAAAGTCTAGGTCATTTGGAGCGTGGTGGTTTAGTGGGCAACCTGTGTGTTTCTTAGTCAAATTCTAAGTTGTCTAGTGGTGACAACATAGTGGGCAGTGTGGTATCTGGTTAGGCTCAGTAAGTGATAGATTTATCACTTTGTTGTGAGATTACTAACTTTGTCACATTGGTTTTAACCGGGTTTCAATTTTGCTTGATAAGATTAGTGAAGACGGTTGAAAATCATGGGTGACAGGTTGTGGTTTTACTCCCTTGACCAAGGAGGTTTCCACGTAAAATCATTGTGCATATTTTACTTCAAGCCATTTACTTCCTGTATTTGTTTCAACTATTGTTCTTGTTGAGTCAAGGGAGTTGGTCCATTGACTGTTAGTGGACGCATACATTCTATAAGATTCCTCTCCCAAAATGGGTACACATGAGTCTTTACCAGTACTAAAAAACAAACATGACTCCACAACTTCCTCACCTAAATTGAGTAGACATGAGTCGACTCCATCACCGAAAAAACATAAAGACTCCACAACTTCCTCAGCAAAATGTGTACACATGAGTCTATGATATAACCAAAAGAACACCATGACTCCACAACTTCCTCACCCAAAATGAGTACATATGAGTTAACATCATAACCAAAGAAACAACATGACTTCACAACTTCCTCACCTAAAATGAGTACACATGAGTCCACTCCATCACCAAATAAAAACCATGATTCCAAGTACACATGATCCACACCATCACCAACTAAACACCACGACTCCACGCCATCCTCACTTGAAATGGAGTACGCAAAAAAGTTAAGAGTCTATTCCATCAGCCAATAACCATTAGGACTCCATGACTTTGGGAGTCAAGTTTAAATGACATGCAAAATTAGGATTTTGTGGAGGAATGAACTTCAAAATGGAGTCTACAAGGCCACACCTCACTGAAAAAAGATCATCAAATTCATCATCAAAACGAGAAAAAGAGCCAAAGTCAACAATTCCAAAGTGGATGCAGGGGTAGCAACCAAATGAAGCACATACATGAAATAGATGAAAAAAATATTATTAATTATTATTACTTATTTCTTTCTTATAATCAAAGTTTACTTGTAATCCAAGTAATACCATAAATAATATTTAATAAGGAATAGATCTTATATGTACTTTGGTTATTTGACAGACGGACCAAATTAAGTCATAACCTCTATAAATTGGTCCTCCCTCCGCCCATTGGGGTCATCAAATATTCTCTACATTACTTCCATCGCTGACGATTGTGGTAACACAAAGTTAGGACAACGAGGTAGAAACCAATTTGTGACTAACGATTCCGCTTCTCTCTGTGATGATGTCTTCCACATCAGGTATGTGCGCCTAACGATCTATATGTAAGATTATCGTGCTCAAGATTTTGATCTTACGTATTTAAGTATATAATCTTACATCTGCCATCAGAGTCTGGATTGTTTGAACATATAATTTTCATAAATTATGTAACTGCATTAGTCTTGGTAGGGTAATAAAGAGTAATCACCGCCCACCATCTAAATAAATAATTATGTTTCTTTTAGATTACGCAAATTCTGGAAAAATTTAATCTTCCCATAATGTAATAATTATGTTTTGTTTTAGATTGTGCAATAAATTAAAGTGGTTATTATACTAAACAATAAATAATATGTGTGTACTTAGTGCAATATAGTTTGTTAGTAACCAAAGCGGCAAAACTAGAGGAATTAATGTGTATACATATAATTTTTATGATCACTTGACATATGTGGATTAGAACAATTCATTAAATATCAGCATATTCAGCATTCCAAGAGAGACTGGATCTGATTTTTCAACCCGATGCATATATTATGTTTCTATAGTTTGTTAGTCACCAAAGTGACTAAACTAATATGTATAAAATTATTCACAGGCACAAAATTTTATGATATTATTTGTGCTTTGTATTTATATAGTTTGTTAGTAAGCAAAGTGGATAAACTAGAGAAATTAACGTCTACACGTATCATGTTTACCATCACCTGATGCATATATTATGTTTCTGTAGTTTGTTAGTCACCAAAGCAGCTAAACTAAAATGTATAAAATTATTTACATGCGCAAAATTTTATGATATTATGTGTGATTTGTATTTATATAGTTTGTTAGTCACCAAAGTGGCCAAAATAGAAAAATTAACGTCTACACATATCATTCTTATGATCACTTGATGCATGTATTATGTTTCTATAGTTTGTTAGTCACCAAAGTGACCAAACTAAAATGTATAAAATTATTTACATGCACAAAATTTTATGATATTATGTGTGCTTTGTATTAATATAGTTTGTTAGTCACAAAAGTGGACAAATTAGAGAAATTAACGTCTCCACATATCATGTTTATGATCACTTGATACATGTATTATGTTTGTATAATTTGTTAGTCACCAAAGTGGTCAAACTAAAATGTTTAAAATTATTCACATGCATAGCATTTATGAGATTATTTATGCATTTGTATCCATATAGCTTGTTAGTCACCATAGTGGTCAAACTAGTATGGTTGAGAAAAATATGCACTTATAATATTTTCATATATCGATGAAGGTTAATCAAAGGCCTATATTAAAAAATAAATAGATAATTTGACTTTCGCTATTGCTAGAACTTAAAACATTTATCAAAAGGTGAATCTATCATTTTACGAATAGTGAAAATTATCAGGTTAATAAATATTTTCAGTCAAACATATATTGTATATCCAAAGATGTCGTATATCTTTGATAAAATTATTTAATTTCCTATTAAAGATTTAAAAATGACATTTAAATTATGATAGTATGTCGTATTATCTACCCAAAGAAGAATTACGATGTACTTTTATTGTTTTACTCAATTCAGTTTATTTTTTTTATATGTGAGCATATATATCTATTTGCAGCTATTCCTCTTCATTCACATGTTTTGTATGTTAATGTGTTCAATAGATTGAACTTCTCTTAATGAAATGAAAAATTTCAATTCCACTTAGGTGTGATAGATTTTGACTTGACTCTACAAAATGACAAACCTACTGTCATTACTTATAAGAGCAGTGAGATTGAGAAGTTTCTTTTATAAATTATGAGAGCACTCTAAAAGATTGAGTCTTATGTTCATACGAATGATTGTTGCTAACAACATTAAGAATACTATTCCACAAACAGAAAGTGTCACAGGATACCTGAAGTTCGTGGAAAAATATTTTGGTTCTGCTGATAATTTTTTCGCGTGTATACTAATGGCGGAGTTCACGACCATGAAGTTTGATGGGTCACACAGTATGCAAAATCATATCATCGAGATGTCAAACATTGCAACAAGACTTTCGACCTTGGGGGAAGAAAGTGGATGGAATATTCTTGGTTCAGTTTATTATGAACCTATTACCTCATGAGTATGGACCATTCCAAATTAACTATAACACTATTAAGGATAAGTTAATGTTAGTGAATTGTCCAGTATGCTTACTCAAGAGGAGTCAAGACTTAAGAAATAAGGAGTTCGTTTCATTAACCGTATGGGTCAAGGAGTTGGTAAAAGACTTAAAGTGAAGGCCAACAAGTGTAAAAGAAAGCACCTGCTTAAGTTCCACAGGATGGTCATAATGAATTCAAGGTCCATGCATGTCGTTTCTCTAGAAAGGAAGGAAATTTTCACTAAACGAAAGTTCTGTTTATTTGTGACATAAACGTTTGGGTCATTTATCCAAAGAAAGATTAAAAAGACTAGTAAAGAAAAAGATTCTTCTATATCTAAATTTTATTGATCTTGATATATGTTAAAAAGACTAGTAAAGAAAAAGATTCTTCTATATCTAAAGTTTATTGATCTTGATATATGTTTGGATTGTATGAAAGGAAAGCAAACCAAACATATCAAGAAAGGTGCCACAAGGAGCACCCAGCTTCTGAAAATTATACACACTGACATTTTTGGATCCTTTGATATTCCATCTTTTGGTGGAGAAAAATATTTTATCATCTTTATCATTGATTTTTCATAATATGGATTTATCTATTTGTTAAAAGAAAAAATCTTAAACAGCGGACGCTCTCAAAGTTTATGTTAATCAGGTTGAAAGACATTTAGCTAAAAAGTGAATATCATTAGATCAAATAGAGGTGGTGAATGTTACGAAAAGTATAAAGAATCAGGACAATGTCCAGGTCCATTTGTAAAAATCCCTCGAATAACATGGCATATGTGCACAATATACTATGCCAGGAACACCTCAACAAAATCGTATTGGTGAAAGGCATAATCGAACACTTACGGATATTGTTAGGAGTAGGATGATTAATTCCTCATTACCCAAATTATTATGGATGTATGCTCTTAAAATCATTGTATATTTATTGAACAAGATTCCTAGTAAGCCAGTTTCAAAAGATCTCTTTTGAACTGTGTACTGGAAGGAAGCTTAGTTTAAGAGACCTGCATGTTTGGGATTGTCAAACCGAAGCTAGAGTTTATAGTTCACATGAAAAGAAATTAGATTCTTGAACGGTGAATGGTTACTTTATTGGTTATCCGGAGAAATCTAAAGGGTAAAGGTTTTACTGTCCAAATCATAGTTCGTGAATTGTTGAAACCGGTAATCTAAAATTTATTCAAAATGGTAAAGTTAGTGGAAGTGTTAAACGACAAAGTATGGAAATCAATTAGGTAAGGGTAAATATTTCATTGCCCATAAATGTACCTACTTCCACACCAACAGATGTTATTCCTCTTGTTGAAAAATATTTTAACAATGTTGAACAACATTTGAGTGAATCACTTCAAGAAAAAACTAACTCACAAGTATCTCACACAAATAAACCACAAAAAGTGTCATTAAGAAAATCTCAAAGAGAGAGAAAACAAATTGGTCATTTCAGATGATTATGTGATTTATTTGCAAGAATCAGATTTTGACATTGGAATTAATAAAGATCCAATTTCATTTTCACAATCCATATAAATTACTAAGTCTGATAAATGGATTGATGTCATGAATGAAGAGTTAAAATCTATGGAATACAAAAAAGTTTTGGATCTTGTTCAATTACCAGAAACTTCTAAATGAATCAGGTATTGATGGGTCTTCAAGACCAAACGTGATTCTAATGGTAATATTGAACGATATAGAGTCAGACTTGTTACCAAGGGATACACTCAAAAAGAGGGCATTGATAATAAAGATACTTTTTCATCGGCCTTAAAGAAAAACTCATTAAGAATAGTTTTTTCTTTGGTAGCTCATATGATTTAGTACATCAAATGGATGTAAAAACTGTCTTTCTTAATGGAGACCTCGAGGAGGATGTTTATATGGACAAATTATAGGGTTTTGAAATTAAAGGAAAATATAAAATAGTGCTTAAACTAAAGAAGTCAATATATGGACTCAAACAAGCCTCACGAAAATGGTATATAAAGTTTAATGATACCACAACATCTTTTGAATTTAAAGATATTACCGTTGATCGGTGCATATTTCAAAAGATTAGTGGGAGTTAGTTTATATTTTAGTCTTGTATGTTGATGACATTTTATTTGCTTCTAATGATTTAGGCACAATTGCGTGAGACGAATGAATTTCTCCTACGAACTTTGGAATGAAAGATATGGGTGAGGCGTCCTATGTGATAGGGATAGAAATATTACGTGATAGATCACAAGGATTATTGGGGTTGTCTCAGAAAGGCTATATCAAAAGAATTCTAGAGAGATTTAACATGAACTATTGTTCAATAGGAATAGTTACTATTAAAAAGGAGTCAAATTTAATCTCATTCTATACCCAAAGAATGATGTAAAATGAAATGAAATGAAATGAAATGAATTCTTTAATCTTTCATTGTTGGAAGTTTGATGTATGTTCAAACTTGCACAAGATCGTATATTAATTTTGTGATCGGAATGATCGGAACATATCAAAGTAATTGTGCAATTGGTCAATGAAAAAAATGCAAAGAAAGTTTGTGGCATGTTCTGAAGCCACAATTCATGCATTATGGTTCCAAAACTTTATTTCAGGATTTGGGGTTGTCGACTAATAAAAAAGGACCCTTTAGCGGCAATAAAAATAGGATCTAGCGGCAATAGCATTTGCCGCGATACTCTATACCGGCAAATGAAATTTAGCCCGCAATGTTGGGGTCGGTTAAGGCTTTTGCGCCATTGTGGGAAATGCTGGTAAAGGGTAGCACGAATTGCCGCTACAAACCATTAGCTTTTACGAAAATTGATTGTGGCAATTATATTGGCTGCTAAAGGTTATTTATACTGTCTAACTATTGTCTTTTAGCGTCCATTTATTTAGTCGATAAATATAAATAAATAGCCACTAAAAGGTAGCACTTTTAATGTCAATTGTTTGCGGCAAGTGTGTTGGCTTCTAAAGGTAACTCATATAGACGAACTATGGCTTGTTAGCTTCCATTGCGTTAGTCGATAAATCTAAATAAATAGCCACTAAAAGGTCATAGTTTTAATGGCGATTGTTTGCGACAATAATGTTGACTACTAAAGGTAATTAGAACAGTTATCCGTTGTCCTTTAGAGCCCATTGTTTTAGTAGATAAATCAAAATAAATAGTTGCTAAAAGGTAGTAATTTTAATGACAATTCACTTTTACAATTGAATTGTCGCTAAATATCATAACATTTAAGGGCAATAGTTTAGCCGTCATTAATAATATCTACTACATTTATCGATAACATGTATATATAAGAATCCAACAAACATATTCACAAAAGAGAACCTCATAGTAACAACAACTATCTCTAATGGTGAAAATATACATATCACTATAATTGAATAGAAAGTCACAAATTTTAAGAATAACTTATATTTGTTCAAACTATTGAATAATGTCTTCAATTAAGTTTTATTTCTCTTCTTCGAATAATATCGTTGAAATCACCCACATAAGAAATTTGTGAAATTCAGATTGTATTACCCTGAAATTAAAAAAAAAATGTGTCAATAGATGAAATCCAAAGTACAAAAATATTGCAAGTAGTGTGACTAATCTGAAAAAAAATTACAAGTAAGAAACATTTAGGTAAATTCAATATTATATGGAGAAAAAATACGCAAGTTGATCATTTTTGGTTAGCAGTATTACACAACAAGTCTGCTGTAGCAATAATTCTTGCACTCTATTTGGCATGTTGTTTGGTGATCAATATAATGAGAAATGGTAAGGATATTATTATGCATCATACTTTAGTCAAATAATTTTAGTATCTGTACATCAGCTATATATAATGGGGAAGCAGCTATTTCAATCTAGACCTTATATTACCTTTCTATATCGTGCAACAAAAATAATGACATAACTGCAAATCTTACTTGATCCTAATAGGTGTTTGATGATGTACAAATAATGAGAGAAGTAAATGTTTAGCATCCTATTAATGCATGGATGAAAATAAACATGCAGAATCCTCAATCTTTGATTTAACCACAATAACTAATGCAACTGATAACTTTACCAGCTGAAATACAAAGAGATGTACAATATTAAAGGTATGCTAGAACAGAGAGGAATTCTACACGATTAAACTAACACAACTATACTCTATAACAATGAATCAAGAACGAAAAGAAAAGACAACCTAGAGTACCACTGAACAATGAAGAAACATAAATGTACAGCCTACTGGTCTCCTATATTCGTGTTGCAAAACCAAGTCTTGAAGGACATAACAGAAGACTCTTCTCGTTTTCAACTGTTTTATGGGTTTCCAAAACTGTACCAAAGAGTAGAAGCCAAGATTGCACATGCTTGGTCTTATTCTCACCATGAGCCTCTAACTATTCGAGAATCAGCACAGTGGTATGTATGCTGATGGTATTTCAGATATTGAAAGTCGGAAAAAAGGAAGATGTGATCAACCTGTGAGAGATATTTTTGGTGTCTGGCACATTTGTTACTTTATAAACTCATCAAAGGAAGAAATAGAGTGGGTTTTGCTACTTCTTGCACCTAGATAGGTCATCTCTACAACACCTACTTGTAAGGCTCTGAAGCAGGACTATGTGAAACGTCTTTTTAATCAACATAGAAATTTTAATGATCCTTTCTGGGAACTTTTGGGGTTAAGAAGTTGATGTAGAAACATATCCAGATGTAGTTGAGGTTTCTATCTCACCTTTGGCCAAGAGCAATGCTCAAAATTATGCAGAAAACTCCAAGTCGGCGACCTCATCTTTTAGCATTTGTAGGCAGTCAAATCTATCTCCTCCAAGAAAAAAAATCCACCCCAGTAGCATTATTTGGTAGGGCGAGGCTTGGGTTGAATGGTTCTTATTTCAAACATGAAGAAAAAGGAGCCTATACTTCCAAAATCAAATGTTCCGATGAGTTAGCGGTTATTTTACTTGAGATGGAAGAAGTTGTGGTGGAAGCTGGTAAGACATTGACAGTATGTGAAAGTGTAGAAATAAGAAGTAAAGAGAGCCTGATGCACACAGAAACAGAGAATTGTATTTTTGAGTCAGCGGTTGGATTGTGAAACAATTATAACCAAAGTTTGAAAAAATTATACCGGTCTATGCATGTGCTAGTGCCTCAACCCCTTCCTTCGTTGACAAAGCTTATGAATCCTACTAAGCGTGCTAGGAGAAGGCTGTAACTTCTGTTTTTTTCTTTTTGTCTATTTTCAACACTAGGTTTGCGACTTATCAACAACAATGTAGTAAGCTGGTCGAAACACTAAAAGCATACTCAAAAATACAAAATAAAGTTCTGATATAGGTTTTTACTATAATCCATTTAGAGAACTTGTTTATGGATTCTATTATGATTTTTCTAGTGTATGGTATCAGTATCCTCGGAGGTTCATCCTGCTAGAATAAACTAAAATCCACTCGCCTTAATATATTGACAACCACATGCTTTAATATAATAGCCTCACAGAGGAATCGATTCGATCAATTGGATTCAAAATAGTAGCAGCCACAAATAATAGCCTCACAGAGGAATCAATGCCTTCAATTGTCAAGAAGTAAGCATGATGTTTACACACCCTGCTTTTAGCATATAATGTTTCTGCAAGTATGTTATCAAATTTCAAGTATTTTTTACTGTGTGTATTAAGTTTCCATGGTGTTGACATTGTTGAGGTACCTCAATCATAAAAAATCTAATACATTTAGATATTTTGACGTATTGGCATCACAATATTTAACAAAGAAAGAAGAAAGGATCATCATCGAACAAAGCTAGCTAGATGTAAATATCGATACTTCTAACAAATTGGAAAGTGTGAGTGTAGCTAACTAGTTTGTGCTCAGAAGTTCATATAATTTCGTTTTTCTATATTGGAAAAGATATTTTCTCAATGCTCATCAGGAATGGATAATCAATTGCATTCAAAATAATAGGAGCCAGAGATCACAAACACAAAAACAATACTTACAGGAATATCAAATAACTCGAAAATCACAGATACTACCAAAATATTGAGCAGTTTATCAAGTGTATTTTCTATTTTTTCTTCCAGTTAATGTGTAAATATAATGAACATAACAGAAAATAGATTAAATTCTCAACGACAGAGCAAAAGGGGTAATAAAACATGATAGAAACAAAGGAGAGGAGGGGAGCGACGAACCAACCAGAAAGTTTCGTTGTTTTTGGACGTAGTTGTTGAGATTGAATTATAGCTATTTGAAGTAGTTCTTCCATTCAATATATGATGTTGGAAGGTCTCTGCTGCTAACGAATGAATATGTGTTGCTTGACGTTGCAGCTCTAATCAATTTAGGATGAGGAATCCTAATATGTGTGGGAGATATTTTAGGAATATTTTCCTTATTAAAAACATGTAGAGGGTTTTTTTGTTACTAATGTTTTCCTTATTTACCAGGAATTCTTTTTCCCCAGAAATAAGAGAATGGCGAGAAAAAAATTGAAGGGAAAGAGGGAGTTCTAATTTTCTTTAAAAAGAAGGATTTTAGTGATCATTTTTTTGGAATTGCTACTTAAAGTGTACATATTGCTGGCCATTAAACATTAGCCGTTAATATTTTGCCTCACATCAATATATTAGCGGCAATATGCTTATTGCTGCAAATCAATTGTCCCTAAAGTTCATTTTTGTAGTAACACCATTACCAAGCCGCTAAAAGTTTATTGTGATAATACTGCAACACTTGTCTTCTCTAACATCGATAAGTACCCCAAAAGTGTCAAACATATGGAATTAACTTATTTTATTGTCATGGAAGAAGTTCGAAAACAAAGAGTGTTACTTGATAATATTAGAACTGATCCCATGATTGCAAAACTGTTAACAAAGGACTTACAACCAAAGACATTGAAAGAACATGTTCAAAGAATGGGTCTTGATCGTACTTATGATTGATATATTTATGATATTTTTACACTCTGAGCTTAAATTATGTGTTTCTGATATACACTAATGAATATCATAATGGTGTACACATTATTGTTTTGAGACATTACAAGATAAGTCTCTATGAGACATTAATGTGGACGGTAATGTTATACATTTTTATAGCTTATGAACCTAGTAGGATAAGTTGCTAATGTAGTAATATATGGAACAAAGTATGTAGTTTAAAATTTATATACAACCGCGATAACTCACATTAGTAGTTTGTCATATTGTGGTATGTATGATGGACATTATAGAAGAGATTTATTGTATGCGCAACAAATGTTTATGAAATATTAATGTTATATGGTCATTGGGTCAAGTGGGAGAATGTAATAATAATTATTTTTACTTATGACCCAAGTTTACTTGTTACCCAAGTAATATCATAAATAATATTTAATAAGGATTAGATGTTCTCCGTACATTGGTTATTTGATGGGCGTATCAGATTAAGTCATAACCTCTATAAATTGGTCCTCCCTCCGTTCATTAGGGTTATCACATATTCTCTACATCAATTTTATCGCTAATTGTGGTAATGAAAAGTTAGGGCAAGGAGATAGAAACCAATTTACGACCAACACTTTTCTCTTCTCTATGTGATGATGTCTTCAACATTAGGTGTGTGCCCCTAACGATCTATACGTAAGATTATCGTGTTCAAGATCTTGATATTATGTATTAATGTATATAATCTTACAATAGAATCAAACATTTTTAATTATGATTTTATAATCATTTTTGGCTTTGCATCTGTCCATTGTAATTGAGGCTAGTTAGTTTGTGAAACAAATTTTTTTGCACATTTCTTTTTTCATACAGTTAACTTATGATTTTATAATCATTTTAGGCTTAACATAGGTTTGTTATAGTACTGTCTCCTACAAATATTTTGGTACTTCACTTTGTTTCGTTTGTACTTTAAATTATTGTTTGTACAAGATACAACTCTTTTTTGCTCAATGGTGTTGACTCTGCCTGTGGAGCAAATTGATATCAAGAATTTTTCCAACAAAATCTCCAACTCAGCAGCAATCAAGGCTTCGGGTCCAAAATTAATGCAATTAAGTAGCAGTCACAATCAAACACAACTTATAAAAGAAGAGGAATACCAAGGGAACAGGTGTGCAACTTTACTTGAACAAGAGATACTATTCACTCTTTTATCGTACAGTAAATAATGTATTCATTGGGAATATTCTAGTGGGCACTAAATAAAAGCGAAGTGTGAGTTATACAAGTAAATATTGTAGCCATAAGAAAATCTGGAATGGTGATCAAGCGACAACAACACAATCTGTACAGTCAAAGCTCATTCAAGCTCAAAAAAACTTTCTAACTCAAAGAGACTGGACTAGACACCACATTGGTGATCCGAATAAGTAAAAAAATCTTCTTTTTTTTTATCTCTTAGTTTTTCAATTCATTATACTTTGCCTATTTGACTAATGTGCAGGTAAGTTGACTAATGTGTGCAGAGACCGATCTAGAAATTGGAGGTCGTGGGTGTCACATCGTTCAAGTAAGATAAAAGGATCGAATACTTTAATTTTGGGTTACAATTCGGGTTATTAATTTTTTTTTATAAACAAATCGATCAAATATGCATGTTAGTATTGTTTTTTTTTAGATATTCCGAGATTAGAGATAACTAAACAATTCAAATTTTATTTATTTTTTGGAATTAGATGTCTTATTCGCTAAACCATTGAGAAAACAAAATTTCACATTAAAATTTGAGCTTGTATAAACTAGAGATAAGTGTCAAAAACACAACTAAACTATCTTCTTTTTATGAGTTTCATACCTAATCTATTGAGAATGTGAGTTTTATATCTAAACTACCGTTTATTTAGTTTGAGAAACACACCTCAATTGTATGTGTAATACACTCTTTCTTTTATTTGAAAAAAAAAATTGACACATGATATTCCACAATGATAAAATATTCCACTTTGACAAAAATTCAATAATAAACTATTAATATTAATTTAAAATTAAAACATAAAAATATTACTATCAATAAAAAAATTATTATTCTTACCCCACTACACGTACCCCCTCCCGACAATCCCCCATCCTTCTTTTAAAAAAATGATACTTTACCCCCCCCCCCTCCACACACGCACACAAAAAACCATCGACTCATTCTCTCCCCTCCACCCAAAAAAAAAAAAAATCTACCAAATCCTATTTAACCCTTGTACTATTTGAAAAGGTTTAAAAATACCCCTCATCCACCTATTGGGCCAAAAATACCCTTCAATCAACATTTTTGGTCCACTATTACCCTTTAAACTAACAACAATATATTTTTTAAATTATTATTATTATTATTTATTAAATGGGGTCTTTCTATTGGATAAAAGTTAAATTTCAACCCATCAAACTTTCTCCTACCCACCAGACCCATATTGACATTCCTTGACCCAAACTCAATTAAAAGATCCATCAGAAATACATCGGAATATCATCTCGAGATAGGGTAGATTTCATAATTTCATCTCGAGATAGGGTAAATTTCATAATTTCGTCTCGAGACAAAAACAAAGTCCTCGTTTGTGTTCTCCATCTGCTCATCAACAATTTGAATAAATTAGGAATATCATCTAACTTAAGCACCAAAACAAAAAAGAGACAACACTAGCTCAACGTTGACTTGATGGAAGAAAGTTCATTTCGATTCGTTCCAATTGAAAATTCAAATTTATTTGTTTAGTATATTGCGGACATCAATTTATGAAGTAATTGCTTCTAAGTATAACATGGAATCTTTTAATTTGCACAAATAAGAAAGAACAACCAAAACGGTAGCTGAACATTAAACAATTCAAAACATACAAAAAATAAAAAATAAAAAATAAAAAATAAGGGTATCTCCCATACACAACTATCTGAAGTTGATAAGAAAGAAGTTGATGTACTTTTTTGAGCTTTAAATTTCAAGAAAGGTAATGAAGAAAAGTAAAATTCTGCGGAAGAAGAGATGATTCTAATTTATGTTTTTATTATTTTGATGGATCTTTTAATTGAGTTAGGGTCAAGGAATGTCAATATGGGTCGTGGGTATGAGAAAGTTTGGTGCGTTGAAATTTAACTTTATCCAATAGAAATACGCCACATAGTAATTAGTAATAATAATAATTAAAAAATATATGGTTGTTAGTTTAAAGGGTAATAGTGGACCAAAAAGGTTGATTGAAGGGTATTTTTGGCCCAATAGGTGGATGAGGGGTATTTTTAAACCTTTTCGAATAGTACAGGGGTATTTTTGGCCCTTTTCCGTATTTAAATTAGTATTTGAGGGAGGGAGGGGGGGGGGGATGAAGTGAAAAAAATTAAATTCTTCTATAAAAGAAATTTAAACAAAATATCTTTATAAAACGGTCAGGGGAAGGGGGTGGTGATAGGAAATGATGGAATGGGGTAAGAAAATATTTTACATTTTACTGTACAAAAGAAATATTATTATTTTTGGATAATTAATTTTAAATTTTAAATTTTAACTGATACTAATAATTGATTCAATTTTTGTCAAGGTTGAATGTTTTGTCCATGTAGAGTATAATGTAATAATTTTCAAAATAAAGAGAGAGTGTGTTACAGACACCATGATGAGAGTGCTATAAAAGAGAGAGATGTGTTTCTCAAACTAAATAGTGATAGTTTAGGTATGAAACTCAGACTCTCAATAATTTAAGTATGAAACTAAGAAAAAGGTATAATTTAGGTGTGTATTTGAAACTTATATCTATAAACTATCTAATAGCATGAACTTAATAAATTCATATTCAATTGAATTTATGTGTTGTTGGAGATATATAGTAGGAAAAAAAATTATTATTTTAGCCTAGTCATCTTACTTAGGAAGAACGTGAGTGTAGATTGAAAGAACCTTTAAATTAAAAAAATCTAAGAATAATATTCATCATTTTAAAACTTATATTTTTTTGTAAAACCTAATATTTAAATATATTCTTAATAATATTTATTTGATGTTCATAATTCAGTAGTCATTAATTGATAGAGAATAAACTTGTATCACTCATATCAATAAATTAATAATTAGTTAAAGAGAAAGTAAAAAAAAATTAAAAAATAATTGTGAAAAGGAGTCAATTTGAATTAATAAAGAATAGTAAATAAATAAGAATGAATGACGAAAAAAATTAAAGCCCTTTACACATTATTGAAAAAGACAAAAAAAAATTAAGATATATACACCATTTTTACTGAGGTAACTGTGTGTCGTGACACCCCACTGTCCACGTAGATCCACCTCTCAGTGTGTGACGTCGCCTAACTTACATGCTTTTTACGGTGTTAAAATATTCAATGCAATAACCTAACTAGGTTGAGATCAAATCTTACCGAGAGCATACTAGAATTTGCTTATGATTTGTTATTGAGATTCACAAATGTAGCTATTATTGGAGAATTGTTTTTTGTTTATCGTACTACTTTTACTACTTGGTTTTTATCAATAGAGAAGATGAACTAGGGTTACAATTCTCAAATATCGAAACTCCAATAAATGTTTTACCATCCATTCATTTAGGTGTGCATTGTAGAGTTTTTGGCTAAAATCATTCCTTAACTATGACTCAAATTTAATGTACATCCTTGTGTTATTTAAGTGAGCAAAAACATCCACCATATACTATCCCAAAAATAACAAGAATCACCCTTCAGTTTATATTTATTTTTAAAAACTGATTGAATCAATAAAAAAATATTTATTTTTAATTTGGTCATGTATTATCCACGACGAGAAGATCAAAGCTTCCTAAAAGAATAAGGATATGGATAGAAAATGAGTATTTTATTCTCATATTTTAAATTTTGTGTGTGGTTAGTTTATATGTTTTTGCATCATCAAATAAATTGACTTTCAACAATACATAGTTCAAATATTTATACTGTAGGTTCCGATGGTTAGAAAGATTATGTAAAAAACTCATTTTAAAAATATTATGTGCAATTATTTAGAGATTTTCTTTAATAAAAAATATATATAGTACGTATATACAATATATACAATGTGATTCACATTTTATACAGTATAAAATTTAGTTAAATTATGTAGGCGTTTTGTTGTGAAATTTAAATACTAATTACTTATTTGAAATTTTTGAAGTTGGAATTGTAATTGACCATATTTTTTACAAAAAATATTTAGAATTTTGAATATATTTTGTCTGAATATGATTTAAACCCTCAATTTCTAAAAATGAAACAATATCTACAAATTTGACTAGCTT
>CM040621.1:65657812-65675770 GCA_022817965.1 Solanum lycopersicoides | reverse complement strand
ACCAAATAAAACCATGATTCCAAGTACACATGATCCACACCATCACCAACTAAACACCACGACTCCACGCCATCCTCACTTGAAATGGAGTACGCAAAAAAGTTAAGAGTCTATTCCATCAGCCAATAACCATTAGGACTCCATGACTTTGGGAGTCAAGTTTAAATGACATGCAAAATTAGGATTTTGTGGAGGAATGAACTTCAAAATGGAGTCTACAAGGCCACACCTCACTGAAAAAAGATCATCAAATTCATCATCAAAACGAGAAAAAGAGCCAAAGTCAACAATTCCAAAGTGGATGCAGGGGTAGCAACCAAATGAAGCACATACATGAAATAGATGAAAAAAATATTATTAATTATTATTACTTATTTCTTTCTTATAATCAAAGTTTACTTGTAATCCAAGTAATACCATAAATAATATTTAATAAGGAATAGATCTTATATGTACTTTGGTTATTTGACAGACGGACCAAATTAAGTCATAACCTCTATAAATTGGTCCTCCCTCCGCCCATTGGGGTCATCAAATATTCTCTACATTACTTCCATCGCTGACGATTGTGGTAACACAAAGTTAGGACAACGAGGTAGAAACCAATTTGTGACTAACGATTCCGCTTCTCTCTGTGATGATGTCTTCCACATCAGGTATGTGCGCCTAACGATCTATATGTAAGATTATCGTGCTCAAGATTTTGATCTTACGTATTTAAGTATATAATCTTACATCTGCCATCAGAGTCTGGATTGTTTGAACATATAATTTTCATAAATTATGTAACTGCATTAGTCTTGGTAGGGTAATAAAGAGTAATCACCGCCCACCATCTAAATAAATAATTATGTTTCTTTTAGATTACGCAAATTCTGGAAAAATTTAATCTTCCCATAATGTAATAATTATGTTTTGTTTTAGATTGTGCAATAAATTAAAGTGGTTATTATACTAAACAATAAATAATATGTGTGTACTTAGTGCAATATAGTTTGTTAGTAACCAAAGCGGCAAAACTAGAGGAATTAATGTGTATACATATAATTTTTATGATCACTTGACATATGTGGATTAGAACAATTCATTAAATATCAGCATATTCAGCATTCCAAGAGAGACTGGATCTGATTTTTCAACCCGATGTATATATTATGTTTCTATAGTTTGTTAGTCACCAAAGTGACTAAACTAATATGTATAAAATTATTCACAGGCACAAAATTTTATGATATTATTTGTGCTTTGTATTTATATAGTTTGTTAGTAAGCAAAGTGGATAAACTAGAGAAATTAACGTCTACACGTATCATGCTTACCATCACCTGATGCATATATTATGTTTCTGTAGTTTGTTAGTCACCAAAGCAGCTAAACTAAAATGTATAAAATTATTTACATGCGCAAAATTTTATGATATTATGTGTGATTTGTATTTATATAGTTTGTTAGTCACCAAAGTGGCCAAAATAGAAAAATTAACGTCTACACATATCATTCTTATGATCACTTGATGCATGTATTATGTTTCTATAGTTTGTTAGTCACCAAAGTGACCAAACTAAAATGTATAAAATTATTTACATGCACAAAATTTTATGATATTATGTGTGCTTTGTATTAATATAGTTTGTTAGTCACAAAAGTGGACAAATTAGAGAAATTAACGTCTCCACATATCATGTTTATGATCACTTGATACATGTATTATGTTTGTATAATTTGTTAGTCACCAAAGTGGTCAAACTAAAATGTTTAAAATTATTCACATGCATAGCATTTATGAGATTATTTATGCATTTGTATCCATATAGCTTGTTAGTCACCATAGTGGTCAAACTAGTATGGTTGAGAAAAATATGCACTTATAATATTTTCATATATCGATGAAGGTTAATCAAAGGCCTATATTAAAAAATAAATAGATAATTTGACTTTCGCTATTGCTAAGAACTTAAAACATTTATCAAAAGGTGAATCTATCATTTTACGAATAGTGAAAATTACAGGTTAATAAATATTTTCAGTCAAACATATATTGTATATCCAAAGATGTCGTATATCTTTGATAAAATTATTTAATTTCCTATTAAAGATTTAAAAATGACATTTAAATTATGATAGTATGTCGTATTATCTACCCAAAGAAGAATTACGATGTACTTTTATTGTTTTACTCAATTCAGTTTATTTTTTTTATATGTGAGCATATATATCTATTTGCAGCTATTCCTCTTCATTCACATGTTTTGTATGTTAATGTGTTCAATAGATTGAACTTCTCTTAATGAAATGAAAATTTCAATTCCACTTAGGTGTGATAGATTTTGACTTGACTCTACAAAATGACAAACCTACTGTCATTACTTATAAGAGCAGTGAGATTGAGAAGTTTCTTTTATAAATTATGAGAGCACTCTAAAAGATTGAGTCTTATGTTCATACGAATGATTGTTGCTAACAACATTAAGAATACTATTCCACAAACAGAAAGTGTCACAGGATACCTGAAGTTCGTGGAAAAATATTTTGGTTCTGCTGATAATTTTTTCGCGTGTATACTAATGGCGGAGTTCACGACCATGAAGTTTGATGGGTCACACAGTATGCAAAATCATATCATCGAGATGTCAAACATTGCAACAAGACTTTCGACCTTGGGGGAAGAAAGTGGATGGAATATTCTTGGTTCAGTTTATTATGAACCTATTACCTCATGAGTATGGACCATTCCAAATTAACTATAACACTATTAAGGATAAGTTAATGTTAGTGAATTGTCCAGTATGCTTACTCAAGAGGAGTCAAGACTTAAGAAATAAGGAGTTCGTTTCATTAACCGTATGGGTCAAGGAGTTGGTAAAAGACTTAAAGTGAAGGCCAACAAGTGTAAAAGAAAGCACCTGCTTAAGTTCCACAGGATGGTCATAATGAATTCAAGGTCCATGCATGTCGTTTCTCTAGAAAGGAAGGAAATTTTCACTAAACGAAAGTTCTGTTTATTTGTGACATAAACGTTTGGGTCATTTATCCAAAGAAAGATTAAAAAGACTAGTAAAGAAAAAGATTCTTCTATATCTAAATTTTATTGATCTTGATATATGTTAAAAAGACTAGTAAAGAAAAAGATTCTTCTGTATCTAAAGTTTATTGATCTTGATATATGTTTGGATTGTATGAAAGGAAAGCAAACCAAACATATCAAGAAAGGTGCCACAAGGAGCACCCAGCTTCTGGAAATTATACACACTGACATTTTTGGATCCTTTGATATTCCATCTTTTGGTGGAGAAAAATATTTTATCATCTTTATCATTGATTTTTCATAATATGGATTTATCTATTTGTGAAAAGAAAAAATCTTAAACAGCGAACGCTCTCAAAGTTTATGTTAATCAGGTTGAAAGACATTTAGCTAAAAAGTGAATATCATTAGATCAAATAGAGGTGGTGAATGTTACGAAAAGTATAAAGAATCAGGACAATGTCCAGGTCCATTTGTAAAAATCCCTCGAATAACATGGCATATGTGCACAATATACTATGCCAGGAACACCTCAACAAAATCGTATTGGTGAAAGGCATAATCGAACACTTACGGATATTGTTAGGAGTAGGATGATTATTCCTCATTACCCAAATTATTATGGATGTATGCTCTTAAAATCATTGTATATTTATTGAACAAGATTCCTAGTAAGCAGTTTCAAAAGATCTCTTTTGAACTGTGTACTGGAAGGAAGCTTAGTTTAAGAGACCTGCATGTTTGGGATTGTCAAACCGAAGCTAGAGTTTATAATTCACATGAAAAGAAATTAGATTCTTGAACGGTGAATGGTTACTTTATTGGTTATCCGGAGAAATCTAAAGGGTAAAGGTTTTACTGTCCAAATCATAGTTCGTGAATTGTTGAAACCGGTAATCTAAAATTTATTCAAAATGGTAAAGTTAGTGGAAGTGTTAAACGACAAAGTATGGAAATCAATTAGGTAAGGGTAAATATTTCATTGCCCATAAATGTACCTACTTCCACACCAACAGATGTTATTCCTCTTGTTGAAAAATATTTTAACAATGTTGAACAACATTTGAGTGAATCACTTCAAGAAAAAACTAACTCACAAGTATCTCACACAAATAAACCACAAAAAGTGTCATTAAGAAAATCTCAAAGAGAGAGAAAACAAATTGGTCATTTCAGATGATTATGTGATTTATTTGCAAGAATCAGATTTTGACATTGGAATTAATAAAGATCCAATTTCATTTTCACAATCCATATAAATTACTAAGTCTGATAAATGGATTGATGTCATGAATGAAGAGTTAAAATCTATGGAATACAAAAAAGTTTTGGATCTTGTTCAATTACCAGAAACTTCTAAATGAATCAGGTATTGATGGGTCTTCAAGACCAAACGTGATTCTAATGGTAATATTGAACGATATAGTGTCAGACTTGTTACCAAGGGATACACTCAAAAAGAGGGCATTGATAATAAAGATACTTTTTCATCGGCCATAAAGAAAAACTCATTAAGAATAGTTTTTTCTTTGGTAGCTCATATGATTTAGTACATCAAATGGATGTAAAAACTGTCTTTCTTAATGGAGACCTCGAGGAGGATGTTTATATGGACAAATTATAGGGTTTTGAAATTAAAGGAAAATATAAAATAGTGCGTAAACTAAAGAAGTCAATATATGGACTCAAACAAGCCTCACGAAAATGGTATATAAAGTTTAATGATACCACAACATCTTTTGAATTTAAAGATATTACCGTTGATCGGTGCATATTTCCAAAGATTAGTGGGAGTTAGTTTATATTTTAGTCTTGTATGTTGATGACATTTTATTTGCTTCTAATGATTTAGGCACAATTGCGTGAGACGAATGAATTTCTCCTACGAACTTTGGAATGAAAGATATGGGTGAGGCGTCCTATGTGATAGGGATAGAAATATTACGTGATAGATCACAAGGATTATTGGGGTTGTCTCAGAAAGGCTATATAAAAAGAATTCTAGAGAGATTTAACATGAACTATTGTTCAATAGGAATAGTTACTATTAAAAAGGAGTCAAATTTAATCTCATTCTATACCCAAAGAATGATGTAAAATGAAATGAAATGAAATGAAATGAATTCTTTAATCTTTCATTGTTGGAAGTTTGATGTATGTTCAAACTTGCACAAGATCGTATATTAATTTTGTGATCGGAATGATCGGAACATATCAAAGTAATTGTGCAATTGGTCAATGAAAAAAATGCAAAGAAAGTTTGTGGCATGTTCTGAAGCCACAATTCATGCATTATGGTTCCAAAACTTTATTTCAGGATTTGGGGTTGTCGACTAATAAAAAAGGACCCTTTAGCGGCAACAAAAATAGGATCTAGCGGCAATAGCATTTGCCGCGATACTCTATACCGGCAAATGAAATTTAGCCCGCAATGTTGGGGTCGGTTAAGGCTTTTGCTGCCATTGTGGGAAATGCTGGTAAAGGGTAGCACGAATTGCCGCTACAAACCATTAGCTTTTACGAAAATTGATTGTGGCAATTATATTGGCTGCTAAAGGTTATTTATACTGTCTAACTATTGTCTTTTAGCGTCCATTTATTTAGTCGATAAATATAAATAAATAGCCACTAAAAGGTAGCACTTTTAATGTCAATTGTTTGCGGCAAGTGTGTTGGCTTCTAAAGGTAACTCATATAGACGAACTATGGCTTGTTAGCTTCCATTGCTTTAGTCGATAAATCTAAATAAATAGCCACTAAAAGGTCATAGTTTTAATGGCGATTGTTTGCGACAATAATGTTGACTACTAAAGGTAATTAGAACAGTTATCCGTTGTCCTTTAGAGCCCATTGTTTTAGTAGATAAATCAAAATAAATAGTTGCTAAAAGGTAGTAATTTTAATGACAATTCACTTTTACAATTGAATTGTCGCTAAATATCATAACATTTAAGGGCAATAGTTTAGCCGTCATTAATAATATCTACTACATTTATCGATAACATGTATATATAAGAATCCAACAAACATATTCACAAAAGAGAACCTCATAGTAACAACAACTATCTCTAATGGTGAAAATATACATATCACTATAATTGAATAGAAAGTCACAAATTTTAAGAATAACTTATATTTGTTCAAACTATTGAATAATGTCTTCAATTAAGTTTTATTTCTCTTCTTCGAATAATATCGTTGAAATCACCCACATAAGAAATTTGTGAAATTCAGATTGTATTACCCTGAAATTAAAAAAAAAATGTGTCAATAGATGAAATCCAAAGTACAAAAATATTGCAAGTAGTGTGACTAATCTGAAAAAAAATTACAAGTAAGAAACATTTAGGTAAATTCAATATTATATGGAGAAAAAATACGCAAGTTGATCATTTTTGGTTAGCAGTATTACACAACAAGTCTGCTGTAGCAATAATTCTTGCACTCTATTTGGCATGTTGTTTGGTGATCAATATAATGAGAAATGGTAAGGATATTATTATGCATCATACTTTAGTCAAATAATTTTAGTATCTGTACATCAGCTATATATAATGGGGAAGCAGCTATTTCAATCTAGACCTTATATTACCTTTCTATATCGTGCAACAAAAATAATGACATAACTGCAAATCTTACTTGATCCTAATAGGTGTTTGATGATGTACAAATAATGAGAGAAGTAAATGTTTAGCATCCTATTAATGCATGGATGAAAATAAACATGCAGAATCCTCAATCTTTGATTTAACCACAATAACTAATGCAACTGATAACTTTACCAGCTGAAATACAAAGAGATGTACAATATTAAAGGTATGCTAGAACAGAGAGGAATTCTACACGATTAAACTAACACAACTATACTCTATAACAATGAATCAAGAACGAAAAGAAAAGACAACCTAGAGTACCACTGAACAATGAAGAAACATAAATGTACAGCCTACTGGTCTCCTATATTCGTGTTGCAAAACCAAGTCTTGAAGGACATAACAGAAGACTCTTCTCGTTTTCAACTGTTTTATGGGTTTCCAAAACTGTACCAAAGAGTAGAAGCCAAGATTGCACATGCTTGGTCTTATTCTCACCATGAGCCTCTAACTATTCGAGAATCAGCACAGTGGTATGTATGCTGATGGTATTTCAGATATTGAAAGTCGGAAAAAAGGAAGATGTGATCAACCTGTGAGAGATATTTTTGGTGTCTGGCACATTTGTTACTTTATAAACTCATCAAAGGAAGAAATAGAGTGGGTTTTGCTACTTCTTGCACCTAGATAGGTCATCTCTACAACACCTACTTGTAAGGCTCTGAAGCAGGACTATGTGAAACGTCTTTTTAATCAACATAGAAATTTTAATGATCCTTTCTGGGAACTTTTGGGGTTAAGAAGTTGATGTAGAAACATATCCAGATGTAGTTGAGGTTTCTATCTCACCTTTGGCCAAGAGCAATGCTCAAAATTATGCAGAAAACTCCAAGTCGGCGACCTCATCTTTTAGCATTTGTAGGCAGTCAAATCTATCTCCTCCAAGAAAAAAAATCCACCCCAGTAGCATTATTTGGTAGGGCGAGGCTTGGGTTGAATGGTTCTTATTTCAAACATGAAGAAAAAGGAGCCTATACTTCCAAAATCAAATGTTCGATGAGTTAGCGGTTATTTTACTTGAGATGGAAGAAGTTGTGGTGGAAGCTGGTAAGACATTGACAGTATGTGAAAGTGTAGAAATAAGAAGTAAAGAGAGCCTGATGCACACAGAAACAGAGAATTGTATTTTTGAGTCAGCGGTTGGATTGTGAAACAATTATAACCAAAGTTTGAAAAAATTATACCGGTCTATGCATGTGCTAGTGCCTCAACCCCTTCCTTCGTTGACAAAGCTTATGAATCCTACTAAGCGTGCTAGGAGAAGGCTGTAACTTCTGTTTTTTTCTTTTTGTCTATTTTCAACACTAGGTTTGCGACTTATCAACAACAATGTAGTAAGCTGGTCGAAACACTAAAAGCATACTCAAAAATACAAAATAAAGTTCTGATATAGGTTTTTACTATAATCCATTTAGAGAACTTGTTTATGGATTCTATTATGATTTTTCTAGTGTATGGTATCAGTATCCTCGGAGGTTCATCCTGCTAGAATAAACTAAAATCCACTCGCCTTAATATATTGACAACCACATGCTTTAATATAATAGCCTCACAGAGGAATCGATTCGATCAATTGCATTCAAAATAGTAGCAGCCACAAATAATAGCCTCACAGAGGAATCAATGCCTTCAATTGTCAAGAAGTAAGCATGATGTTTACACACCCTGCTTTTAGCATATAATGTTTCTGCAAGTATGTTATCAAATTTCAAGTATTTTTTACTGTGTGTATTAAGTTTCCATGGTGTTGACATTGTTGAGGTACCTCAATCATAAAAAATCTAATACATTTAGATATTTTGACGTATTGGCATTACAATATTTAACAAAGAAAGAAGAAAGGATCATCATCGAACAAAGCTAGCTAGATGTAAATATCGATACTTCTAACAAATTGGAAAGTGTGGGTGTAGCTAACTAGTTTGTGCTCAGAAGTTCATATAATTTCGTTTTTCTATATTGGAAAAGATATTTTCTCAATGCTCATCAGAATATTTCTAGCATCATAATTCACTAAGTCACACGTCCAAACACTAAAGGCATACTTAAAACATAGAAAGAAGTACTTATAGAGGTTTCTAATATAATTCAATTTGGAGAGCTTGTTTATGGATTCTATTGTGATTATTCTAGTATGTTGTATTAGCCTCCTCGGAGGTTCATTCTTGTTGAATAATCTGAGAGCCACTCGCCTTAATATATTAACAACCACACGCCTTAGTATAATAGGCAGATACCGTAATGTATAATAACAGATCTATCCAATCAATTGCAATCAAAATAGTAGACTCAAATTACTTCGAAATCACAGGTAACACCATAATATTGATTATTTCTTCAAGTTTATTTTCTATTTTTCTTCCATTTAATGTAAATATAATGAACATACTGAAAAATAAACTATAGGGTTAAATTCTCAACGACAGTTTGTTTGTTCTTGGACGGAGTTGCTGCGATTCAAGAACAGCTGCTGGAACTGCACGCCTTAATATAACTGGAAGACACCTTAATATATATTAACAGAGGAATGGATAATCAATTGCATTCAAAATAATAGGAGCCAGAGATCACAAACACAAAAACAATACTTACAGGAATATCAAATAACTCGAAAATCGCAGATACTACCAAAATATTGAGCAGTTTATCAAGTGTATTTTCTATTTTTTCTTCCAGTTAATGTGTAAATATAATGAACATAACAGAAAATAGATTAAATTCTCAACGACAGAGCAAAAGGGGTAATAAAACATGATAGAAACAAAGGAGAGGAGGGGAGCGACGAACCAACCAGAAAGTTTCGTTGTTTTTGGACGTAGTTGTTGAGATTGAATTATAGCTATTTGAAGTAGTTCTTCCATTCAATATATGATGTTGGAAGGTCTCTGCTGCTAACGAATGAATATGTGTTGCTTGACGTTGCAGCTCTAATCAATTTAGGATGAGGAATCCTAATATGTGTGGGAGATATTTTAGGAATATTTTCCTTATTAAAAACATGTAGAGGTTTTTTTTGTTACTAATGTTTTCCTTATTTACCAGGAATTCTTTTTCCCCAGAAATAAGAGAATGGCGAGAAAAAAATTGAAGGGAAAGAGGGAGTTCTAATTTTCTTTAAAAAGAAGGATTTTAGCGATCATTTTTTTGGAATTGCTACTTAAAGTGTACATATTGCTGGCCATTAAACATTAGCCGTTAATATTTTGCCTCACATCAATATATTAGCGGCAATATGCTTATTGCTGCAAATCAATTGTCCCTAAAGTTCATTTTTGTAGTAACACCATTACCAAGCCGCTAAAAGTTTATTGTGATAATACTGCAACACTTGTCTTCTCTAACATCGATAAGTACCCCAAAAGTGTCAAACATATGGAATTAACTTATTTTATTGTCATGGAAGAAGTTCGAAAACAAAGAGTGTTACTTGATAATATTAGAACTGATCTCATGATTGCAAAACTGTTAACAAAGGACTTACAACCAAAGACATTGAAAGAACATGTTCAAAGAATGGGTCTTGATCGTACTTATGATTGATATATTTATGATATTTTTACACTCTGAGCTTAAATTATGTGTTTCTGATATACACTAATGAATATCATAATGGTGTACACATTATTGTTTTGAGACATTACAAGATAAGTCTCTATGAGACATTAATGTGGACGGTAATGTTATACATTTTTATAGCTTATGAACCTAGTAGGATAAGTTGCTAATGTAGTAATATATGGAACAAAGCATGTAGTTTAAAATTTATATACAACTGCGATAACTCACATTAGTAGTTTGTCATATTGTGGTATGTATGATGGACATTATAGAAGAGATTTATTGTATGCGCAACAAATGTTTATGAAATATTAATGTTATATGGTCATTGGGTCAAGTGGGAGAATGTAATAATAATTATTTTTACTTATGACCCAAGTTTACTTGTTACCCAAGTAATATCATAAATAATATTTAATAAGGATTAGATGTTCTCCGTACATTGGTTATTTGATGGGCGTATCAGATTAAGTCATAACCTCTATAAATTGGTCCTCCCTCCGTTCATTAGGGTTATCACATATTCTCTACATCAATTTTATCGCTAATTGTGGTAATGAAAAGTTAGGGCAAGGAGATAGAAACCAATTTACGACCAACACTTTTCTCTTCTCTATGTGATGATGTCTTCAACATTAGGTGTGTGCCCCTAACGATCTATACGTAAGATTATCGTGTTCAAGATCTTGATATTATGTATTAATGTATATAATCTTACAATAGAATCAAACATTTTTAATTATGATTTTATAATCATTTTTGGCTTTGCATCTGTCCATTGTAATTGAGGCTAGTTAGTTTGTGAAACAAATTTTTTTGCACATTTCTTTTTTCATACAGTTAACTTATGATTTTATAATCATTTTAGGCTTAACATAGGTTTGTTATAGTACTGTCTCCTACAAATATTTTGGTACTTCACTTTGTTTCGTTTGTACTTTAAATTATTGTTTGTACAAGATACAACTCTTTTTTGCTCAATGGTGTTGACTCTGCCTGTGGAGCAAATTGATATCAAGAATTTTTCCAACAAAATCTCCAACTCAGCAGCAATCAAGGCTTCGGGTCCAAAATTAATGCAATTAAGTAGCAGTCACAATCAAACACAACTTATAAAAGAAGAGGAATACCAAGGGAACAGGTGTGCAACTTTACTTGAACAAGAGATACTATTCACTCTTTTATCGTACAGTAAATAATGTATTCATTGGGAATATTCTAGTGGGCACTAAATAAAAGCGAAGTGTGAGTTATACATGTAAATATTGTAGCCATAAGAAAATCTGGAATGGTGATCAAGCGACAACAACACAATCTGTACAGTCAAAGCTCATTCAAGCTCAAAAAAACTTTCTAACACAAAGAGATTGGACTAGACACCACATTGGTGATCCGAATAAGTAAAAAAATCTTCTTTTTTTTTATCTCTTAGTTTTTCAATTCATTATACTTTGCCTATTTGACTAATGTGCAGGTAAGTTGACTAATGTGTGCAGAGACCGATCTAGAAATTGGAGGTCGTGGGTGTCACATCGTTCAAGTAAGATAAAAGGATCGGATACTTTAATTTTGGGTTACAATTCGGGTTATTAATTTTTTTTTATAAACAAATCGATCAAATATGCATGTTAGTATTGTTTTTTTTTAGATATTCCGAGATTAGAGATAACTAAACAATTCAAATTTTATTTATTTTTTGGAATTAGATGTCTTATTCGCTAAACCATTGAGAAAACAAAATTTCACATTAAAATTTGAGCTTGTATAAACTAGAGATAAGTGTCAAAAACATAACTAAACTATCTTCTTTTTATGAGTTTCATACCTAATCTATTGAGAATGTGAGTTTTATATCTAAACTACCGTTTATTTAGTTTGAGAAACACACCTCAATTGTATGTGTAATACACTCTTTCTTTTATTTGAAAAAAAAAATTGACACATGATATTCCACAATGATAAAATATTCCACTTTGACAAAAATTCAATAATAAACTATTAATATTAATTTAAAATTAAAACATAAAAATATTACTATCAATAAAAAAATTATTATTCTTACCCCACTACACGTACCCCCTCCCGACAATCCCCCATCCTTCTTTTAAAAAAATGATACTTTACCCCCCCCCCTCCACACACGCACACAAAAAACCATCGACTCATTCTCTCCCCTCCACCCAAAAAAAAAAAAAATCTACCAAATCCTATTTAACCCTTGTACTATTTGAAAAGTTTAAAAATACCCCTCATCCACCTATTGGGCCAAAAATACCCTTCAATCAACATTTTTGGTCCACTATTACCCTTTAAACTAACAACAATATATTTTTTAAATTATTATTATTATTATTTATTAAATGGGGTCTTTCTATTGGATAAAAGTTAAATTTCAACCCATCAAACTTTCTCCTACCCACCAGACCCATATTGACATTCCTTGACCCAAACTCAATTAAAAGATCCATCAGAAATACATCGGAATATCATCTCGAGATAGGGTAGATTTCATAATTTCATCTCGAGATAGGGTAAATTTCATAATTTCGTCTCGAGACAAAAACAAAGTCCTCGTTTGTGTTCTCCATCTGCTCATCAACAATTTGAATAAATTAGGAATATCATCTAACTTAAGCACCAAAACAAAAAAGAGACAACACTAGCTCAACGTTGACTTGATGGAAGAAAGTTCATTTCGATTCGTTCCAATTGAAAATTCAAATTTATTTGTTTAGTATATTGCGGACATCAATTTATGAAGTAATTGCTTCTAAGTATAACATGGAATCTTTTAATTTGCACAAATAAGAAAGAACAACCAAAACGGTAGCTGAACATTAAACAATTCAAAACATACAAAAAATAAAAAATAAAAAATAAGGGTATCTCCCATACACAACTATCTGAAGTTGATAAGAAAGAAGTTGATGTACTTTTTTGAGCTTTAAATTTCAAGAAAGGTAATGAAGAAAAGTAAAATTCTGCGGAAGAAGAGATGATTCTAATTTATGTTTTTATTATTTTGATGGATCTTTTAATTGAGTTAGGGTCAAGGAATGTCAATATGGGTCGTGGGTATGAGAAAGTTTGGTGCGTTGAAATTTAACTTTATCCAATAGAAATACGCCACATAGTAATTAGTAATAATAATAATTAAAAAAATATATGGTTGTTAGTTTAAAGGGTAATAGTGGACCAAAAAGGTTGATTGAAGGGTATTTTTGGCCCAATAGGTGGATGAGGGGTATTTTTAAACCTTTTCGAATAGTACAGGGGTATTTTTGGCCCTTTTCCGTATTTAAATTAGTATTTGAGGGAGGGAGGGGGGGGGGATGAAGTGAAAAAAATTAAATTCTTCTATAAAAGAAATTTAAACAAAATATCTTTATAAAACGGTCAGGGGAAGGGGGTGGTGATAGGAAATGATGGAATGGGGTAAGAAAATATTTTACATTTTACTGTACAAAAGAAATATTATTATTTTTGGATAATTAATTTTAAATTTTAAATTTTAACTGATACTAATAATTGATTCAATTTTTGTCAAGGTTGAATGTTTTGTCCATGTAGAGTATAATGTAATAATTTTCAAAATAAAGAGAGAGTGTGTTACAGACACCATGATGAGAGTGCTATAAAAGAGAGAGATGTGTTTCTCAAACTAAATAGTGATAGTTTAGGTATGAAACTCAGACTCTCAATAATTTAAGTATGAAACTAAGAAAAAGGTATAATTTAGGTGTGTATTTGAAACTTATATCTATAAACTATCTAATAGCATGAACTTAATAAATTCATATTCAATTGAATTTATGTGTTGTTGGAGATATATAGTAGGAAAAAAAATTATTATTTTAGCCTAGTCATCTTACTTAGGAAGAACGTGAGTGTAGATTGAAAGAACCTTTAAATTAAAAAAAATCTAAGAATAATATTCATCATTTTAAAACTTATATTTTTTTGTAAAACCTAATATTTAAATATATTCTTAATAATATTTATTTGATGTTCATAATTCAGTAGTCATTAATTGATAGAGAATAAACTTGTATCACTCATATCAATAAATTAATAATTAGTTAAAGAGAAAGTAAAAAAAAATTAAAAAATAATTGTGAAAAGGAGTCAATTTGAATTAATAAAGAATAGTAAATAAATAAGAATGAATGACGAAAAAAATTAAAGCCCTTTACACATTATTGAAAAAGACAAAAAAAAATTAAGATATATACACCATTTTTACTGAGGTAACTGTGTGTCGTGACACCCCACTGTCCACGTAGATCCACCTCTCAGTGTGTGACGTCGCCTAACTTACATGCTTTTTACGGTGTTAAAATATTCAATGCAATAACCTAACTAGGTTGAGATCAAATCTTACCGAGAGCATACTAGAATTTGCTTATGATTTGTTATTGAGATTCACAAATGTAGCTATTATTGGAGAATTGTTTTTTGTTTATCGTACTACTTTTACTACTTGGTTTTTATCAATAGAGAAGATGAACTAGGGTTACAATTCTCAAATATCGAAACTCCAATAAATGTTTTACCATCCATTCATTTAGGTGTGCATTGTAGAGTTTTTGGCTAAAATCATTCCTTAACTATGACTCAAATTTAATGTACATCCTTGTGTTATTTAAGTGAGCAAAAAACATCCATATACTATCCCAAAAATAACAAGAATCACCCTTCAGTTTATATTTATTTTTAAAAACTGATTGAATCAATAAAAAAATATTTATTTTTAATTTGGTCATGTATTATCCACGACGAGAAGATCAAAGCTTCCTAAAAGAATAAGGATATGGATAGAAAATGAGTATTTTATTCTCATATTTTAAATTTTGTGTGTGGTTAGTTTATATGTTTTTGCATCATCAAATAAATTGACTTTCAACAATACATAGTTCAAATATTTATACTGTAGGTTCCGATGGTTAGAAAGATTATGTAAAAAACTCATTTTAAAAATATTATGTGCAATTATTTAGAGATTTTCTTTAATAAAAAATATATATATAGTACGTATATACAATATATACAATGTGATTCACATTTTATACAGTATAAAATTTAGTTAAATTATGTAGGCGTTTTGTTGTGAAATTTAAATACTAATTACTTATTTGAAATTTTTGAAGTTGGAATTGTAATTGACCATATTTTTTACAAAAAATATTTAGAATTTTGAATATATTTTGTCTGAATATGATTTAAACCCTCAATTTCTAAAAATGAAACAAATCTACAAATTTGACTAGCTTAACCATGTGTACATATATTCATTCGGCGTGATACATTTTTTGTTGGTGGCGTGAGTTTATTAAAAACAAACAGAAGGAAAAATCTTTCAACTTTGGACATAGTGCAAGGATTTATTTTGTTCACTTATATAACACATGGATGTACTTTAAATTTAGATCATTCTTCATGGATGATTTTACCAAAACTCTGCATTGTACAAAACCGACGAATCTATAAATATCTTACAGCCTCTCCCAATTATGAGAATATCTCCCTATGTCCTTCTCAAGTACTTGAGTATCTAGTTAATTGGTTAATCCATCAGAAGCCTTAAGTTAACTATTTCCTCTCTGTCTTAAGTTATTAGATAGTGGTTGGTAGCACCGAATCTTTTCCAATTATGTCACTGATAAGTGCTCAACCTTACCTCATCCAGTACCAGGGTGGGCGATCGACATCTAGTATAAAAACCCAACGAACAGTTGGGATAGAACCCACAGGGAGCGGTACAAGTTCGATTTCAGTGACCAAGTTATAAATGAAATCTAATCGGCGATAGAAATAGAAATTATCGTATTTAGTTAAATTTAAGGGTGAAAACAAATGTCACATGGGGGAATTTATTTGTCAATTAACAACTAAAACAAATACGAAAACAGGGGGTTTCAACAATATTGAGAGAAATACTTGGGATGTGATCGATTATAGATTAATCTCACTATATGGGTAATTGAAATGTACTAACAATTGCTAAATGTTAGTAGGTAAGCTAGACTATAGGTGCAATATCTTTCTCTCGAACAACTATTACGATTCAAGCGAGTCCTCTCGAACCTCGACAAGCTTAATGCTAAGAACAATCCAAAATCTTAATTTATCTACTCTCTCGAGCTAGATATGTAGAATCGAGCTTATGATTCACTCTCGAGTTGAACCCACATCAACCTAATAACTACAATCATTAATCGAAAACCTTAGTTCTAAAACATCTTTCTCAAGCAAGGCCAAAACTTTAAGTTAAAATTGCATTTGCAACTACAATCCATAGATTAACAATCGATTAAACCCACTTCAATTAAGCATTTAAATAAGTAAATAACAATACTCATAATCTAATTAAGCCAATAATAATATGATCACACTCAAGAAATTGAGATTTAAGCTACACATCATAAAAATAGAGAAACAATTACCAATTATATTAGCCATGAGTTGGGTAAACGTTTCCAAGTCTTTACAATGCTCCGAATTGAATTAGTTCAAAAACCCAATTGAAGTTTATCAAAATTAAATCTCAAAAGCTTCAAAGTCCCTAGTGGAAACTCAAAAACTCAAACAAAACTAGAACTCTAAGAACTTTGGAATCAGAACTCCTTTCTCTTTTTTTTAAATTTCAATTTATAGTTTCCCAATTTTTGACCTTCAGGTCCAGTAGGCGGATAAGTCATGTCTCGCCAACCAGGTTGGTGATCCTCCCTTTTCTCCATTACATCACCGATTTGCATTGGCCATTCGACTTTAGGATTCTGTGAATTTGGGCAATAAGGTTGATGTCATCGAGTCGGTCGGAGATCCGTCGACCTTCCATTTCTATAGCCAAGTAGGTTCTTCCCCATGGATGTTAAGCTGAAACTTTAGGTATGCTAAAGATCCACTCGGTAGCTCGCCGAGTGGTCTTGACGATAACCAAGACCTTTTACGCTAGCTCCTTTTTGCTCGGCAATGTCCTTCCTTTCCTCCTTAACCTGTGTTGTTGAAAATCACCACTTTGACATCAGTTTAGAGAATAAATAGGCATTTGAGGACACTTATACCATGAAAACAAAGCCCTAAATAAGTCAAAATCTCAAACTCATCAAGACCCCCAACTTAAACTTTTGATTGACCTCAAGTAAAACTCAAGATAAATCAGTTCAATAAGGATGTCTACAAACAGTGCTACTTATCGTATGAAGAAAATTTATAACTGCTAAAATGATGTTGAAATTGATGACACGCTGTAAATTTCTCCTCTCCACATATTCAATTACCAACTTCTTAGAATCTCAAAATTATTACATCAAATGTGTACATTAACAACCTGAGATGTTCAACCTAATAACTTTTATTTTATTTTCACTCGTCTAGGAAGAGTGATAACATTTCTTTTGGCTGCTGATCTATTTCCATGACATACAAGACGAAGTCATAGATAAACTCGTACAACTTTCAACTGAAATGTTAGTTGTTGATCATATCAAACGATGAATGTTGTAGTCTGTTGTCTTATGATCTTTTTTGTTCCGATCATATTAAGAAAATAATAGTTCTTTATGCTGCTGGTGGCTTGACTTATATCAAGGAGGTGGTAAGTGTTACACCGCCACCGTATGCTCTAATGTCATCTAACATAAGTCATATTCATCATGGTGTTAACATTTTTTTTAACTTGTTGCACCACGCTGCAGAATTGTCCTATACTCTAGACTAGTT
>CM040621.1:65534083-65656812 GCA_022817965.1 Solanum lycopersicoides | reverse complement strand
TGTCGTATATCTTTGATAAAATTATTTAATTTCCTATTAAAGATTTAAAAATGACATTTAAATTATGATAGTATGTCGTATTATCTACCCAAAGAAGAATTACGATGTACTTTTATTGTTTTACTCAATTCAGTTTATTTTTTTTTATATGTGAGCATATATATCTATTTGCAGCTATTCCTCTTCATTCACATGTTTTGTATGTTAATGTGTTGAATAGATTGAACTTCTCTTAATGAAATGAAAATTTTCAATTCCACTTAGGTGTGATAGATTTTGACTTGACTCTACAAAATGACAAACCTACTGTCATTACTTATAAGAGCAGTGAGATTGAGAAGTTTCTTTTATAAATTATGAGAGCACTCTAAAAGATTGAGTCTTATGTTCATACGAATGATTGTTGCTAACAACATTAAGAATACTATTCCACAAACAGAAAGTGTCACAGGATACCTGAAGTTCGTGGAAAAATATTTTGGTTCTGCTGATAATTTTTTCGCGTGTATACTAATGGCGGAGTTCACGACCATGAAGTTTGATGGGTCACACAGTATGCAAAATCATATCATCGAGATGTCAAACATTGCAACAAGACTTTCGACCTTGGGGAAGAAAGTGGATGGAATATTCTTGGTTCAGTTTATTATGAACCTATTACCTCATGAGTATGGACCATTCCAAATTAACTATAACACTATTAAGGATAAGTTAATGTTAGTGAATTGTCCAGTATGCTTACTCAAGAGGAGTCAAGACTTAAGAAATAAGGAGTTCGTTTCATTAACCGTATGGGTCAAGGAGTTGGTAAAAGACTTAAAGTGAAGGCCAACAAGTGTAAAAGAAAGCACCTGCTTAAGTTCCACAGGATGGTCATAATGAATTCAAGGTCCATGCATGTCGTTTCTCTAGAAAGGAAGGAAATTTTCACTAAACGAAAGTTCTGTTTATTTGTGACATAAACGTTTGGGTCATTTATCCAAAGAAAGATTAAAAAGACTAGTAAAGAAAAAGATTCTTCTATATCTAAATTTTATTGATCTTGATATATGTTAAAAAGACTAGTAAAGAAAAAGATTCTTCTGTATCTAAAGTTTATTGATCTTGATATATGTTTGGATTGTATGAAAGGAAAGCAAACCAAACATATCAAGAAAGGTGCCACAAGGAGCACCCAGCTTCTGGAAATTATACACACTGACATTTTTGGATCCTTTGATATTCCATCTTTTGGTGGAGAAAAATATTTTATCATCTTTATCATTGATTTTTCATAATATGGATTTATCTATTTGTTAAAAGAAAAAATCTTAAACAGCGAACGCTCTCAAAGTTTATGTTAATCAGGTTGAAAGACATTTAGCTAAAAAGTGAATATCATTAGATCAAATAGAGGTGGTGAATGTTACGAAAAGTATAAAGAATCAGGACAATGTCCAGGTCCATTTGTAAAAATCCCTCGAATAACATGGCATATGTGCACAATATACTATGCCAGGAACACCTCAACAAAATCGTATTGGTGAAAGGCATAATCGAACACTTACGGATATTGTTAGGAGTAGGATGATTTATTCCTCATTACCCAAATTATTATGGATGTATGCTCTTAAAATCATTGTATATTTATTGAACAAGATTCCTAGTAAGGCAGTTTCAAAAGATCTCTTTTGAACTGTGTACTGGAAGGGAGCTTAGTTTAAGAGACCTGCATGTTTGGGATTGTCAAACCGAAGCTAGAGTTTATAATTCACATGAAAAGAAATTAGATTCTTGAACGGTGAATGGTTACTTTATTGGTTATCCGGAGAAATCTAAAGGGTAAAGGTTTTACTGTCCAAATCATAGTTCGTGAATTGTTGAAACCGGTAATCTAAAATTTATTCAGAATGGTAAAGTTAGTGGAAGTGTTAAACGACAAAGTATGGAAATCAATTAGGTAAGGGTAAATATTTCATTGCCCATAAATGTACCTACTTCCACACCAACAGATGTTATTCCTCTTGTTGAAAAATATTTTAACAATGTTGAACAACATTTGAGTGAATCACTTCAAGAAAAAACTAACTCACAAGTATCTCACACAAATAAACCACAAAAAGTGTCATTAAGAAAATCTCAAAGAGAGAGAAAACAAATTGGTCATTTCAGATGATTATGTGATTTATTTGCAAGAATCAGATTTTGACATTGGAATTAATAAAGATCCAATTTCATTTTCACAATCCATATAAATTACTAAGTCTGATAAATGGATTGATGTCATGAATGAAGAGTTAAAATCTATGGAATACAAAAAAGTTTTGGATCTTGTTCAATTACCAGAAACTTCTAAATGAATCAGGTATTGATGGGTCTTCAAGACCAAACGTGATTCTAATGGTAATATTGAACGATATAGAGTCAGACTTGTTACCAAGGGATACACTCAAAAAGAGGGCATTGATAATAAAGATACTTTTTCATCGGCCTTAAAGAAAAACTCATTAAGAATAGTTTTTTCTTTGGTAGCTCATATGATTTAGTACATCAAATGGATGTAAAAACTGTCTTTCTTAATGGAGACCTCGAGGAGGATGTTTATATGGACAAATTATAGGGTTTTGAAATTAAAGGAAAATATAAAATAGTGCTTAAACTAAAGAAGTCAATATATGGACTCAAACAAGCCTCACGAAAATGGTATATAAAGTTTAATGATACCACAACATCTTTTGAATTTAAAGATATTACCGTTGATCGGTGCATATTTCAAAAGATTAGTGGGAGTTAGTTTATATTTTAGTCTTGTATGTTGATGACATTTTATTTGCTTCTAATGATTTAGGCACAATTGCGTGAGACGAATGAATTTCTCCTACGAACTTTGGAATGAAAGATATGGGTGAGGCGTCCTATGTGATAGGGATAGAAATATTACGTGATAGATCACAAGGCTTATTGGGGTTGTCTCAGAAAGGCTATATCAAAAGAATTCTAGAGAGATTTAACATGAACTATTGTTCAATAGGAATAGTTACTATTAAAAAGGAGTCAAATTTAATCTCATTCTGTACCCAACGAATGATGTAAAATGAAATGAATTGAAATGAAATGAATTCTTTAATCTTTCATTGTTGGAAGTTTGATGTATGTTCAAACTTGCACAAGATCGTATATTAATTTTGTGATCGGAATGATCGGAACATATCAAAGTAATTGTGCAATTGGTCAATGAAAAAAATGCAAAGAAAGTTTGTGGCATGTTCTGAAGCCACAATTCATGCATTATGGTTCCAAAACTTTATTTCAGGATTTGGGGTTGTCGACTAATAAAAAAGGACCCTTTAGCGGCAATAAAAATAGGATCTAGCGGCAATAGCATTTGCCGCGATACTCTATACCGGCAAATGAAATTTAGCCCGCAATGTTGGGGTCGGTTAAGGCTTTTGCGCCATTGTGGGAAATGCTGGTAAAGGGTAGCACGAATTGCCGCTACAAACCATTAGCTTTTACGAAAATTGATTGTGGCAATTATATTGGCTGCTAAAGGTTATTTATACTGTCTAACTATTGTCTTTTAGCGTCCATTTATTTAGTCGATAAATATAAATAAATAGCCACTAAAAGGTAGCACTTTTAATGTCAATTGTTTGCGGCAAGTGTGTTGGCTTCTAAAGGTAACTCATATCGACGAACTATGGCTTGTTAGCTTCCATTGCTTTAGTCGATAAATCTAAATAAATAGCCACTAAAAGGTCATAGTTTTAATGGCGATTGTTTGCGACAATAATGTTGACTACTAAAGGTAATTAGAACAGTTATCCGTTGTCCTTTAGAGCCCATTGTTTTAGTAGATAAATCAAAATAAATAGTTGCTAAAAGGTAGTAATTTTAATGACAATTCACTTTTACAATTGAATTGTCGCTAAATATCATAACATTTAAGGGCAATAGTTTAGCCGTCATTAATAATATCTACTACATTTATCGATAACATGTATATATAAGAATCCAACAAACATATTCACAAAAGAGAACCTCATAGTAACAACAACTATCTCTAATGGTGAAAATATACATATCACTATAATTGAATAGAAAGTCACAAATTTTAAGAATAACTTATATTTGTTCAAACTATTGAATAATGTCTTCAATTAAGTTTTATTTCTCTTCTTCGAATAATATCGTTGAAATCACCCACATAAGAAATTTGTGAAATTCAGATTGTATTACCCTGAAATTAAAAAAAAAATGTGTCAATAGATGAAATCCAAAGTACAAAAATATTGCAAGTAGTGTGACTAATCTGAAAAAAAATTACAAGTAAGAAACATTTAGGTAAATTCAATATTATATGGAGAAAAAATACGCAAGTTGATCATTTTTGGTTAGCAGTATTACACAACAAGTCTGCTGTAGCAATAATTCTTGCACTCTATTTGGCATGTTGTTTGGTGATCAATATAATGAGAAATGGTAAGGATATTATTATGCATCATACTTTAGTCAAATAATTTTAGTATCTGTACATCAGCTATATATAATGGGGAAGCAGCTATTTCAATCTAGACCTTATATTACCTTTCTATATCGTGCAACAAAAATAATGACCTAACTGCAAATCTTACTTGATCCTAATAGGTGTTTGATGATGTACAAATAATGAGAGAAGTAAATGTTTAGCATCCTATTAATGCATGGATGAAAATAAACATGCAGAATCCTCAATCTTTGATTTAACCACAATAACTAATGCAACTGATAACTTTACCAGCTGAAATACAAAGAGATGTACAATATTAAAGGTATGCTAGAACAGAGAGGAATTCTACACGATTAAACTAACACAACTATACTCTATAACAATGAATCAAGAACGAAAAGAAAAGACAACCTAGAGTACCACTGAACAATGAAGAAACATAAATGTACAGCCTACTGGTCTCCTATATTCGTGTTGCAAAACCAAGTCTTGAAGGACATAACAGAAGACTCTTCTCGTTTTCAACTGTTTTATGGGTTTCCAAAACTGTACCAAAGAGTAGAAGCCAAGATTGCACATGCTTGGTCTTATTCTCACCATGAGCCTCTAACTATTCGAGAATCAGCACAGTGGTATGTATGCTGATGGTATTTCAGATATTGAAAGTCGGAAAAAAGGAAGATGTGATCAACCTGTGAGAGATATTTTTGGTGTCTGGCACATTTGTTACTTTATAAACTCATCAAAGGAAGAAATAGAGTGGGTTTTGCTACTTCTTGCACCTAGATAGGTCATCTCTACAACACCTACTTGTAAGGCTCTGAAGCAGGACTATGTGAAACGTCTTTTTAATCAACATAGAAATTTTAATGATCCTTTCTGGGAACTTTTGGGGTTAAGAAGTTGATGTAGAAACATATCCAGATGTAGTTGAGGTTTCTATCTCACCTTTGGCCAAGAGCAATGCTCAAAATTATGCAGAAAACTCCAAGTCGGCGACCTCATCTTTTAGCATTTGTAGGCAGTCAAATCTATCTCCTCCAAGAAAAAAAATCCACCCCAGTAGCATTATTTGGTAGGGCGAGGCTTGGGTTGAATGGTTCTTATTTCAAACATGAAGAAAAAGGAGCCTATACTTCCAAAATCAAATGTTCCGATGAGTTAGCGGTTATTTTACTTGAGATGGAAGAAGTTGTGGTGGAAGCTGGTAAGACATTGACAGTATGTGAAAGTGTAGAAATAAGAAGTAAAGAGAGCCTGATGCACACAGAAACAGAGAATTGTATTTTTGAGTCAGCGGTTGGATTGTGAAACAATTATAACCAAAGTTTGAAAAAATTATACCGGTCTATGCATGTGCTAGTGCCTCAACCCCTTCCTTCGTTGACAAAGCTTATGAATCCTACTAAGCGTGCTAGGAGAAGGCTGTAACTTCTGTTTTTTTCTTTTTGTCTATTTTCAACACTAGGTTTGCGACTTATCAACAACAATGTAGTAAGCTGGTCGAAACACTAAAAGCATACTCAAAAATACAAAATAAAGTTCTGATATAGGTTTTTACTATAATCCATTTAGAGAACTTGTTTATGGATTCTATTATGATTTTTCTAGTGTATGGTATCAGTATCCTCGGAGGTTCATCCTGCTAGAATAAACTAAAATCCACTCGCCTTAATATATTGACAACCACATGCTTTAATATAATAGCCTCACAGAGGAATCGATTCGATCAATTGGATTCAAAATAGTAGCAGCCACAAATAATAGCCTCACAGAGGAATCAATGCCTTCAATTGTCAAGAAGTAAGCATGATGTTTACACACCCTGCTTTTAGCATATAATGTTTCTGCAAGTATGTTATCAAATTTCAAGTATTTTTTACTGTGTGTATTAAGTTTCCATGGTGTTGACATTGTTGAGGTACCTCAATCATAAAAAATCTAATACATTTAGATATTTTGACGTATTGGCATCACAATATTTAACAAAGAAAGAAGAAAGGATCATCATCGAACAAAGCTAGCTAGATGTAAATATCGATACTTCTAACAAATTGGAAAGTGTGAGTGTAGCTAACTAGTTTGTGCTCAGAAGTTCATATAATTTCGTTTTTCTATATTGGAAAAGATATTTTCTCAATGCTCATCAGGAATGGATAATCAATTGCATTCAAAATAATAGGAGCCAGAGATCACAAACACAAAAACAATACTTACAGGAATATCAAATAACTCGAAAATCACAGATACTACCAAAATATTGAGCAGTTTATCAAGTGTATTTTCTATTTTTTCTTCCAGTTAATGTGTAAATATAATGAACATAACAGAAAATAGATTAAATTCTCAACGACAGAGCAAAAGGGGTAATAAAACATGATAGAAACAAAGGAGAGGAGGGGAGCGACGAACCAACCAGAAAGTTTCGTTGTTTTTGGACGTAGTTGTTGAGATTGAATTATAGCTATTTGAAGTAGTTCTTCCATTCAATATATGATGTTGGAAGGTCTCTGCTGCTAACGAATGAATATGTGTTGCTTGACGTTGCAGCTCTAATCAATTTAGGATGAGGAATCCTAATATGTGTGGGAGATATTTTAGGAATATTTTCCTTATTAAAAACATGTAGAGGGTTTTTTTGTTACTAATGTTTTCCTTATTTACCAGGAATTCTTTTTCCCCAGAAATAAGAGAATGGCGAGAAAAAAATTGAAGGGAAAGAGGGAGTTCTAATTTTCTTTAAAAAGAAGGATTTTAGCGATCATTTTTTTGGAATTGCTACTTAAAGTGTACATATTGCTGGCCATTAAACATTAGCCGTTAATATTTTGCCTCACATCAATATATTAGCGGCAATATGCTTATTGCTGCAAATCAATTGTCCCTAAAGTTCATTTTTGTAGTAACACCATTACCAAGCCGCTAAAAGTTTATTGTGATAATACTGCAACACTTGTCTTCTCTAACATCGATAAGTACCCCAAAAGTGTCAAACATATGGAATTAACTTATTTTATTGTCATGGAAGAAGTTCGAAAACAAAGAGTGTTACTTGATAATATTAGAACTGATCTCATGATTGCAAAACTGTTAACAAAGGACTTACAACCAAAGACATTGAAAGAACATGTTCAAAGAATGGGTCTTGATCGTACTTATGATTGATATATTTATGATATTTTTACACTCTGAGCTTAAATTATGTGTTTCTGATATACACTAATGAATATCATAATGGTGTACACATTATTGTTTTGAGACATTACAAGATAAGTCTCTATGAGACATTAATGTGGACGGTAATGTTATACATTTTTATAGCTTATGAACCTAGTAGGATAAGTTGCTAATGTAGTAATATATGGAACAAAGTATGTAGTTTAAAATTTATATACAACGCGATAACTCACATTAGTAGTTTGTCATATTGTGGTATGTATGATGGACATTATAGAAGAGATTTATTGTATGCGCAACAAATGTTTATGAAATATTAATGTTATATGGTCATTGGGTCAAGTGGGAGAATGTAATAATAATTATTTTTACTTATGACCCAAGTTTACTTGTTACCCAAGTAATATCATAAATAATATTTAATAAGGATTAGATGTTCTCCGTACATTGGTTATTTGATGGGCGTATCAGATTAAGTCATAACCTCTATAAATTGGTCCTCCCTCCGTTCATTAGGGTTATCACATATTCTCTACATCAATTTTATCGCTAATTGTGGTAATGAACAGTTAGGGCAAGGAGATAGAAACCAATTTACGACCAACACTTTTCTCTTCTCTATGTGATGATGTCTTCAACATTAGGTGTGTGCCCCTAACGATCTATACGTAAGATTATCGTGTTCAAGATCTTGATATTATGTATTAATGTATATAATCTTACAATAGAATCAAACATTTTTAATTATGCTTTTATAATCATTTTTGGCTTTGCATCTGTCCATTGTAATTGAGGCTAGTTAGTTTGTGAAACAAATTTTTTTGCACATTTCTTTTTTCATACAGTTAACTTATGATTTTATAATCATTTTAGGCTTAACATAGGTTTGTTATAGTACTGTCTCCTACAAATATTTTGGTACTTCACTTTGTTTCGTTTGTACTTTAAATTATTGTTTGTACAAGATACAACTCTTTTTTGCTCAATGGTGTTGACTCTGCCTGTGGAGCAAATTGATATCAAGAATTTTTCCAACAAAATCTCCAACTCAGCAGCAATCAAGGCTTCGGGTCCAAAATTAATGCAATTAAGTAGCAGTCACAATCAAACACAACTTATAAAAGAAGAGGAATACCAAGGGAACAGGTGTGCAACTTTACTTGAACAAGAGATACTATTCACTCTTTTATCGTACAGTAAATAATGTATTCATTGGGAATATTCTAGTGGGCACTAAATAAAAGCGAAGTGTGAGTTATACAAGTAAATATTGTAGCCATAAGAAAATCTGGAATGGTGATCAAGCGACAACAACACAATCTGTACAGTCAAAGCTCATTCAAGCTCAAAAAAACTTTCTAACTCAAAGAGACTGGACTAGACACCACATTGGTGATCCGAATAAGTAAAAAAATCTTCTTTTTTTTTATCTCTTAGTTTTTCAATTCATTATACTTTGCCTATTTGACTAATGTGCAGGTAAGTTGACTAATGTGTGCAGAGACCGATCTAGAAATTGGAGGTCGTGGGTGTCACATCGTTCAAGTAAGATAAAAGGATCGAATACTTTAATTTTGGGTTACAATTCGGGTTATTAATTTTTTTTTATAAACAAATCGATCAAATATGCATGTTAGTATTGTTTTTTTTAGATATTCCGAGATTAGAGATAACTAAACAATTCAAATTTTATTTATTTTTTGGAATTAGATGTCTTATTCGCTAAACCATTGAGAAAACAAAATTTCACATTAAAATTTGAGCTTGTATAAACTAGAGATAAGTGTCAAAAACACAACTAAACTATCTTCTTTTTATGAGTTTCATACCTAATCTATTGAGAATGTGAGTTTTATATCTAAACTACCGTTTATTTAGTTTGAGAAACACACCTCAATTGTATGTGTAATACACTCTTTCTTTTATTTGAAAAAAAAATTGACACATGATATTCCACAATGATAAAATATTCCACTTTGACAAAAATTCAATAATAAACTATTAATATTAATTTAAAATTAAAACATAAAAATATTACTATCAATAAAAAAATTATTATTCTTACCCCACTACACGTACCCCCTCCCGACAATCCCCCATCCTTCTTTTAAAAAAATGATACTTTACCCCCCCCCCCCTCCACACACGCACACAAAAAACCATCGACTCATTCTCTCCCCTCCACCCAAAAAAAAAAAAAATCTACCAAATCCTATTTAACCCTTGTACTATTTGAAAAGGTTTAAAAATACCCCTCATCCACCTATTGGGCCAAAAATACCCTTCAATCAACATTTTTGGTCCACTATTACCCTTTAAACTAACAACAATATATTTTTTAAATTATTATTATTATTATTTATTAAATGGGGTCTTTCTATTGGATAAAAGTTAAATTTCAACCCATCAAACTTTCTCCTACCCACCAGACCCATATTGACATTCCTTGACCCAAACTCAATTAAAAGATCCATCAGAAATACATCGGAATATCATCTCGAGATAGGGTAGATTTCATAATTTCATCTCGAGATAGGGTAAATTTCATAATTTCGTCTCGAGACAAAAACAAAGTCCTCGTTTGTGTTCTCCATCTGCTCATCAACAATTTGAATAAATTAGGAATATCATCTAACTTAAGCACCAAAACAAAAAAGAGACAACACTAGCTCAACGTTGACTTGATGGAAGAAAGTTCATTTCGATTCGTTCCAATTGAAAATTCAAATTTATTTGTTTAGTATATTGCGGACATCAATTTATGAAGTAATTGCTTCTAAGTATAACATGGAATCTTTTAATTTGCACAAATAAGAAAGAACAACCAAAACGGTAGCTGAACATTAAACAATTCAAAACATACAAAAAATAAAAATAAAAAATAAAAAATAAGGGTATCTCCCATACACAACTATCTGAAGTTGATAAGAAAGAAGTTGATGTACTTTTTTGAGCTTTAAATTTCAAGAAAGGTAATGAAGAAAAGTAAAATTCTGCGGAAGAAGAGATGATTCTAATTTATGTTTTTATTATTTTGATGGATCTTTTAATTGAGTTAGGGTCAAGGAATGTCAATATGGGTCGTGGGTATGAGAAAGTTTGGTGCGTTGAAATTTAACTTTATCCAATAGAAATACGCCACATAGTAATTAGTAATAATAATAATTAAAAAAATATATGGTTGTTAGTTTAAAGGGTAATAGTGGACCAAAAAGGTTGATTGAAGGGTCTTTTTGGCCCAATAGGTGGATGAGGGGTATTTTTAAACCTTTTCGAATAGTACAGGGGTATTTTTGGCCCTTTTCCGTATTTAAATTAGTATTTGAGGGAGGGAGGGGGGGGGGATGAAGTGAAAAAAATTAAATTCTTCTATAAAAGAAATTTAAACAAAATATCTTTATAAAACGGTCAGGGGAAGGGGGTGGTGATAGGAAATGATGGAATGGGGTAAGAAAAATATTTTACATTTTACTGTACAAAAGAAATATTATTATTTTTGGATAATTAATTTTAAATTTTAAATTTTAACTGATACTAATAATTGATTCAATTTTTGTCAAGGTTGAATGTTTTGTCCATGTAGAGTATAATGTAATAATTTTCAAAATAAAAGAGAGAGTGTGTTACAGACACCATGATGAGAGTGCTATAAAAGAGAGAGATGTGTTTCTCAAACTAAATAGTGATAGTTTAGGTATGAAACTCAGACTCTCAATAATTTAAGTATGAAACTAAGAAAAAGGTATAATTTAGGTGTGTATTTGAAACTTATATCTATAAACTATCTAATAGCATGAACTTAATAAATTCATATTCAATTGAATTTATGTGTTGTTGGAGATATATAGTAGGAAAAAAAATTATTATTTTAGCCTAGTCATCTTACTTAGGAAGAACGTGAGTGTAGATTGAAAGAACCTTTAAATTAAAAAAAATCTAAGAATAATATTCATCATTTTAAAACTTATATTTTTTTGTAAAACCTAATATTTAAATATATTCTTAATAATATTTATTTGATGTTCATAATTCAGTAGTCATTAATTGATAGAGAATAAACTTGTATCACTCATATCAATAAATTAATAATTAGTTAAAGAGAAAGTAAAAAAAAATTAAAAAATAATTGTGAAAAGGAGTCAATTTGAATTAATAAAGAATAGTAAATAAATAAGAATGAATGACGAAAAAAATTAAAGCCCTTTACACATTATTGAAAAAGACAAAAAAAAAATTAAGATATATACACCATTTTTACTGAGGTAACTGTGTGTCGTGACACCCCCACTGTCCACGTAGATCCACCTCTCAGTGTGTGACGTCGCCTAACTTACATGCTTTTTACGGTGTTAAAATATTCAATGCAATAACCTAACTAGGTTGAGATCAAATCTTACCGAGAGCATACTAGAATTTGCTTATGATTTGTTATTGAGATTCACAAATGTAGCTATTATTGGAGAATTGTTTTTTGTTTATCGTACTACTTTTACTACTTGGTTTTTATCAATAGAGAAGATGAACTAGGGTTACAATTCTCAAATATCGAAACTCCAATAAATGTTTTACCATCCATTCATTTAGGTGTGCATTGTAGAGTTTTTGGCTAAAATCATTCCTTAACTATGACTCAAATTTAATGTACATCCTTGTGTTATTTAAGTGAGCAAAAAACATCCATATACTATCCCAAAAATAACAAGAATCACCCTTCAGTTTATATTTATTTTTAAAAACTGATTGAATCAATAAAAAAATATTTATTTTTAATTTGGTCATGTATTATCCACGACGAGAAGATCAAAGCTTCCTAAAAGAATAAGGATATGGATAGAAAATGAGTATTTTATTCTCATATTTTAAATTTTGTGTGTGGTTAGTTTGAATGTTTTTGCATCATCAAATAAATTGACTTTCAACAATACATAGTTCAAATATTTATACTGTAGGTTCCGATTGTTAGAAAGATTATGTAAAAAACTCATTTTAAAAATATTATGTGCAATTATTTAGAGATTTTCTTTAATAAAAAATATATATATAGTACGTATATACAATATATACAATGTGATTCACATTTTATACAGTATAAAATTTAGTTAAATTATGTAGGCGTTTTGTTGTGAAATTTAAATACTAATTACTTATTTGAAATTTTTGAAGTTGGAATTGTAATTGACCATATTTTTTACAAAAAATATTTAGAATTTTGAATATATTTTGTCTGAATATGATTTAAACCCTCAATTTCTAAAAATGAAACAAATCTACAAATTTGACTAGCTTAACCATGTGTACATATATTCATTCGGCGTGATACATTTTTTGTTGGTGGCGTGAGTTTATTAAAAACAAACAGAAGGAAAAATCTTTCAACTTTGGACATAGTGCAAGGATTTATTTTGTTCACTTATATAACACATGGATGTACTTTAAATTTAGATCATTCTTCATGGATGATTTTACCAAAACTCTGCATTGTACAAAACCGACGAATCTATAAATATCTTACAGCCTCTCCCAATTATGAGAATATCTCCCTATGTCCTTCTCAAGTACTTGAGTATCTAGTTAATTGGTTAATCCATCAGAAGCCTTAAGTTAACTATTTCCTCTCTGTCTTAAGTTATTAGATAGTGGTTGGTAGCACCGAATCTTTTCCAATTATGTCACTGATAAGTGCTCAACCTTACCTCATCCAGTACCAGGGTGGGCGATCGACATCTAGTATAAAAACCCAACGAACAGTTGGGATAGAACCCACAGGGAGCGGTACAAGTTCGATTTCAGTGACCAAGTTATAAATGAAATCTAATCGGCGATAGAAATAGAAATTATCGTATTTAGTTAAATTTAAGGGTGAAAACAAATGTCACATGGGGGAATTTATTTGTCAATTAACAACTAAAACAAATACGAAAACAGGGGGTTTCAACAATATTGAGAGAAATACTTGGGATGTGATCGATTATAGATTAATCTCACTATATGGGTAATTGAAATGTACTAACAATTGCTAAATGTTAGTAGGTAAGCTAGACTATAGGTGCAATATCTTTCTCTCGAACAACTATTACGATTCAAGCGAGTCCTCTCGAACCTCGACAAGCTTAATGCTAAGAACAATCCAAAATCTTAATTTATCTACTCTCTCGAGCTAGATATGTAGAATCGAGCTTATGATTCACTCTCGAGTTGAACCCACATCAACCTAATAACTACAATCATTAATCGAAAACCTTAGTTCTAAAACATCTTTCTCAAGCAAGGCCAAAACTTTAAGTTAAAATTGCATTTGCAACTACAATCCATAGATTAACAATCGATTAAACCCACTTCAATTAAGCATTTAAATAAGTAAATAACAATACTCATAATCTAATTAAGCCAATAATAATATGATCACACTCAAGAAATTGAGATTTAAGCTACACATCATAAAAATAGAGAAACAATTACCAATTATATTAGCCATGAGTTGGGTAAACGTTTCCAAGTCTTTACAATGCTCCGAATTGAATTAGTTCAAAAACCCAATTGAAGTTTATCAAAATTAAATCTCAAAAGCTTCAAAGTCCCTAGTGGAAACTCAAAAACTCAAACAAAACTAGAACTCTAAGAACTTTGGAATCAGAACTCCTTTCTCTTTTTTTTAAATTTCAATTTATAGTTTCCCAATTTTTGACCTTCAGGTCCAGTAGGCGGATAAGTCATGTCTCGCCAACCAGGTTGGTGATCCTCCCTTTTCTCCATTACATCACCGATTTGCATTGGCCATTCGACTTTAGGATTCTGTGAATTTGGGCAATAAGGTTGATGTCATCGAGTCGGTCGGAGATCCGTCGACCTTCCATTTCTATAGCCAAGTAGGTTCTTCCCCATGGATGTTAAGCTGAAACTTTAGGTATGCTAAAGATCCACTCGGTAGCTCGCCGAGTGGTCTTGACGATAACCAAGACCTTTTACGCTAGATCCTTTTTGCTCGGCAATGTCCTTGCTTTCCTCCTTAACCTTTGTTGTTGAAAATCACCACTTTGACATCAGTTTAGAGAATAAATAGGCATTTGAGGACACTTATACCATGAAAACAAAGCCCTAAATGAGTCAAAATCTCAAACTCATCAAGACCCCCAACTTAAACTTTTGATTGACCTCAAGTAAAACTCAAGATAAATCAGTTCAATAAGGATGTCTACAAACAGTGCTACTTATCGTATGAAGAAAATTTATAACTGCTAAAATGATGTTGAAATTGATGACACGCTGTAAATTTCTCCTCTCCACATATTCAATTACCAACTTCTTAGAATCTCAAAATTATTACATCAAATGTGTACATTAACAACCTGAGATGTTCAACCTAATAACTTTTATTTTATTTTCACTCGTCTAGGAAGAGTGATAACATTTCTTTTGGCTGCTGATCTATTTCCATGACATACAAGACGAAGTCATAGATAAACTCGTACAACTTTCAACTGAAATGTTAGTTGTTGATCATATCAAACGATGAATGTTGTAGTCTGTTGTCTTATGATCTTTTTTGTTCCGATCATATTAAGAAAATAATAGTTCTTTATGCTGCTGGTGGCTTGACTTATATCAAGGAGGTGGTAAGTGTTACACCGCCACCGTATGCTCTAATGTCATCTAACATAAGTCATATTCATCATGGTGTTAACATTTTTTTTAACTTGTTGCACCCACGCTGCCAGAATTGTCCTATACTCTAGACTAGTTACTTATTCTCATTTACATGCTTTTTAACTTAAGTGATTATCTTCATTAGTTCATTCAAGAGACATTTATCACATAAGGACATTCAAGTAATGGTCTTGGAGAAGAACTAGGGACTCACTCACTAATATCTTTAAAGCCTAATTGTGCAATGTCTAGATAGCGTCCCATACCACTACCTAAACTTCATAGAACTTCTCCAATATTAATAGGTATCCCACATAATGATAATAGGCAAAAAAAGGAGCACGGCGTAAAGCCAACCTTCTTTTTTTTTTTGATTCGTTTGACGAGGGAAGACCTTAAGTACTGAATTAATGAAATTACACCTATATCGCAATAACCGATATAGACCATACTAGCTATGCATGAAATCCGGAGTCATGAACCTACTCCGACGGAGGTTTGTTCTACTTGCCAATGGTAGAACTAAGACACATCCCATGTAGGCACATGATCAAGGAATATGAAGGATCTCTTTGTACTCTAGCCTCATCCTTAACTAGAGCTACTTTCCAAACCATTCTCACTCGGTGCTAGCCTTTGTTCTCACAGAGTAATTTCACATAAAGGATCGCATGAAGAGGTTCCATATCTAGTTCATAACCCAATCATATTTCACCTTACCAAAGAGGTCCCCAAGAGTTGCCTTTAAATGGTTAAGAGGATAACTCAATGATTTTCCTAAGGATGATTTCATGCCGTTCCAGCCAACCAACCTTAAGTCCACCATTCACACAAGAAGGATACCATTACGACTTTCGACATCAAGGATATCATAACCTTACAACTAGGTTGAAGATTCCACATAACGGACCTTCTAAGCAATGTTCAAGGTCACATTTCATTCATACATACAAGACTAAGAGGCTTTGACATCCTAAGTCAAGAAGTCATATTCTCATTATACATGTATCAAGTAAGGGACACAAGTTTATCAAAACAAGACACACACATACTTCACATATAACATTTCATTCTAGAAGCACATAGACATAAACAACATCATCTATAGGTCACCCTATTCACTACTATAATATCATCAATATAACCATCATAAGACTCACCAAACCAAGTAGGAAGAATCATGCATCAACTCTAAGACTACATACATAAGGACATAGTCATAGTCTAACATGATCACCTAACAACATCAATAGAAGAACACATACTTCACCTTAATCACAAGTAGATAGACATGATCATATTCACATAAATCAATTACACAAGTCATCATAATATATCAAGTAGTGTCAACAAGTCCATGATCATCATAGTGCATAAGTTAATGCCGACGAGGCCACATAATTCACAAGTAAAGTACATAGCACCACCACCATAAGTGGACCATACCAATCACAACATAATTCAAGACCTAATTTACATAAAATAAAGAGAACTAGGGAAGCGTACCACCAATCCACTCTCACCAGTTCAATCCATAGCTAAATCATCCAACACAATACTCAAAGGCCCTTACCCATGGTCATGATCATCAATTCAATTCAATACTAACAATAGACAATGAATCAAAGGTAATTCAACATAGATTTATGAATTTCAGGAAGCATACTAACAAATCTTACATGATTCTATCATAATTCAATAGCCCTACTCAAACTACATAAGAATTTAATAATATAGAGACATGATCACTTCACCCATAAAATAGTCTAAACTAGGATTGCATGATTTGCATGGGTTCATAGAGTTTTTAGGTTAAAATTATCAAATTAACATCAATTCAATAATAATACAATTATTCAAAATGTTTTATGCAAGAACCCATGGCTAGATCACAAAATTGGAGAATTCATATTTTTGATCATCTTAAAAAAATCATTGGAATTGACTCTTTGAAGAAAAGAGATTGAAGGATGAAAAATAATACCTTAATATAGAATATTAACCCACGAAATTGATGGATAAAAACTTGAGAAAAAAGTCTTCTTCCTTGGAGCTCCCAAGCTTCAACAATGGAGGTTTTGGAGAGAAGAATAGAGAGGTTTTATTTTGAGTTGAGGGTTTAGCTTTGATTGGTGAGTTTAGGGGAATAGAAAGACTCAATAACTGTCACTAAGTCATCCTCAAATTACCCAAAAGACCCCTGCACTTATTAGACATGTTACTCAAATTTGACTTAAAAACGATGCGACCAAATCTGGGAGTTTACTGCGCGTCACAGAGGCATTTTCAAATCTTGTTTCTAGAAAATTTAGAGACAGAATGGTTCGTGTCAGCCCTGCGTCTCAGGGAAAGAATTTTGCCCACTAGGTTTCAGCTGCGCGACGCGCAACCACTACCATATTCTGGCTGCTGCGGCAGCTTGCTGTCCCATGTTTGCATCCTCTTTGGGGACCCTTTGGCTGGTCTCTGGGGCGTCGTTCTCGGACTTTTTGACCCTTTGCATGTAATACTACACGTAGGAACCATATATACCCAATTTATCCCTTGAACCATCCCCCAAAACATCACTACAAAACACTACGACACACTAGTTTAACTTCGAAGTAGTTTCCGGATGTCTTGGACGTTCTTGGACGTTTGACTTCCAAATACTTCCAAACTTTATATACTGCCTAACACACTATTATTAACCATTGTATGACTTTAAAACATCCTGACACAAGTGTTAGGCTCTAGTTCAACCTAGCTCATTTTTAGGTGTAACAATACTCCCCCACTTGGAAATATTCGTCCTCGAATGACACTTGCTATTCTTTAGGAACTTTCAAGACATAAGAAACTCAAGACTTGCAGAATATAACTATACCTTACAATATACAATACACATATAGGAGAAACATCAATTTCACAACATTAAGAGGCTCAAAACACAACAAGAAGATAGAAAACTACTTTTACAACTCATCATGCAATAAGACTCACATTCTTCATTTAAATTAGGATGAACTCCTTCTCCATTCATTATAATGCTCATATAAAACAGTTCTATAGACAATATAGCCATTTTTCATGAAAGAACAATTTAGTCAATATTTCAAAATCCTTAGAGTGAACTACCAAAGCCTTACAGTGAAATATGCTCAAGTTTCCGAAATGCAACTCATATGCAATTTATGACGGAATCATGACAATATAAGAGAATAATCCATATATACTCAATTTAAAACATAATCATAACTTCATGAGATTCACAATGCAAGAAATCAATGAAATTCAATTTCAACTGACTATCCTAAACACAGTGCAACATGCAACATGCTACTATGGCATTGTATCTCTCAAGCTTGAATTGAATAGAAGAGATGAGAAAAAAATTCACCATTCTACTACTCACTATACTCCCCCACTTACAAGGAACTCATATAACTTAAAAAGAATTACAAAACTTACCAACATCTTCATCATCCGGATTTGTTCCTCTAGCCCGGAGTGTATAGAAATGGTTCCTCTTTGGTGCACCACCATCCACAACATTAGGAGGATCTTGCTTGAATTCTCCTCCTTCAGATGCAGCATTACGACTATCCCTCACCTTCTGTCCATCCTTACCACAACCGAAGCAATTTCTGGTACCAACTAGACACTTCCCCATCGTGCTTCTTTCCACATGTAACACAAATAGGCTACAATTTTTAGAACAACTACCCTTCTCAAATTTGACCTTAGGACCCTAGGTTCATATTGACTTGAAACCTTCTTCTTGAACCTAGATTGGTTTTGATCACTTGACCCACTCCTCTTCAAGTTTTTAGAGATCCTACTAAGCTTAGATTCCTCAATGGATTGAGATACTGTCCTATACTTCACCGTTATATAGGACTACTTAACTTAGTGCATCCACTAGCTTAACTTAAGTGATCATCTAAAAAGTAAGATCATTTAATACCCATGATAACTACATGGTTTGTGGATACTTGAGTTATTATAAACTCGCATTCCCATATCGGTGCTCAATACTACTCCCAAAAAATATACTTAGCTCATGTGTTATTTAAACAACTTCTTACTTTTTTTTAGATAATTACTCAAATCTTAGCTCAAAGGCTCTGTTGGAATCGATATTCCCTTTCTTGATCAAATGTGAAAATATTTATGAACTCTTAAAGAATACTTAGTTCCCTTATATAACTTTCTGAGAAATGAACTCAACTATTTACTCTTTACTCAACTTGAAACTTGAGTCTTAAAAACAACTCTTAGGGAATGCTTAGTTCCGTTATAACTTTTTTAGAAATGAATTCAATTCATTTCTCTTTACTTGACTTAAAACTTGAGTCTTACAGACAAGTTAAAACATTGCTAAAGACTCTTTAAAACTTTTAGGAACTTTGTTTTGACTTTCTTCTTAACTTTTAGACTTGACTTTTAACTTCTTTGACTTTGATCTTAACTCTCCTTGAATTAGATTATGCATTCAAGGTTCATGATCTCATGTTTATGTATGATTTCATGATATTTATATGTAACTTAGAGTGTTAGAATCAACTAGGAAATATAGGTACTTCACTAAGAAACTAGTACGGAAAGATGAGGGAAGAATGGGGAGAACTGGCGTCCCTGGTGTGGGGCGCCAACCCTCAAACTTCAGAGTGCTGGTTGGGGCGCTCTAGCTGGCACGTCTCTTCAGAGCCCTCCGGACAGAGGTTGCTTTGGGGGCGCTGGATGGTGCGACGCCCTACCCTTTTCCCCAGGTGGCACCCACACTTAACCTCCTAGGTGGGCGAACCAACAAATCTAAACCCCACCATATACCAATAGTTCAACTATAAATAACAAGAATAATGCGGAAGCTCCAAAACTTATTACGTAACCAATTTAAATAAGTTTCTAAAGTTTAATAGTTATTATCTCAAATCTGAAAGTCATCACATCAAGGACATCTATTCTCAAATTACCAAGTCTATGAGTATTTAAGAAACCAAAATAAGCAAAAAGATGGTCCATGTCCGAAATTCAAAGACATCAAGACGTGAATGAGAGAATCCAGCACGATCTAGAAATAATAGCTCACCCTGAACTCTGATGTGTTGGAGACTGGCTAGAGCTGAGGGCGAGTCGAAGTCGATGGTGCACTTGCTGCACTCCACAAAAGAACAAAGAAGACAAGTACGGGTCAGTACAAGGAACACGTACTGAGTAGGTATCATCGGCCAACTCAAAATGGAAACCAATATATATTGAATAATAATATAAAATCAACTACAATACTTAACAGGTGGCAAGCAACAAACACATGAACCAGTGACAACAACACCATAGTAGGTACACCATCAATCACAATATCAAGCACACCTATGAGGACTCATGCCTCCACACCATACTCATTTGGAAACTGGGTTCTTTGAGATTGAGTATATAAGTTAATTCAAGATTCCTTTCCTTTAATGTTATTGTGTCGGAACGTGACACTCCGATCCCATATACCATGTCGGAACGTGACACTCCGATCCCATAATACCGTGTTGGAACGTGACACTCTGATCCAATAATACCGTGTCGAAACGTGACACTCCGATCCAATTATCTCATTATTTTATTTCATCAAGCCTTCTTTATTCAAGGCATCACTTTAATAGAGAGGGTTCAAGATTATAAATTCAACAGTCTCAGAAATTTAGGTCAACCACAAACCACACAGCCAAGACATACAACCACACCATCAAGTACATAGGAAACTTCACATTATCACTCAATACATATTAATCGTTATTGAGAGTTTATCTATCAAATAGAAATAAACCATAACCTACCTCCACTGAAGAACCGGAGTTAAGCAACTACTTCTCCAACACTTTTCATTTCCTTATTGCTTGCGAACCCTTCCAATCTATCAAGTATATATATGCATAAGGTGTAAGTTGACAATCCCATAAACACTCAGATTATTCTGTGTCTAACCTATACACATCAATTCACCTAATTCTATAATCATTTTCTTAAAGTTGAAACCTAAGGGTAAGTCTTAATTCCTCCATTTAACCCAACTTTAATGAAATTTAAGTAATTCAATACACTTAATATTTAATTACCTATCTCATTATATTTAAAATATAATCTATAATATGAGAAAAATAAATATTTTAATATATAATTATGGAAACCACTAGTTACAAAACTAGTGGCAGACTAACAACAACGTTTAAACTTAACTTTGGCTAATAGTCATTGTGTCACCTTAGTTTCTCCTCATAATTGTTTGATCTCCACTTTCCAATCACATGCACCTTAAACTATTTTTTTCCATCCTTATATAGCCAAATAAATATAGAACATAGAAAGATTTACGTAAGTACTACTAACAGTTGTCCCCAACTACGAACAAAGAAATAAAATCGAGAAACCATTAAAAACAGTTTCGTGAGGCCGTGACCAATTCAAATTTTAATATGTAACTATTAATGTGTGCTACCTATAATTATTCTATTTTTCTCTAACTTCTCCCTCAACCTGCACATGACCACTATTACTACACCTATGCCCATTTAATACTCCACTTTAGAATATAATAATAATAAATAGTTGAAGTCAATTCTACCTAAAACTTTGACCAATCATCATGCTGCCACTTTGCAATTTCCCAACCATCTTTTGTATATATATGTATATATAATATGATAATAAATGTAATTCACAATTTAATGCACTTTCTGTAAACAAGATGCAAAGAATCACTTAACAAATTTTACCTGTCGTATTATCTTTGATATGCGGCGTAACTTCTCTTCATGATTCCCTCTTTTCTTTTCTAGTTCCGCACAAGAAAATGACAAACCCTACTACTTCTATGATTAATTACAAATATAATAATAAAAGTGACCTACTATTAATTTTAATGTTATTATCTTTAACCACCAACTAAATAATTTATTTAAACTATCTCATTAATTTCATAATTATAATTATGAATAGTCCAAAACACCCATTTTATATCTATCGGAAAGTATTTTATCAAAGAAAAAGTTCTAGCGCTCAAAGCGATTGAATGGGTTGTTACACAGGTACACCCCAACTTTTCTTGCTTGTTTTTCATCTCTAAACCCTCTAAGCTTCAATAGTTCTTTCCCCAAAAACTTCGGATCATTAGGAAATTTTTTTGATGGATTTTGGACCTAAAATTTATATCAAATGAAAGTTATTGAAGAGCTCTACACATTTATGTAAAGGGTTTTGATGGGGATGACCGGAACTTCATAAATCTAAGGAAAAAAGTGAAGATTCATATTTGATTTTTCTTAGATCTACGAAGTTTGTCTATAGAGATGGATGAAAGGTTTGTGGATTTGTGTAGAGGGGTGAAAGAAAGAGATGGTAAAATTTTGAAGATTTTTCTAGCCTAAAAGGTGGTGGCCACCGGCGGCATGGGAGCAGAGAGAAGAAGAAAATAAAAATCTAAAATAAAAAATGTTAATTTTTGGAGTTTTGTATTTTTTTTAGGGTCCAATAATAGCCCTTGGATCAGAATATCATGAATGGTTGAGATTCAATCTTGTACATTTCTATTGGACCGGGTCAAAATTAATTGGGTAATTAGAAATGGGAAAATTTTCAAAATGTCAATATTTTGACATTTAATAGGACTCCTTGTCAATACTTTCAATATTTAGTAAAAATGTCAAAAAAGAAACAATTGTTAAAAAACAAAAAGGAGAAATTAAGGGGAGAGAAAAATATTAAAAAGAAACAATTGCTTAAAAGTCTTATCAGTTACAAAAATTCAAAAACAAAGAATTAATTGGCAATTTATCAAAATACACCAACTTCCATCTCTTTCTTCTTCTTTCACCATGTTCTAAAAAACACGCCTATCATCATTGTTCTAAAAATTCAATATTCAATTTTTTAATCTTTTTTGTTTCTAAACATGTTTATTTACCATACATTATCATATTTGAAGCAGTTTATTCTACTAAGGCATCATTTTGACGTTATGAAATTATAATTTATCTTTAAAAATGTCTGAAATTTTATGATGTTATTTGGCTATCATGTTAAGGTTATGAAGTTTATGTATCTCCTTTTAAGAAATTTTCTAATATTCAGCATACAATACTCATGTATTAATGATATAGGTATTCATCCATCTTGCATATGTATTTTATTTTGCTTTTCAATATCACTTTGTATATCAAATAGTTTGTATTTAGCTTTGATTTGTATTCATCCTAATGTATACCATAAAGTTTTGAATTTATATTTTGATTTCGTATTTATTCTCAACTATAAATAGCCAAAATACAGTTTATTTATGTATTCATTATATGTATATTCATCCTAATTGCATCCATCAAATAATATTATATTTTATTTTGCTCATTATATGTTTATACCAACTAGTTTATCTTTGATGTCGTATTCATTTACAATTTTCAATAGTAAAAATACAGGTTTGTATTTGGATTATCACTTTGTAAAAACAAATATGACTACATACTACAGAACATTCAAAATACTTTCAAATACTTTTGCGAAACAACTCAATACCTAAATGCTAACGTGAATTCTACTAAATTTGAAATATAAAAACTTATTATAAAAAAAGATCGACAAAAATTATTTTAAATACTAAAAATCTGAAATACATAAATATTTGATGAATATGTTAACAAACTCACATAAAAATTAAAAATGACGAAAAATCCTCAATACATACAATCAGAAAATTCAACATAATGTGTGATTTTGTAAATAAAATCTCGCAAAATAAATGATGAATTCAAAAATACCTTTATCAATTGAGAGATTTCTTGATTAATTGGTAGATCTGAAAAAATTGTTACGAACATGAAAGAATAGTTCTTCTTCAACAATGAGAGAGAATAATGGTGAAATTTTGATGAAAGAAAAAAAAAGTGAATGATGGGGATGGTGAAAACTGAAAAGTTGATGAAAGAGAAAAAAACTGAAAAGTGAAAGATGAAAAATAAATTTAATGGTACTAAAGCATAGGAAGAAGTATAAATGGGTAATGGATGTAAAATTTGATTCAAAGTTGGACTGTTTTGAAAAATAAAATTTGAATACAAATTATTTTCTAAAATATTGGCATTTTGACATTTTCAATAATTATTTTAAAGTGTAGATGTTTTTACTAATTAAGTTAGGGATTGTGACTAGTTTGCTAATTTTCTATTAGAAGGAAATTGATCTAAATCAGCCCAATTCAAATAAAATTGGGTCACTTGAGCCAATAAAAATAATAATACACAGAAAGACAAACAACCCAAAGATACAAATAAAAATATATATTAAGAAAAATACATTACTATATATTATAGGAGTAAAATAAACACGTCAAAAATTATGTGTTCATATTAAGTATTTAATTAATATGCCTAATGCTAGACAATTATATTCATATATCAATACTATGAACGTTCGTGCACTTCTAATTGATTCTTTTTCATGTATATGCTTTGTCTCAAATTGTACTTCTCTCATTCTTAATTTGTGTCACAATTTGAATTTCAAAAGTTAAATAAATTACTTCAGACCATGAATTGTTAAATGAAATCTTAAAATGAATGGTTGGACTTTCAAAACAAGAAAAGAGGTCACATAAATTTAATATATTCTATCATTCATAAATATATAAAATATCTTATATATCAAATTACAACAATAACACATACATACGATTTACACCCACACGAAGTGCGGGCTCATTACCTAGTTATTATATATTTTTGTATGAGTTGTCAATGAATTCTTCCAACTTCATTGCTCCAATGGATTATTTTGAAAGTGTGTCATAAGGTTGCAAATTTGAAATTATTTCAAAAACAACTAAGTAGGGGCAATATGATCAATAATTTTATTCAAAGGATTCAAATTTGTTGATGAATCATATGAAATTTGAAGAAGATTCTAGCCCCATGATTATCAAGAAAAAATTGATAGATCTGAGTTTCCTCTTGTTTGCAAAACCAAAAAGGAGCTCTTTTTCCGTTTGTGTGATTCTCCCATTCTCCTTGATGGAATCAAACTGGTAAAACTCCATTTTGATTTAGTTTTTTTTTAATGGTTTTAGTCATTTTTCTATTTAATATCGATTGTGTGAACATACATAAATTGTTTATCGATACGTGCTACCTCTCACGTGAGGCACAATCACGATTTAATCTGTATGGATTAAATTTCAATGTTATTAATATTTAACTTGTTATTTTTAATGTTGTGGGTTGATATCTACTGGTTGTTATATTTATCATTTTTTTTTACACATAAATTCATGCTCCGATATGGAAGTACTGGGCTAAGATGAATCTTTAATTAATATCTTCATATGTTTCTACCTCACATCAATACATGCACCATATTGTGACGAAGTACAAAATTCATGTATAGAGATTAAAAAAAATACAAGGTGCTACACCTAAGGTTTAAACTCATAAGATAAAATAATCTAGGAACTCTCTTTGTTAGTAAACTAGAAATTTTCCTTATATTAAGTGAATTAGATAGTCCATATATAATTTAAAATAATCATCTAATCTTATTTGTGTCATTCTAATTTCAAGCAAGGTGATTCAATTGAATATTTTCCTTCCTCTAGTTCTTCTCCTGACACTAAAGTACTCGGAAATCTCAAGTAGTAAAAAGAAATGATCACCTTGTATTTTTTTTGTATTCACCAAGATTTAAAATGTAATATCTTATTATTTTCTAATTAATTCATTGATTGTCACACTTATCACATTTGATGTTTATTTTATACTCATTTTGTTGGGTAGGGGGCGAATACAAGTCCCAATGTTTATTCGATTTCTCTATCCAATGTTTAGGTTATTCAAATTGAACAATATGTCCTTTGAGTGCTTGCTATCTATTATATTCTGTTGTATAATATTTTATTTTAATCACAATATTTATATTGATTGTTACTTAAATTTTAATTTATTCTGTGATATCATTTAGTACATCATTATAAAAATTTAAAGTCTCAAGTTCTATACTGAATAATTCAATGTGGTGTGTGTCTTTACTATATTTTTTATTTTCTTATTACTTTATTATCCTATTATATCAAAGTCTATACCCTTTTTATATAAGAACTTTACCACGTGCGCTATTTTTCTTTATAATATTGTAGGTTTATAATCTTAGATTGTTGATATGTGACATAACCTGAAAATCAATCTATCCAAACAACATTCCATGATAATAATATAATGTGATACATTCTGAAACTATATTTGTGTAGTAACCATCAAAACAAGTAAGACGAAAACGCTTGGAAATGAAAAAAAAATACTATGAAACACATTCTTTGATCTTACATGGTGTAAATTTATATCAATCAAACTGATATTTTTTTATTTCAGAGTTTTTTGATTGATAAGCATAGTGGGAAGAAGTGTTTTATGATAGCACCGAGAGAGCTCATAATTTTAGATAGTAATGATGCATTCTCTTGGCAATGGGGTGCACACTGCGATTCCAGGTTCATAACTTTTCATTTTCATTATTTGATCTACAACTTCATTGTTCTACAAATACGTCTTCCTTTGAGAGTTTTTATTCAACAAAGTAGTTTGATTTCCTTCCTGTTCTCTTTACATTGACTTCTCCATCTCTATGAATTCTGTTATTGATGCTTGGTGCTCTATATCTTGGAGACCGAGCACTGATTGCTTAACTTAATAGATAGCATGCAATTAAATATTACAAGTTATCCCATAGATATATAAGAATCTAAATAGTATCCATTGGTTAAAAGAAGCTTTTTAATAGAAAAGAAATTATCTGGACATTATTGTTGAAGTTGACCAAAATATAATAGTCAAAGAGAGTAGATTGTTGATACGCTCAAATTACACCTCCCTAAAGAAGCGTAAGTGATCGTTATCAAGTAAAGAATCCAACTAGTAGGTTGGGGTCGATTCCACGAGGAAATGGTTTAGAATTAACTTTAAGCCACAATTATGTTTTTTAATCAAGGTCTTTCCGAAACAATTAATAAAGGGGGGGGGGGGTTGAGAAACAATTTCCTTCAATAGTATGGTTATAATGTGAACAAAAGTAGACTTTGGTTGTTACCAAGATTATAAATTAACTAGGGTGTATGTGTTTCCCACAGGTTCATAACGCAGTATTCCTAGCAATACCAATCCTTTCCTAGTGTATTACATGCAAAGTGATAAGTTAGTTATCCCTAAATCCTTGGTCCGACATCTGGAGAATTTCATCCCCCACCTTCGTCCGGCTTTGTTTAATTTACTCACCCTTACCATTACCTCATATTATACATCTACTCAATGTATGACTTAGTTATTACTTCGCACCAATCGACACTAGCCTATTAGACAGTATCACACTAAATCTGTGTTGATAATTCTTTTCCTATTAACTACATCCCTGGTCAAGTAGAAACAAGGCGAGTTTTAACGTTGGCCACTGTTAAAAGACTTCTATACAAAAAATTATCAATGCATGCAAAAACACTATTCAAGAATTTCTTAGTTACTAGTCATACATTGTTAATTAGCCATGGTTCCCATAACCCTTGTTGTGGATTTAGTTACCTATGTTAGCAAAATCACAATTCATATTTTTAGATGAAGAAATCGTCAACTTACTTAGCAAGAAGAATAAACCCAGAAATTGCTCTTGAATATCAAACCAAACGCTTCAAAACCAAATCTGGAAATCAATTAATTGCTAAAGTTGCAAAAATTAATCTCCAATACATAAACTAGAACAAGAGTAGTAGTAGCTACCCCTAAAATGAGGTTTTAATACCCTATTTATAGAAAACAAAGTCTTAATGAAAAAGAAATTCAAATAAGAAAAGTTTTGTTCAGGTACGCGGCTTCAATCGACGAGAGAACTGATGTACTGTCGATCAATTAACGGTCCGTGATTTGATTCCGTTAGTCAGGACATAAAAAATATTTTACTCTCCGGATGGCACCCTCTGTGAATCAAATGACGGTCCAATAGAATGGTCCGTCGATGCTCCTCCATAGCTCCATACTTAGAATCTTAAAATATCAGGTACTGGAACCCTCTTTGAATCAAACGACGATTGACTAGTACGGTCCGTCGATCAATCAATGAAGCATTGATGCCAATCGTGGTTCTACACTTGGTCAGACTTCTCCGATTTTCCTCCAATGCCTGATCTGCTAATCGACGATCACCACCTACGACCCGTTGATTGAACGACGGACCTTCAATTGCCTTCATAGGTCTGTTTCTACACTTTTTTCAATTTTCTTCTTTGCTTTCTGCCTGAACATCTTACTGAAAAACAAGACATATAACTTCTTAAAACCAATATAAAAAGGCTCTAGATACACAGAACTCTTATCTGAAATTCATTAGAAATACTCTAAAATCACGGTCCATCAACACCCTCAACTTAAATTCGTTGTTTGTCCTCAAGCGACACACTATGAACCTACACGACACTTGTATAGAAGTAGGCATTTTCAGCTCCATCAATCACATGGCTATCTATCCTGACTCATTCTTGATTTAGCGCTGGCCTACGTCTCAGTCTAGACAAGCTAACTCATGCGGATCACATAATGACACGAATTCATCATGCCACAAACACCTCTACTGTTTTTCCTCTCACCAAGATACCAATTCTATCATAATGTAACTAACCCCCTCACTTCAAACAAAATCCTCATTTTTCACACAATGATTATGAATTTTGGGTACAAGGATCTTTTTCTCGTGCTCAGGAATGAGTTCAAATACAGTTAGTGCTTCACGCCATAGGCTTGCCCTTATCTTCGCTTCTTAGATTCACCACACTAGACTCTAGGATCAGGGTAGGACTTTCTTGGCATGTAACGTAGGCTCAAGGTCAGATGTGGTACATTTTGGTACATTTAGTGACTATTTGCTCTCCTTGATATTACCTCTTAGGTTTCTACCTCTTTTTTTTTTCTTTTGACCCCCTATTTCTTTTCTCTTCTTCCCTTTGCCTTATTTCCCTTTTAGACGTGACTTTCATTTTTTTGTATCTTTTTCTCAGAAAACTCTTTCTCCTTTTATATATATATTTCTTTCATTCTTGCTAAGTCAAATCCGTATCTTACTTATGCTTTTATTTCCAACATCCAACTCTTTTCATACCCATTTTGTGTCTTTTCTCATAATAACTAGCCTCAACTCATGGCTTTTACACGAGTCGAGCTGCACAATACCCGATTTCGGTTCAGGGCCAAGACGAGGTCACTTTTTGCATTAGTCACCCTCAAATTAGGCTTTTTGCCTAAGTCTATGTGCACATGTCCAAGGAGGGATTGTGGTCAAAACATTAGACCCTGGAAGGTGAATTGGTGAATAAAAAAATTTGGTATATTACAGGCTCAACATATTTGGATCAAAAGAGACAATTATTTCATCTGTTCAACTTATTTTAGGCTAGATATGGGCTATGCCTATGATCACTTCCTAGCTTCTAGAGTATATTTCCTTCGCAGGACTAACCGGGCAAGTTCTAGTTGTGCACCAACTGTTGAACACTCAAATATCCTCACACTCTCTTGGCACATCGTTGCACTATCAGATTATTAGAATTCCCAGTTTAGGTTTTAGTTTAAGGTCATGTAGTGGGTGCCTTTTCATTTCATGTTAGCAAAAACATTCAAATCATGTGAACCAATATATGCAAGCACTAAAATGGACGGGGTATCATTTTTCATTAGCAATCATGCTTTTTTCTTTCATGCTTCTACGGTTATACTCACAAATACATGCCGGTTCAACAGATTCTTAAGCAGTGTGTTGGGGAAAAAGAACACATGCAACAAAACCCCAAGAGAGGATCGTGAGTTTGGCTACTCAAACTTCACTCTATCACTAACATTCCATTTACCCTATCCTCAACAAAAAAAATTGCAATTGTCCCCAGTGCACAATAAAACACAAACACATGATCGTAGGTGAAGCAAACCTATGGTGCATAGCGCCGAAGATCTCTCAACAAGTGGGTGGGTCGAGTTTCCCAGATCCCGTAGGATCAACATTTGGGTCACCATCAGTAGTGCCCACATCTCTAGTGATGACACCATCAGTAGTGACATCCACCTCAATCTCTACATCATCAGTACTGCTCCTTGCTCCGCTCACAGGCACAGAACTGGATGCCCTCGCTGCTAATTCTTTCACCTTATTATGGTGCATCTCCTTATCCACTAATGAGACCTTCCTAGCCTTCTCCATCTCTATTCGCTCCTTTTCTTCTAGCACGGGCCTCATCACCGACCTCAGTGGTGTGGCTCAAAAAAAGCCTCTATCCACGAACATGTGGTCCGGGCTGTGGCTCAGCAGGTGCCTTGAACAAGGCCTCAAGTACAGTGTCCTCAGCTAGCTCGGTGGGACCATGCTCTGGCTCAACCCCTCACATCTCTAAGATGGCATCAACATCGTCTCACAAGATGGACAACTCATCTAGATGGCAGTGAGGTTAATGGCGGGAGCTGGTGGTGCTAGAATACGCAACTCAAATGCAACAAGAAGTTTGTGAACCGCCTGAATTTGTTGCTACGCTTTCTTGGCTACCCGCTTCTCTATGCGGTCCTCTACCACTTCTATGGAATTCTGCATCCATGGCTGAATATGATAGAGTAGGGTGGCCATCTATGCCTCTAGCTTCTGGAATCTAGCTAGAGGGATCACTGCTGCAACTGATGGTGTAGATATGGATGAACTGGGGACCCTGCTGGCTGCATGTGAGTAGGGGTCGGGGTAGGGCTGGCGTGATCTGGTGCAACAGGGTCTGTCACCTGAGCTAGATCCACCGTATCTGCAAGGTTTTTTCCCAATGGGGCGACCTCGATTCAGGGACCTTTACGGGGTTCCGCTACATTAGCCTCATCTCGGATGAGGCCTATATCCAATGTCCTGATCGGTCGATGGAGTGTATCACATTGCCAGATTGGCACTCTGGCGTCCCTACACATCTGAAAGATAATACAATGAAAGTGGTAAGTAGTGGGGTTCTTGAACGTCCTCTCGTGTATCTCCGCTAAAATTATCCGTGCAAAATCTATCTCCAACCCAGCTACCAGTGATGCCACCATAAACGCCCTATCCCATGTAAGTACATTCTCGACCTTTGTGGGCGATACTCGATGTCGGACCACCATCCATAAAAAATTGGCCACAAAAGTAAGTGTAGCCTTCTTGATGAGCCCTTGGGGTTCTATAGCCCAGTCAGCCCTCTGCCCATCTAGTGCAATATACCGAATTAGCCAGAGTTTCATCGCCTCCCTCTTCTCGGCACTCCTCTGAAAATTGCCTTCCTAGACTGTGTCCCACCAGTAATAAAACTATGTGGTGTTGAGGCTCCATGTTTTACTAGTTGTTTGACCGTATAAGAATCGATAGATGGTGGCCTATGAGATGTCCACCCGAATTCTCAAACCATTTTTGAGGTAAGAGGGTCCTATTTTGCAGTTTTTGCTAGCTTGTTTATAGACCCTCGAAGAGTGGCAACAAAGGAGGCCTAGAATTCTCAAACAAACACTTCTCTATATAAGTTCAAGTCTTGATCCATCTAGTCACACTTGTGGAGATTAAAGAGTCGGTTCACCTCTGCTAATTGAGCATCTTGGCATCTCTATACTCTTGGGATTTCCCCTCCACGCACCACCTATTTGGTTCATCTGCAACCGCAGTGGGGTCATATGTTCGAGGTACAGGTGCAACTTCTGAACTAGTGACCTCATCAGATCTGGTGGCTCCCTGAGAGTTGGAACCAGATTTAATGGCAGAGTAGTACCCTGAAGAATGGGAGGACCCTGATCCTGAAGCTGTGGAAGACTCGGAGCCGGATGATGAGCCCCTTTCTAAACTGTAAGCAGCCCCGGTTGGTGAGCCGATCAGTGTGCGCTCCTCATTAGACTGGGAGGCAGTGACTATGTCAGGGTTTACCTTTATGGGGGTGCCCCTAGTGTCCTGGGAGAATGTCATCGGTGTTTTAGTACCTGGACGAACATAGGCCGAGTCTTGCTCTCTGGCGGTGTCTTAATCGATCAGCCGATAAGACGGGGCAAACAAAATGGATTTTCCCCTCTTGGAGTAGACCACTTGTTTATTTTGGTCCATTGTACCCGTGGAGCAATTGTTAGTATCCTAGAAGCTTAGCGACACACTCAAATAACAACGGAAAGAAGAAAACATGAAAATAAAAATACAACTCTTGAGTGTAAATTCAGGTCGACGAGACCCATCGAAGGTCCGTTGAGTGATCTATGGTCCTTGGAACACTTCCGTGTTTTTGGATGGGTTAATATAGACTGTCTGATGGAAAGTACAGATGTACAGAATGACCCATCTATCAATCAACGGATCGTAGTCCACATCCGTCGTTTGACACTTAAGCTTATTTTTGGGCATGGTAAATGACGGACCCAATCGACGGCCCGTTGACTGAACGAAGGTCCGTAGAAGGGGTCACGTACTTGGGTCTGTGACAGTTTCATGTTTCTTTAGTGACCCATTTTACAACAATAAATTCTAAACCTTTATTTTAACTCATCATATGCTAGTTCATCGTTTTTAGGGTTCCGATTTCATACAATTATCTAACAAATTTGTATAAGGTGTGGAATCCTAGGTCGGAACTTACATGGAGACTTAGACACACATACTTCTGGGTAGTAAAATTTCTACACAATCACAGTCTATCATTCCAAGGGAAGTTACTACACGACTATTGCATGCAAAGTTATTCAATTTAGCCCCAAGGTCAGACCCCACTCCCGACTTCCTATATTTAACTATAAATGCGAATTCAAAGTGAGGGGAAGTCGAATCACCTTACAAACTATGAAGAGTTTTGTGGTTGTGTGCCTACAATGATGTGCAACCCAAAGACATCCAATGTGTGCCAAACCTAATCACCAAACTTTTGAGGATGAAAGAAGAGAGAATTTTGGAGAGAAATGGTTAGGATTTGGGGAAAGTGAGGAGGAAGATGATTTGTGGAGATGTGGTATTGAATTAGGGAGTGATTTAGGGAAGAATTGAATGGGTGGAAACGATTTTGGCAAGAGTTCTGAAAGAAAATGGAAAGAGGGATTGAATTTGAAAGATGGGTTTTTTAATGTAACCGTATTGGTTGGGTCGATTCACTAGCAGACTGAATCCATGAGACCTTTTCAACGGTCCGTGGATCGATCGAAGGTTCGTCGATTTGGACTGTTGATCACTCTAAGACTTAGAAAATTTCAAAGCTTACCTGGGATCTACGGAATCTATTTACAGTCCGTCATTGAACGACGGACCGTTGATGGGGTCCGTAGACCTTTGCACCAAACCATTTTCTGCAAATTTCTAATTTTGTCTCCTGCACATGTAACAACAATTAGGCCATTCTTTTTGCATTTTTGCTGAACACTTTTTAGAAACGGACCCTATTCGAATCTCTAGCCAACACTAACACACAAAGAATTAAAAAAAATGAATCACTTAGAGAAACTAAACAAAACAATGACTCTTTCTACATGGAAAACAAAACCTATTGTTGGCTAGAGAGTACACCTTGGGTTGCCTCCACAACATCGCTTGATTTAACATCGCGGAACGATGCAGGCTCCTTTATTACTAAGACTTCATCAATATGGTAGGCCTCAACCATTTCGTGAACACTCTTTGCATGCCCCAGACAAATCTTTATCCTTTGTCCATTGACTGTGAACATTGCGCCTTCCTTGTTCCCTAGCTCAACCTCTCCATGAGGGAACACTTTGATGATGAGGAATGACCCTGTCCATTTAGACTTGAGTTTGCCCGAAAATAAGCGCAATCTACGGTTGAATAGACGCACAATATCACCAACCGCAAATTCTCCCTTTTCAATTCTTTGGTCATGATATTTCTTCATCTTCTCTTTGTAGATGACTAAACTTTCATAGGCTTTTAGGGGAAACTCATCAAGCACATTCAACTCATTTAGCCTCTGTTCTGATGCTCTGGTCCAATCCAAGTTCAATTTCTTCATTTCCCACATTGCCTTGTGTTCTAGCTCGACTAGTAAGTGACATGCCTTCCCATATACAAGTTGGTATGAAGACATACCGATGGGGGTATTGTATTCAGTGCAGTAGGACCAAAGAGCATCATTTATCCTCCTTTCCAATCCATTCTATTAGCATTTACAGTTTTCGCCAGAATCTGTTTGATCTCCCTATTGGACACTTCAACTTGCCCTCTAGTATGTGGATGGTAAGGAGTAGCTACATTATGGCGAACACCATATTTCTCCTAGCAGCCCTTTGAACAATTTATTACAAAAGTGAGAGTCGACGTCGCTAATAATGGCCCTTTGTATACCAAAAGAAAATATTCTTCTTCAGGAATGTGGTTACACTTTTCCCTTCATTGTTGGGGAGCGCGATTGCTTCTGCCCATTTTGACACATAGTCAACCGCCACAAGAATATACTTCATCCCATGAGAACTCACAAACGGGACCATGAAGTCAATGCCCCATACATCAAATAGTTGAATCACATCAATTGAGTCCATGAGAAGCTCTTGCCTCCTTGAAATGCCCCCGTCTCGTTGGCACCGATCGCATGATTTGGTAAATTCGTGATCACCTTGGTGGGTGGTGGGACAATAGTACCCAAAGTGCAAGATCTTAAGCGCCGTTCAAATACCACTAAGGTGCAACCAACAGGCGATGAAAGACATGCCTCCAGAACACTTAACGTTTCAACCTCAGGTTCACAACGATGAATAATCCCATCGTCACAACTTCGATATAAGTACGGCTCATCCCAAATGAATTTTTTCACATCATGCATGAACCTTTTTTTGGTGGAAAATAAAATGCGATGGGACTAAATCATTTGCCAGATAGTTCGCAAAGTCTGCGAACCCATGGGATCAGATCCTGATAAGCATCCAACTCATGCTCATCGAGGAACACATCATTAAGTGGTCGGACAGTTGATTTTTGATCCCCTTTCTATCCTTCACCTCAAAATCAAACTCTTGGAGCAATAATACCCATCTGATCAAACTTGGCTTCACATCCTTCTTCTCCATCAAATACCTCAAAGAGGAATGGTTGGTATGCACGATGAACCTCGTGCCAATAAATAGTAGCGAAATTTATCGAATGCAAACACCACTGCGAGAAGTTCATGTTCAGTTACGGAGTAGTTTTTTTCGGCTTCATTCAGGGCTCTACTCACATAGTAGATGGAATGAAGGATTTTATCCCTTCTCTGTCCCAATACCACACCAAGTGCAACCCACTCGCATCACACATCACCTCAAATGGCTCACTCCAATTTTGTGAAATAATAATGGGCGCGGACACTAACTTCCCATTAAACTGTCCAAATGCTTTCAGACAGGATTCATCGAAATAGAACTTGCAGTCCTTCTCGAGCAGTTTGCACAAAGGATGTGCAATTTTGGAAATATCCTTAATAAACCTCCGATAAAAACCAGTTGGCCCAAGAAAACTTCTCACGCCCTTAACTGAGATAGGTGGTGGAAGCTTCTCTATAACCTCAACTTTGGCCCAATTAACCTCTATCCCCTTTTCTGAGATTCGATGGCCCAACACCATACCTTCTTTCAGCATAAAGTGTTATTTCTCCCAATTTAGCACCAAATTGCAATCTTCACATCTTTTGAGCACGTCAGCCAAATTATTCAAGCACATACCAAACGAGTTCCCAACAACATAAAAATCATCTATGAACACCTCAATGGTATCTCCATATCAAAAAATATTGACACCATACATCGCTAGAAGGTAGACGGTGCATTACATAAACCAAATGGCACCCTTTTGAATGCAGAAGTCACATAAGGACAAGTGAAAGTGGTTTTTTCTTAATCTTTTGGGGCAATAGATATCTGGTTGTAGCCTGAATTGCCACCAAGAAAGTAATACAAACCCTTGCGTGCAAGTATGTCTAACATATGGTCCATGAAGGGCATGGGAAAATTGTCCTTTTCAGTCCAAGCATTTAACTTCTGGTAGTCCATGCAAACCCTCCAACCGATCACTGGCCACACGGAACAAGCTTGGTCCTTCAATTAGATACCACAATCATCCCACCTTTAGTAAGCACGCACTGAACAGTACACACCTAACTACTGTCCGCAGTAAGATAAATGACCCCAATATCCAACCACTTGATGATATTATTTTTCACTACCTTTTGCATAGCTGGGCTTAACCATTTGTGGCGCTCAATACTCGATTTGTGATCAGGCATGAGTTGGATTTTATGGGAATAAATACCGGGAGGGATCCCGATAATATCCATAATAGTCCATCTAATGGATCACTTGAACCTATTCAACACCGCCACTAAGCACTCTACTTGTTGCCCATTTAAATCAATCACTGGCAAAGTGCCCTCTATACCCAAAAAACACATACCTCAAATTAGGTGGTACATCCTTAAGCTCTAATTTCAGGGTGTCCACAATAGATGGTCTCGCATGTGGAGACTCGTGATACTTCACTTCCAACTCCAACTTCTTCGTCTTTGTCTGATATTCATTTCTTTCAAGTGCGGCCACCAAAGCATCATACTCATCAATACCATCGCATTCAAAATTCATAATGACCGCTGTTGGTGCCTCAACACCTAGCCGCTCTTCAATTTGAAATTTGGATACACTCTCTCCTTTGTTGGTTATAGCAGATACTATTCGGAGCTCACCACTCTACTTCATGGACCTACAGTTTTTGAAAGTTGCTTCATCATTGTTCAACCTAAATTTTATCTACCGTTTTCCCATATCAACTACTGCACGCCTAGTGGCAAGGAATGGTCTCCCTAGAATAATGGGGACCTCAAAATTCACCTCACAGTCAAGAATCACAAATTCAACCGGAAATATGAACGACTCCACTTTCACAAACACATCATGGAGTATACCTATGGGCCTCTTAACAGTTTGATTGGCCATCAATAACCGGATCATAGTAGGCTTTGGTTCTCCCAATCCTAACTTCTTATAAATGTATAGTGGCATGAGATTTATGCTTGCACCAAGATCACACAACGCCTTCGCAAAGTGAAGCAACCATATAGTACATGGAATAGTGAAGGCACCCGGATCCTCCTCCTTCTGCACAAGAGTCATTGTAGCAATAGTACTACAATTCTGCATTATGCCATCATATTCAAAACTTATTAACCTCTTCTTTGTCACCATATCCTTCATAAACTTAGCATATCCGAGCATTTGATCCAAAATTTTCTATCAATGGAACACTGATGGAAAGATGCTTCAATATAGTGATAAATCAATGATATTTACCAGCTTCTGTTTTCTTCACTAATCTCTGTGGAAATGGTGGTGGAGGTCTAGGGATGGGGACCACTTTCTGAGATAACTCTGATTCTTTCGTTGTTGCATCACCCAACTCTCTACTAGCTTCTGCTACATCATCTTCCTTTCTCATATCACCTTCTACTATAGAGGGCGTAGGTGGATCAATAGTCTGCTTATCTCCTCTAGTACTAACTGCTATGCAATGCCCATCATTCATTAGGTTATGGATATTGTTTCTTGGAAGAGTTCTAGGTTGGCGTGGGTTCACTATAGCAGACAACTACGTCATTTGTAACTCAAGATGCTGTATCAAGACCACATGTGCATCCACCTTTTGTCTAATGCCAGATAGGTCACTTCTCATCTCTTGGACATTCTCATCAGTTGCCTCAAACCTCCTCCTCATCTTTTGCATCATATCCTCAATCCCCGTCACACTAACTCCACCTTCCCAAGGGTCAGTTTTCCAATTTTGAGGGGGAACATATGGCCCAACCCAATAGTTCCTGTTACCATAGTTATTTTGGTTGAAGTTGTTGTCGCGGTTGTAGTTCCCATCTCAGACATATTGACCCTCTCGGTTGTAATTACCATTGTTCCGACCCTTGTTTCCTTGACCTTGGTGCCAATTATCGGACTAGAACCTTGGGCATTTGGTCGAAAACCCCTCGTCTGATAATTAACTACATATGCATCCTCTTCATAGTAATAATCTTCTACCAATAGTGGGGGTTTACTCAGATAGTTCACCACATTCACCTTCTCTGCGCCTCTGCTCACATGCTTCAAGACTAACCCCAACTAACTTCTCATCTACGCCATGTCTTCACGAATCTCATCTCGTCTGGATTGTTTGTAGCCTGAACAACTAAGGTGTTTTTCCCAATGTCCAATTTTCTAGTGCTCCGAGCTTTGTAGTTGCGAGATATCTTCTCCAACTTCTCTACAATCTCAACATATTTGCATTCCCCATAGGAGACACCAACAATAGTATCAAGCACCCCTTTATTGTTGTCATCTTGACCTCTATAGAAATACTCCTTCAATGCATCATCATCAATAAAATGATTCGAGACACCCCTCACGAACGCAGTGAATCAGTTATAAGAGCTACTCACCGACTCTCCAGGTAAAGCCAGAAAGTTGTTCACCTTATCCTTATGGTTGAGTTTCTTGGATACTTATAGTATTTCTCTACAAACACATCCCTCAATTTACCCCAGGTAAGGATTGAGTTGTAGGGAAGCTCGGTGAACCATATAGCAGCCTTTCTAATTAGTGATAGATGGAACACTCCTAACTCAATGACATTCATATACTAATTTGTTCTACCCACACAACTTTTTCAAACAACCCTTAGCTTGGCTATATGAGCATGTGGATCTTCCGATGGAAAGTCTCGAAAATAAACCCCTCGCGATGAGCATTTGCATCAGGCTACTCGTCATCATGAATGTGGGCCACGGAGGCAGTGGGGGTAGGACAAGAGGTCCATCATAGTCTGCAATGTTTACGTTGCCTCTATAATAGTCTTAAGGTCGAATGACTTCTGGAAGTTGCACTCTCAAGGCGTCTCCTAATTGATTCTCAAAGGGTGCATTGCTGTTTGCACCACCTAGTATTGTAGGGTGCAAGCGTGATCCATCACCTACATTCCCTCTTTTTGGTTTACCTGGGACCCTTGATTCTCCATTCTCCACAAATTTTGATTCAGTTTGGGATCGTAAGGTGTGAGTAGTTCCCCTCGACTCTATGTACTTGACATACACTAGAGCTTCACTTTGAGAGAGATAAACACACAAAGAAAAAGTAAAATTAGGAAATAGTTGACTAAAGTACAATAATGTAATTATAATTAATCTAAAAGCCAAATTTCACCGGCAGCGGCGCCAAAATTTGATACACTCAAATTAAACCTCCCTAATGAAGCATAAGCGATCGGTATCAAGTAAGAACCCAACTAGAGGAAAATGGTTTAGACTTAACTTTAAACCACAATTATCTCTGTTTAGTCAAGGTCTTTCCGAAACAACTAAATAAATAAGGGGGGTTTGTAAAAAAATTTCCTTCAATAGTATGGTTATCAAGTGAACAAAAGTAAACTTTGGTTGTTATCAAGATGAGAAAGTAACTAGGGTGTATGTGCTCCCCACAGGTTCATTAAGCAGTTCATAGCAATAGCAATCATTTCCTAGTGTATTACATGTAAAGTGATAAGTTAGATATTTCTAAATCCTTTGTCCGGCATCTAGAGAATTTCATCCCGCACCGTGGTCCGGCTATGTGTGTATAATTTACTCACCCTTATCATTACCTTATATTAGACATCATAATCGATGTATGACATAGATATTAGTTCGCACCAATCGACACTAGCCTATTAGATAATATCAAACTAAATCTATGTTGATAATTCATTTCCTATTAACTACCTCCTTGGTCCGGCAAAGAGCAACAAGGCGTGTTATAACGCTGGCAATCTATAAAAAACTTCTACACGAAAGAATTATGAATGCATGCATAAACACTATTCAAAATTGCTTAGTTACTAGTCAAACTTTTTAAATTACCTATGGTTCACATAACCCTAGTTGTGGATTTAGTTACCTATGTTAGCAAAATCAGAATTCATATTTTAAGATGAAGAAATCATGAACTTATTTAGCAAGAAAAATAAACCCAGAAATTGCTCTTGAATTTCAAACTAAACGCTTCAAAACCAAATCCAAAAATCAATTAATTGCTAAAGTTGCAAAAAATAATCTTCAATACATAAACTAGAACAAGAGTAGTAGTAGCTAACCCAAAAAACAAGGTTTTAATACCCTATTTATAGAAAACAAAGTCTTAATGAAAAAGAATTCAAATAAGAATAGTTTTGTTCAGGTACGCGACTGCAATCGATGGTCCGTGGTTTGATTCCGTCTGTCAGGACGTAGAAAATATTTTTCTCTTCAGATTTATCCTCTATGAATCAAACGATGGACCAACAGCACGTTCCGTCGATCCATCTACGGTCCGTCGATGCTCCTCTGTAGCTCCATACATAGAATCTTAAAATATCAGGTACTGGAACCCTCTCTTGATCTAACGACGATTCACCAGTACGGTCCATCGATCAATCAACGGACTGTCGATGTCAATCGTGGTTCCACACTTGGTCAACTTCCTTGATTTTCCTCCAATGCATGTGTTGGTCATCTATGATCACCACCTATGGTCCGTCGATTTCCTCCGTAGGTCTGTTTCTATACTTTTTTCAGTTGTCTTATTCACTTTCTACCTGAACAACTTTTCTGCAAAACAAGACACAAAACTTGTTAAAACCAATTTAAAAAGGCTCTAGACACACACAACTCTTAAGTGAAATGTATTATAAATACCGTGAAATCACAGTACATCAATTGTTGTGGACAAAAACGAAAAGAATCAAATGATTTGACACTTCTATGTCTTACTTATATAAGTTATAAACTAAAAGCTACGCATAAATGCTATTGTAACAGTAGAAACTTAAAGGACAAGCAAATAAATGTTGGAATGTGAAAGATGATATTTCCTTCATTTATGTGTAGCGTACAATTATGCATAATTATTACCTTCATTTTAATATTCATTGAATTGAATATTATGGCAATTTGGTCTTGATACAAAAATATCATAAATTACATTATGTATTCTATTTCCATATTCATATTTGGTAGATGAAGAGACTAACTGTTAATTATAATTCCATAACTGATGGTGGCTCAACTTAATAAATTTGCACAGAAGATGAATTGGGATAAGAGATGTTAGATTAACATAACAACTAAGAGCAAATATTAACATCAAAGAATGTGGGAAATGGATGGGGTTGCTCCTCTCTAAACTAGAGGTTGTAGGTTCAAACTCTTGATATGAAAAAATTCTTGGTAGGAAATGTTTCTAGGTAGCTAAAGGCTAATACTCAAAGTTTTAAATTAAGAGCTTCCCTCCATTAACATAGTATAGTAAAATAATATTATATGATATTATTAATGAGGGTCAATAAGCAGACAACTAAGATGATTAATATTCATCTGTAGTTTAGAAAAGGTGATTCACGCCCTTGAATGGAGACACTTTAATAGGAATGTCTTCACTACCCCACCGATAATGGTCTTTATATAGCACCAATATGGTGCACTGATTCTTGTCAATATTTTGATGGTAAGAATTAAAAAACATCTATAAAAAGTTAATTAAATAATACCATGTATGACTCAATCTTTTTAAAAAAAATTATGTTTGCATCTACTAAAGTCCTACATATCTTTTTATTTATTTAAATTAAATTATCCTTACAAATGTTTCTTGCAATGGTTTTGCAGATTCTTTGAAGTGACATATCCTATCATTTGGAATCAATTGGATATTCGTGGAACAATAAGCAAAAAAAAGTTGTTGCAAAGACATAATATAATGTTTATTTGGTGTTCAAGTTGGTAAATATGAGTGATTATAGACTTTAATTGGCTAAATCAAGCATTAGGTTTGTTAATTCTGAGAGTGAAACTGATACTGAATATCAGGCAAACATTGTGCATCTTCCAAGATTCTAAGTATTATTTCTTTATGTCTCTAGAGACTATCCAATGTGATATATATATATATATATATATATATATATATATATATATATATATATATATATGTTTGTTTATAAAGATAGAGATAGAGTGCTGCAGTAGCACTAGGATACAAGTAATAATAGTTGAAACCTATCCAAACTCGAACTGTGATGGAGACGATCTAATACTCCCCTTGCAAATGGAAGGTGACGAAGACACATTTAGTTGGAACGTAGAAACTCAAAGTGTGCAACTGCAAAAGGCTTTGTCAAAACATCGCTAATTGATCCTTAGATGACAAGAATTTGTTTCAGGAGATCCTCCTTAGCAACCCTATCTCAAAAAAAGTGAAAATCTATCTCAACATGCTTAGTATGAGCATGAAAAATTGGATTAATAGAGATATAAGCAGCACCAATGCTATCACACCACAAAATAGGAGCTTTAGGAATGTGCACCGCAAGCTCATTTATGATAGAGTGTATCCAAGTTAGCTCAGCCGCTGCATCAACAAGTGCCTTGTATTCTGACTTTATGGAGGATTGTGCCACGGTACATTGTTTTTTTCGAAGACCAAGATATGAGAGCAGCACCAAGGAAGATAATAGCCACCGGTCGACTTACGATAATCTAGGGACCTGCCCAATCTGAGTCAGTGAATGCTTGGAGGAGCAACGTGGAGGAGCATGGAACTTTAAGGTGGAAATGTTGAGTGTGCTTCAAATAGCGTAGGATACGCTTAACGACATCCCATTGATTTATCGTTGAATTATGCATTAATTGGCAAGCGTTTATGAAGATAAAGGCAATGTTGCGATGAGTAAGTGTGACATACTGTAAGACACTTGAATACCAAGGAAATAACTCAAGGGACAAAGGTCAAGAATTAAAAATTTTGCACCAAGTTCGGAGATGATGTTTTTCAGAAAGGATAAATTATTTCCAGTGACTATAATATCATCTACTAGACTATAATATAAGACACTGCACCATGAAATTGATATATAAACAACAATGTATCTGATTTTGAAATAGTAGACCCAATTATAAGAAGGAACTTAAGGAGCATGTACCATGCTCAAGGCGCCTGTTTGAGATTGTAGAGGGATTTCTTAAGCTTGAAAATGTGATTTGGATACTGAGGTTGTATGAAGCTGGAAGGTTGGTACATAAATACCTTTTCTTGTAGCTCACCAGAAGACAAGAATTGTGTACATCTAATTGACACGAATCCCAGTTGTGAGATGCTGCAAAGGTGAGAACAATCTGAATGGTAGTTGGCTTAACAATAGGGCTGAATGTTTTGTAGTAGCGATGACCTTCAAGTTGGTGAAATACTTTCCCAACTTAGCGAGCCTTGTAGTGGTCTATCGCACCAAAAGAGTTTCTTTTTACTCGAAACAAACACTTGCACCCCAGAATATTCATTGAGGGATCATACGAAACCGAAGACCATGTGTCATTTCATATTAATGCATCCATTTCAGATGCCATAGCATCCCACTACTCTTTATACTTGGAGCTTAAGTAAACCATGATGGCTCACATGTGGTAGAGGTTAATATATATGAGGTAGTGGCCAATATGGGGACCGGGCATATGCTTAAGAACCATATGATGTGAGCGCTAAAGAGGGGTTGTGAGTCTAGTGGTATGAATTGGCGGAGAAAGAAAAGCTGGGGAAGACTCTGGGAGCATCTTGGAGCTACTTGAATCGATATTAGGAGGCAAACCAGGGGAAGAGGTTTTGGGAGAACCTTGGAGAGAATTTGATGTTAGAGTGGAAGCATCCAAAAAGGACATATGAGGAGCTTTGATAGGTGGACCGTTAGTGTGTTCGGGACATAAAGAGCTAGAGGAAGATCCTCATAAATTTATGGTAGGACGAAGTACTTGCGGTGGAGGTTACTCAGTAGGATGAGACAACAACGGAGGAAGACATGAGATAGAAGAAAACTGATGAACGACTCTAGATGGAGTCACGCACGGGAAGGGAAGACAACGTGCGTTAGATGGAGCCTTATATGGTGCTGGGCCAAGGATAGAAGGCTTGGTGAATGGAAAGTTTTGTTCATAAAAGCAATATTTCGCGCAACACAAAAAATTTCCCGCGGCTCTATCCAAACAATGATACCCTAAGTGATATAGTCTATACCTAAGAAACACACAAGGTTTGCTTTGGAAATCAAATTTGTGTTTGTTGTATGGTCGGAGGCAAGGAAATCATAGACAACCGAAGACCTTAAGAAAATAATAATCAGGTTCAGAATGATGGACTAGGTCATACGTACATAGAGCATGAGTTGTGAATGAAGGAAGGCTATTGATTAAAAACAGCAGAGTCAAGTGTGTAGTGCCAAAAGCGAAAAGGAACCAAACTGTGAGCAAGAAGGCTAAGGCTGGTTTCAACTAGATGACTATATGTTCGTTCAACTCCGCCTTGTTGCTCGTGGGTAGGAGGGCATGATACTCGATGAGCTACGCCAAGTTGAGCAAGAAAAGATGAGAAGGATTGAAATTCCTGCCCGAGTCAGATTTGGTTGCTTTATTTTTGTACTAAATTGTCTTTCAACAAGGGTGCGAAACAGTTTAAATGTTAGCAACACATCAGACTTATTAGAAAGAGGAAATCCCCAACAATAGCTTGTATGATCATCAACAAAAACTAGAAAATATTTGTGTCATTGAGATGACAGAATGGGTGTCGGACCCCATACATCGACATATAACAATTGTAATATAGACGAACTTTTATTAATGCTCAAAGGTAAAGACAATTTGTGTGACTTTCCATGTTGACAAGAACTACAAATAGAATGAAAACTAGAACTAGTACAAGGCAATTTATGTGTTCTAATAACTTGATAAAAAATTTGTTGATGAGGATGTCGTAGACGAAGATGCCAACAAGATGGAGATGCCTTGATAGAATAAAGAGCTGAGGGTAAAGTAGACTTTGAAATAGAAGACGGTTGGATTGTATTGAGTCCCCCGTCACTCCTGCCTGAAAGAACTGATGTCTTGGGAACCTGATCGTTCACAGCAAAATGGTTGGGATGCAATTCAAAGAAAACATTATTATCACGAACAAAATTTTGGACAGAGAGTAAACGTTTAGTGATAGAGGGAACATGAAGAATTTTATTTAGATGAAATAGACAAAAGAAGGAGGGAAAAGCGGCATTACCACTGTGATGGATAGGAATTCCATTACCATTACCTGCATGAACTTGATCAGGTCCTTTATAATCCTCGATCTAGTGAAAGTGGTGAGATCATGGCTGATATGGTGCTCACTCCAATGTCAGGTAACCATTGTTGTGATGCTGCGTTTGGAGATGAATGTGATAGATAAGCTACCAGATTGGTGATTTGGTTATAACGTTTGAACAAATTTGGGGGAGTGTGGTTATGGCCATTACAAATTTGATATTTTTTTCGTTGTTCAATAGATTGGCAAGAATGATTATAGGTGGAGTATTTTTTGGAATTAAAGCCACCACCTCTGCCACCACGACGTCGATTGGACCTTCCACGACCTCAGTTAGAATTGTTATTGTAAGAACGATCAGATTGTGGATTCATGTGGGCCAAGTTTGCTAAGGGGTGTTTGACTGAATCTGCATATTGTTGTGGAGTACTAGAAACTGAGAGGTTAGATAGTGACAAGCCATTAAGAAACTCGTGGTTCAGGAGAAGGCTATGTAATTCAACAAAAGTAACCGGTTGATGTCGTGCTGATAAAGTGGTGACAATATCTTGAAATTCTAAAGACAGACCTTTGAATTGTTGGAATTAATATATTCACAGCTTGATGTTTAGTATTTCAATATTGTCTCTTAGTTTCTCAAGAAGTCTTTTAGGATTTTGTAATACATGTATATAGTAATTTGTGATACATGTATCTAGTTAATTGTTCAAGACTTTTTCTTTAATATTTATAGTAGTTTAAATAGTGACGTAGTTGATGATTGTAATCATCTCAAGTGGTCTTAAGTAGCCTATATAAAACTTGAGCATTCTCTAAAGATAGTATTCTTCTTCTATATTTATTACAATTTGGTATCAAGAGAAGGTTTTCGTTCTTTCTCTGGGTTTAGGTGAGAAAAAAAATATTGCATCCAAAACAAATGAAGGTGAGAATTCTTCACTTGTTCATACTTCATTTTTTATGGAACGGATTTTGTATACTCGAAGATAAGAACGAGAACACATCTTAAAGTCAAAGGTTTGTGGACTATTGTTTTAAATGACTATGAAGAGCTAGAAAACAATGGTGAACTTCCAATAGCAGAGATGAAAAATCTTGAGGCCATGTACCGTCAAGATGCAAAAGCCTTGAGCGAGTCTCAAGAGCATATTTTGAAAATATTTCTAGTTGTGAGACTGAAAAGAAAGCTTGGGAGTCATTGGAAATTGAAGTGTATGGTGACGAAAAGGTAAGCACTATAAATCTTCAAACTCTGAAAGAGTGTTAAAAAACATGAAGATGATAGAATCTAAAAATATAGATGAATATTGCACAAAAGTCATGAATATTTGTAATGAAATTAAAATCATAGTGATACAATTTCTGACCAACAAGTTACAGAAAAGATTCTAATTAGTGTCACAGAAAAGTATCAGTACATTGTTTCTATCACTGAGGAGACGAAAGATCTCTCAAAGCTTTTCATGAAAAAGCTAGTTGGATCATTTTGTGAACACGAGAACCAAAGATTTTTTTCATGAAGATGACCCATCGAGATGGCTTTCCAGTCAGAACAAATAAGAATTCTCAAAATTTCTCAAAAATATAAACAAAAGTAGAATTACAATCCAAAAAAAACAGGTTCATGATGATTCTTCTAAGAAGGTTGAAGAAATAGGTGAGAAAAGTACTAGTCTTTTTTAAAAAATGTGCAAAAGGTCTAATCACAGTGCAAAAAAATGTTGGCACAAAGGCAAGCCCCAATGTAAATTTTGTAAAACAATTTGGCCACATTGAGAATGATAGTTGGCACAAGGAACAGGAGCAAACACATTTCTGTGAAGAATAGGAGGAAGAAATGGAAGAAAATATTTTATTTGCTTCTCAATGTGATGTTTGAGCAAAAAACAATGAATGATATATTGATAGTTGTTATAGCAATCACATGACTGGAGATGAAAAAGTTTTCCTCTCAATTAATAGTATCATCAGTACTAAAGTGAGAATGGGTAATGGAGCCTTAGTTGATGCAAAAGGTAAAGGTACCACTCAAATCAACATAAAAGAGAGCGGTAAGAAAATTCATGATGTGGTTTATGTTCCTGAATAAGAAGAAAATTTACTTAGTGATTTTCAATTCATGGAAAAAAGTTATTATTTTGTGTTTAGAGATAATTATTGCAAGATTTATGATAAAATTGAGCCATATCAAGTCATTGTTGAAGTAGATATAATAAAAAGAAAATTTCCTTTACAATTTCATTACAATGCATTCAAAAATGAAGTTATAGATAATTCATGGCTTTGGCACGAAATACTCTGTCACTTGAATTTTCATGGTTTGAAACTTCTCAATAAAAAAGACATGGTGCAAGACCTTTTTGAGATACATACTAAGAATAAGCTACATAGTATTTCTATCATATATTTAGATGAGTCAAATCAAGAAGAGGAAGAGGACGAGGAAGAGGAAGATATCCCTCAAGGAGGAGAAATCTCAGATTCAGATGATGAAGAACCACTTCCAAGAGGAAAAAAATTGTTGAGTTAAATTTATCAAAGATGCAACTTTATTGGTGTTAAGAATGAAAATATAAGGAGACAATAAAGCATGATGTTTGGAAGAAAGCCTTAGCAGAAAAAATTCGGAAGACTGAGAAAAATAATACTTGGGAGTGTGTGAGATACCCAAAGAAAGAGAGTTGTATGTCTAAAGAGGATTTTAAAAACCAAAATCAGTCAAAAATGAGATATTCAAAAATACAAGAGAGTGGCGAAATTCAGTTGCAATTATTTTCAGACAAGAGAACAACTTGCTGACAACTTCATCATAACACTTTCAAGTGAAAAGTTTTGCCATCTTCGAGAAGGCATTGGAGTTTTTAAGCAAATGCTTAAGGTGATGTGTTGGAATTAATGTATTTACACCTTGATGTTTATTTTTTCAATATTGTCTCTTAGTTTCTCAAGAAGTCTTTCAGGATTTTGTAATACATGTATCTAGTAATTTGTGATTCATGTATCTAGTTAATTGTTCAAGACTTTTTGTTTTCTATTTTGAGTAGTATAAATAGTGATGTAATAGATGATTGTAATAATCTCAAGTGTCCTTAAGTAGCCTATATAAAACTTGAGAATTCTCTAAAGCTAGTATTCTCATACATGAATATATATATATATGTTTTGGTCTGCAAGACATAAAGGACATCCAACAGCCGTCAACTCATCCTAGATCAATTTTTCCTTGTGTAGATATTGTGTGACAGTTAGTTCATCTTGCTTCAAGTTTTGAAGTTGCATATGAAGGCTTAAAATCCGTGTGGTAGACGGAGAAGATAGTTCTGCCTCAAGCGCATCCCAAGCTGCCTTCGAAGTATTTTGGCAAATGACAATGGGAAATGTTTCTTCAGATAGAGAGGATATGAGTAGACTCAAGATCAACTGATCTTGCTGGATCTATAGTGCATAATTAGGATTGATAGTTAACGTGAGGGAGTCTGCACCTGTAGCGTCGGTAGCTTAGACATGGGAAGCTGGGCAAGGGTTACTACCATTGACAAATCCATGGAGATTCTGGCCATGAAGGAAAGGAAACAATTGTGTGCGCCAAAAAAGATAATTTTTGGAAGTTAATTTTATAGAGATAAAGTGGTGGGCATGATTAAGTGATGTCAGAGAAGAGAAACGAGAGGTAAATTGGGTAGCGACTAAAGATTCCGAAGTGCTCGAGGCAGAAGAGGAAGAAGAGATCGCCATGGCAGTGATACCATATAAGAACAAGAGACAAATGACATAGACAATCTGAAGCCAACTATTTTGTATATTATTTCTCTATGTCTCTATCGACTATCCAATATATATATATATATATATATATATATATATATATATATGTATATATAGTTACAACTAAAGAAATGAGAGCTAAGATAGCAAAATTGTATATCGTATTATTGACCATATGGCTGCTATATAAAGAATATAAATAAGATCTAGAAAAGATAAAGACTATTAAATAGATTCTTGAGGATTAAGAAGTATGAAATAAGAATCCTACAAAAGTAAAGAGTCTCATCCTTTATTACTCCCCCGCAAGTTGGTGGTGTCAACAACACCCAACTTGGAGAAATGCATGACAAAAGAAGGTCTTGGAAGTGGTTTGATAAGTTTATCTGCAACTTGATCAGCCGAGTGAAGGTGTTGAACTGAGATATGCTTGTTTTGAACTTGTTCACGGACAAAGTGGATATCAATAGCAATATGCTTCATCCGACTATGGAACATTGGGTTGGCACATATGCATATGGTGCTGACATTGTCACAAAATATCTGAGGAGTGGTGGAAATATGAAACCGAAGTTCATGGAGTAAACTTGTTAGCTAGTTTGTTTCAGAAACAGTTGTTGCAATAACCCAATATTTTGCTTCTGTGGAGGAGCGGGAGAAAGATCTGTGCTTTATAGAGGACCAGGATACTGGAGAACTACCAAGGTAAGAAACATAACATATTGTAGAGGTTCAATCAAGAGGATCTCCAACTCAATCAGAATTTTTAGTAGGCTAGAAGATGGTGATCATGTTCTTTGGTAATTCGAAGGCTAAACAAAGATGTCTAGTGAAGATACTGAGGGAGACACTTCATGGCTGTCAAATGTTATAATAAGGGCTGGTGCATGGACTATGAGAGTTTGCTAACTGCAAATGATATGCCCATATGTGTAAAAGAAAGGTAATGAAGTTTGCCAATTATCCTCCTATAAAGAGAGCCATCAACTAGAGAATCTCAATAAACTCCGGGAAAGAAACAGTAGAAGCCATTGGTGTTTGAACACCCTTGCGATTGTGCATATTAACTTTCTGCAACAGATATGTAATGTATCTCTGTTGGCACAACTAAAGACAACCAGGATAAGGTAAGACTTCAACACCAAGAAAATAATGAATTGAACCAAAATCCTTCAATGAGAACCGGGTTGCAAGATTAGCAATGATTATGTGAACACCACGAATCTGATTACCCATAACAATTATGTCATCAAAGTATACCATAAAATAAAAATTAAACTCAAAATTATTCAAGATAAACAATGAAAAATTAGATTGGATATGACAAATCTTGAAGTGACGAAGTAATTTTGGAGTTAAGTGTTCTAGGCCCTCCGATCCTGTTTGAGGCCATATATAGCCTTGTGCAGCTTGCAAACATGCGTCGGATGTGCAGAAGCTTCAAAACCATGTGGTTGGCGCATATAGACTTCTTCATCAAGACAAACTTGCAGGAAGGCATTATTGTTATCAAGTTGCTGAATGGGCCAACTTTTTTGTGTGGCAATCGCAAGAACGAGTCGAACAGTTGCAGGCTTTACCACAGGACTAAAAGTACATTGAAAATCAAGTCCAACTCTTTGTGTGAACCCTTTAGCAACAAGACGAGCTTTGTACCTGTCAACAGAACCTTAGGATTATATTTAATCCGGAAAAGCCACTTACAATCCACAACATTTTTTGAAGGATCACATGGTACCAAATCCCAGGTTTGGTTACGAACTAAGGCATGAAATTCATTTCTCCACCACTGTGAGACTTGTTAAGCTTGTTTAAAGGTTCTAGGTAGGTAGGAAGTGGTTTGAAAAACTGTGTGTAATTGTTTAGGCATAAGGTTATTGGTCTTAGACCGGGTAATTATGTAATGAGTGGGCGTCATTGTAGAGGTAGAGTCGACAAGGGAAAGTTGTGTGTCCATGGGATGTTGGACAAGTGATGAGCAAAAGGGTTGCACAAGTGGGCTCTGGAACAAAGGACTAGTGGACTTATTTTGGAGTTGGTAAGTGATAATTGTGGATTGCGGCTAAGCATTTAATTGGGGATAAGTATGAACTTGTGAGGTTGAAATAGTTGGTTGTGGTGAATTATGGCTGGAAAGAGGATTTTGGATGGTTCGGGTATACGGCAACGGAGGCATTGGTAAAGGAGAAGAAGTATCATATAAGGGAGAAATAGAAGTACCTGAGACGGTGGCATATGTTAAGGCAGAGGAGATGGGTGAATGTTTGTCCACGGGCTACTGCACAATCTATGAAGTAAGATCACAAAAATCATATGAGTTTCGAGTATTATCCTGTGATTGTTGGCCAGATGAACAGATTTCCCAAGAGACATTTTCATTTTGTGTTCTTCTGAAATGAGAAAAAATATTGTCAAATGGAAACTAATTTTCCAAAAATAATACGTCAAATGATAGATGTATTTTAGAAGTTAAAGCTTCAAAACATTGATTACTATATTGTTTATTCGAAAAGCCTACATAAACACATGGTGTCGAACGGGGCTCTAATTTGTTTTTGGCGTATGGTTTGAGCATGGATAACATAGGCAACCAAATACTTTAGTGGAGTCATACTCTGGCATCTTTTGAAATAAAATTTCAAATGGACTCTTATGCTGAAGATTGGGGTAGTTAGTCTGTTTATAAGATACACAACTTGTTGACAAGCAAAACTCCAAAAGTGTGATGGTAAAGATGCTTCATGCAACAAGGTTCTAGCAGTTTCAATAACATGACGGTGCTGTCTTTCGACTGTAGAAACTTGTTGTGGAGTATATGGGGGTGACACTAAGTGTTCTATGCCATGTTTTTTAGATAGGACTGTAAATTTTGAAATTCCCGTCCACCGTCCATGTAAAACAATTGAATTTTGGTGTTAAACCTCCGTTGAAGCAATGGATGAAAATTTTGAAAAACTTCCAGAGTTCCATTTTTTTGTATTAAAGTAAACGACCACTTGTATTTTGAAAATTGATCAAAAAATAGCATATAATATCTTTTTTATCAATTGACGAAACCGGAGATGGACCCCATAAATTGCTAAAAAGGATTTGTAGGGTTTATTACTTTGCAATGAATTTTCTGAGAAATTCAACATATGCATCTTATTAGATAACAAGAATTACAAGTGGAACTAGCTTTAAGATCTAAAAGATTAACTGAAAAATTATTCAAGATAGTATCCAAAACGCGACGATTAGGATCACCTAAACGCCGAGGCCACAAGTGAATTGGATCAAACACATTGCATTGATGAGAACGATGTGTACAGACCGGTGGCCACTCATACAAACCATCTTATTCTGCCCGCGAACTAGAGGCACCCCCGTATTCATATCCTTCACAAGATAATGGAAAGGAAAAAATTGAATAGAGGAATGATTATCACGACAAAAATGAGAAACAGAAATAAGATTAGTCTTTATGAGAGGGGAGCATACGGTATTGAGAAGTTTCAAATGATGCTTTGATGCACTTATGTTAGCTTTATTGATTTGAGATATAAGAATGGTGTGACCATTGCCCATAGTGATCTCTTCGTTGTCGTGGTAGTCATGTATAGTGTCTCAGCTTTGAGCATCAGATGAAATAAGATAAGTGGCTCCACTATCCACGATCCAAGGGTCTGTTGAGGAGGAAAACGACCAGCAAAGTTTTCCCGAGCTTGCAGATGGTTATGGGACTGAGATCTGCAGATTCCAGCAGAATGACCTACACAATCACATAGTTGAAAGCGAAGATTCTTGTCAAAGGGCTGCTGCTGGTTCTTTGTTTGTGGGCGACATGGTTGCCTGCCATTGCTAATTGTTTGGAGAGTGTTCGCACTTGGCCGGCGACTACGGGAGTAATTATTATTTCCCTGGCAATAAGAGTTGAGCGTGTCTTTTGTGCTACATCAGCAGTGATATTAGTTGATAGCGGCTCCTTGTCGTCCTCTTACTTTAGAAGAAGCTCGTTATCCAGAAGCTTTTCATAAATCTACTCATAGGAAACTGTTGAATTTTGAGCACAAATAGCAGCAGAGAGTTCTCGGAATTAAGATCTGAGTCCACTGAGAATTTGAATAATGAGTTTCAGATTATATACAGGCGCAGCAGCAGTTGCAAGTTCATAACAAAGTTATCAAATCTGATGTGGTTAATCTGTAACTGAACGAGAGTCTTTAGTGAGGCGAGCCAGTCGGTCTCACAAGATGAAAATACTTGTTTGAGATTTGTGCGCAAACGCAGTATGCAGAGTATCCCAGGCAGCTTTGGCGGAGATTGCAACAGCGACAATGGGGGCAAGTGTAGAATCAACGGAGGCCAAGATAACTTTTTGAATAAACTGATCTTTGGGGTACCAAAGAACGAACTCAGAGTTAGCAACATCATGATTGTTTTGCGAGATTGTGCGAGTGGGGGCAGGGGTGAAGCCATCGAGATGTCCATAGAGATTGTGACCACGCATAAGCATTGAAACTTGAGCTTTCCACAGGGTGAAATTATGACTGCCAGTTAATTTATGGGCAGTTGGGTCATATGATTTAATTGGACAATAGTGATGGCATCATTGACTCCATCATCATTTGTCACAGAAGTATTGGGGGTCCTTTCGACGACCTAGCAGAAAAAAAGGGATCAAGTCGTGGGATTTTAGAAGAGCTCTGATACATAAAGAAACGAGAGCAAAGACAGATTGACCATATGGATGGATTGACCATATGGCTGCTATACAAAGAATCTATACAAGACCTAAAAGTAATATTGACTATTAAACAGATTCCAAAGGATTAGGAAGTACAAAAATAGAATTCTACAAAAGTAAGGAGTCTCATCCGTTATCAGAAACCTATCCAAACTCGAACATTGATGGACACGGTCTAATAGAAAGAAAATGGGAATATCCCAAAAATTAGAGGATATGGATGGATGGAAGTAAAATTGGCTTATTTTGATAGCAAGAAAGCACTGACGGTGATGTTGAAGCAAGACAGTTAGAGATGAATCATATTTACAAAGGTTAACTCATTGTTGAAGGAATCGAGTTTCGTCCAAAATGAGACGCGGATATGGGATTTTAAGTTTTACAACTTTTGAACAAGAACTCTTTGAATTCTTATTCTGATTTCTATTTCAATGTTTGCAATTTACTATAGACAATTCATATATATTGCATATCCTTTAAGACTTTAATATTACTTAATAATTTCGATGTCCTCTTTTTACCTTGTGGCCTATATATTTTGTCTTTAACTTCACTTTTAGAAGGTAGAAAAAAGATGAAGAATTTTTTTTTCTTCCAATATTTTTATTTGTTGGATTTTCTTCTCTATTTATTTTAGATTAGTTTATGTGCTTCTTGTTTTATATTAGAAGAAAGCTTTGATGAATACTCAGGATGGAGAAATCTTTTTTTGATTTCAAATAATGGATAAATTTTAAATATGTTAAATGAAGAAAATATGTTGTTATCATTTGGATGTTGTTCCGAAAGATTCATCATGTTCATCTCCATCTTCTTTAAGGGAGAAAGCTAATAAGGTACGAATATACTATAAGCATATATGTTTAATGAACTTGTGTGGAATATTCAGAGAAATGATAATCATGCTAAGTAAAAATAAATTTGACTAACAAGATGAAATAATTATTATAGTAATTTCTCAAGTAACCTGACCAATGACGGAGGGTGCATGGGTCTAACTGATATTCCAGCAAGTCTAAAACCTTCATATATGTATGAGATCCTCCACACACCTAATCCTTCTAGCATTTTCTCCCCATTTGTATATTTTTCCACATCATAAGCTTCCCAACCTTCCTTAGCCCGTAGCATTTTTTTGCTTTCCCTTTATCGAGAACGCCTTCTCAAGTAACAAAATTTCCTGGGTCTCATTGTTCTTTCCCTCAAGTACCACATGTATTCAATCAATTTTAACCCTACACAATAGGAAAACTGATAGAATGACATGATTAATGACTTGAAATAATTTATACCCCATTTCTCCGATGATTCTCAAACTTTGTCCACAATATCTTTATGCTTAATTGGATCTATAGCTAGAAAAATGAACTTTGCTTCACAACTACTTACAGATTCCTCTGTTTTAGTTGGAGGAACGAATATTGGTGGCACTTTGGTATTTCCAGCATCAACATTTCCTTTTATACCAGCCTCAAGGCTTTTAAATCGTTTGTTACATATATAAATGGGACTTTTTGTTATTACATAACAAAGAATTTAACAAAATGATAACACAAAACTTAAGGTGTCTTTACAAACAAACGTTGAATTTAAAGTAACTAGACGATACAATACAAAAGGTAATAACCAGCATCAAAAGAAAACTTCTCAGTTTTCATTATAAGTTCCGTGATTACATTATATTAGATCTAGTAACGCAACAATGCAGAAGTTCCATCTAGACCTTTCTTACGGAAGTACTCACGATAATCTTTCACTGTGGTTGCATGATATTTTGGAGGGTTATGTTTTGACAACAATTAAAAAATCGGTCCACAAAACTTGGAAGATGACATTGAATCTGTGCCAAAAAAGCATGGAACTAATACTCTTGGTCAAACATTGTTTGCCAATACACTGTGCTCAACACTTATGGACTTATCATTTGATATGATCTGAAATAACCAACCAAAATAAGCAAATGGTATAATCACTCTTATCGATCGTACATGGATTAGAAAAGAAAAAGAAAACTATCATGCAGAACATCTCCAATGTTCACCACAAGAGCACCACACATAGGAGAAACATCAACCCATTGGTTCTGGTGAATTTCACTTGAAGTCCTCTAATGTGATCTTGTAGAAGCACTCTGAGAAAATCATTGTCAGAATGAATGTTGGTGCCTATGGTGAGTTGTGGCTGAGGCATGCTTGATAGTAAAGGGACAAATCACCAAGCCCCTCCACGCAATCCATATATTTAAGATGACAACGATCAAGACCGAGACGTTCAGACAATAATCCAAGCAAGGAATAGCCCAATTGCATCATATGCTTAGAGTATACTAAATATTTAGTATTTTTTCGAACAATAATAAACTCAGGGGTCTTTTGGTCTTTTCCTACTTTGTTTAAACCTTAATATACGTTGTTTTGACCCTAAATCATCATATCTTTGTAAGTTTAAGCCTAGAAACATAACAAGAACTTACCTAAGTAAAAATCATAAATCAAAAGTTAGAAAATTAGAAGCAAGAGAGGAGAAAAAGCTCAAGAACCCCTAGTTCAAGAACGCAACAAGTTTCCAGCAGTTCCAGCCCCGAAACCTAAGTGTTTTTCTGTCAATTTCATCATCAGTATGTGGGATTACACTAATGGGTTCCTTTCACCCATTGGGTTCCTAGTTTTCAGTTAGTTATTGATTCTCTTATCATGATTAAACCTAGGGTTCCTAGAATTACAGCAGAACTTCATGATTTAGTTAAAATATATGTTCCAAATCAGATTCTCATGTTATTACTCAAATTATCACATGAATTTCAGAACCCTACCTTTGTATTTCTTTAGTTCTTGAATTACATCTGCTAGGCTAGATATTTCAATTATGCAGTTATACATGCTTCAGTTTTTAATGCATCGTTATCAGATTAAATGTTGCATTCTCAGTTTGCATGTTCAGTTTTGAGCTATCCAATATTTGCAGAAATTCAGACATAATCAGTTAAATACATAAATCCATGGAAGTAGCATAATACCGAGTTGGACTAGGGTTCAGCGTACCCAATAGTCCCAGAACTACTAGCCAAGTAGGTTGTAAGTCCCCTCTGTGGGCAATCAGTTTAGTAATCACGCCAACATTCCTTTATACCTCTGGCAGGGTATATTGGGTCCTCTTAATGGGGCGTATACATCGGACTCCATATTTTGCTCATGTGGTTTTATTATCAGTTATTAGTACCTTCCACAGTTCACTCAGACACTCTTGCATTGACCAATTATCAATATATTCAGTATTTAGTTTCACCATGTTATAAATTGGTCATTGCATTCAATTAGCTCAGAAATTTAGTTTATCATGTTCAGATTATTATACTTGTTTTTGTGCTTGTTCAGTTATGTTTTATTTCAGCTTTATTCAATACAACATGCTCAGTACCTTTCAAGTACTGACGCATACATGCGCTACATCTTCTCGTGATGTAGGTTCAGGTTCTCAGCATCCAGATCACGCATCGATCGATTTCCCGATCTCCAGTTTAGCAGATTCAGTGGTGAGTTCTCATTTCTCGAGGACAACAGTCATGCGTTTCATTTCAGTCTTTTAGTCATTTAGTTTCAGTTTGCTAGATTTAGCTGGGGCTTGTCCCAATATTTCTAGTCAGTTAGAGCTTATTTCAGACATAGTTAATTTCAACTTAATGTTCAGTTAGTAACTTCATTGTAGTAAACTCATCAATCTTCATATTATATCATTTTTAGCATATGGGTATTCCCCATCTTTTCATTATAAATTATGATTTAGCTTCCGCATCAGTTTATTATCTTTAGAATGCTCATGATCATGCCAGCAGGGTTAGCTTGGGATCACTTGTGGTCCTAGGTTCCGTGTCCGTGTCTCGAGGGTAGCTCGGGGTGTGACAAAACTTGGTATCAGAGCACTAGGTTCAAGAGTCCTAGGATGTTTGAAAAGCCGCACTAAGTAGAGTCATTTGCATGGGTCTAAAGTGCACGACATCTAATGAGAGGGAGGCTATGAAGTGTTTAAGGAAAACTTCACTTTGTTGCCACTCTTATCGTGCGTAAGGTATGATCTAATTCCATTCTAACTTGACGTTCTACGTTTCAGATCATGGCTCCTCGTAGAGCTAACTCCAGGAATGCGAATGCTAGGAATGCAAACACAGCTCCTCTAGTCCCAGATCAAGAAGTCTCCAATCCTGAGTTCAGGAATTTCATACAGATGTTGGCTCAGAGTATAATCAACCAGAACAATCGGGTTCATGCTCCTTGAATGAAAATGGTTGATCAGAAGCAGCAAGGGTCCGTGACTTTGTTAGGATGAATCATCCTGAGTTCTTAGGATCACAGACTAATGAGGATCCTCAGAATTTTTTGGATGAGATCAAGAAGATCTTTGAGGTAACGCAAGTTACTGGGAATGATCGGGTTTAGTTGGCATCATACCAGTTAAAGGACGTTACTCATATTTGATACACTCAGTGGAAGGAGAATAGGGGTGCAAATGCAGATCCTATCACTTGGGATTGCTTTAGTGAGAATTTTCTCAACAGGTTTTTCCCAATAGAGTTGAGAGATGCAAAGGCTCAAGAATTCATGAACTTGAGGAAGGGTAACATGACAGTCCAAGAGTATGGGCTGAAGTTTAACCAACTCTCCAGGTATGCTCCTCACAAGGTACTTGACTCCAGGGATCAGATGAATAAGTTCTTGTATGGAATGTCCGATTTGGTTAAAACTGAGTGCAGAAATGCTATGTTACTTGGAGATATGAACATTTCTAGACTTATGAATCATGCTCACCAGGTTGAGGGTGATAAGCTTAGGGAACAAGCTAAGGAGATTAAAAAGGCTAGGACTGGGAACTATGACTATTCTCAGCAGAAATTGGGTGGTGGAAATCGCTTGCCGAGTCAGCAAAAGTTTTAAGCTTCAGCCCCTTCATCAGCTAGTGTTCCATCCTCCAAAAACAGGTATGACTAGAAGGGTAGAGCACCAGGCTCTATGTCTCAGGGAAGTGTTTCAGGCACCAAGACTTACCCTAGTTGCCCTAAGTGTGGTATGAACTATCCAGGCGAGTGCCTTGCAGGAACGGAAGGGTGTTTTGGGTGTGGTCAGTCTTGTCACAGGTTGAGGGATTGTCCTTCTAGATAGGGTCAAGGAGGTGGTAATGGAAAAGCTCAGTCTACAACTTCAGCAACACCAGCAAGTCGGCCAACTCAACAGGGTAACTCATCTAGTACAGGTGGCGGTCAGCGCCAGAACAGGTTGTATGCTCTTCAGGCTCATCAGGATCAGGAAGGTTCTATGTAGTCACTGGTACGTTACGAGTCTTTAACCTTGATGTTTATGCATTTTCAAATCCATGGGCTACTCTTTCTTTTGTAACTCCTTACATAGTATTCCAATTCAGTGTTAGTCAAGAAACTCTCTCAGAACCTTTTTCCGTCTCTACTCGAGTCGCTGACCCAGTTTTAGCTAGACGGGTATATAGAAATTGCCCTGTCACAGTCTCTTAGAAAGTTACCTCTGCAGATCTAGTAGAGTTAAAAATGGTAGACTTTGATATAATTCTAGGCATGGATTGTTTACATTCATCTTATGCCTCACTCGATTGTAGAACTAGGATTGTCCGTTTTCAGTTTTCAGATGAACCAATCTTAGAATGGAAGGGCAGTAGCTTAGCGCCTATGGGTCGATTCATTTCTTACCTTAAGGCCAGAAAGATGATCTCTAAGGGTTATCTCTATCATGTAGTTCGGGTTAAGGATTCTAGCTCTGAAACCCCAAATATTGAGTGAGTTCCAGTAGTCAATGAGTTTCCAGAAATGTTTCCAGAAGATCTTCCTGGAGTCCCTCCCGAAAAGGAAATTGACTTTGGAATTGATCTCCTACCAGATACCTAGCCTATCTCTATTCCTCCTTACAGAATTGCTCTAGTAGAGCTTAAGGAATTAAAAGAGCAGTTGAAAGACCGTCTAGATAAGGGCTACATCAGACCTAGTATTTCACCATTGGGTGCACCATTGTTGTTCGTAAAGAAGAAAGATGGTCCTCTCAGAATGTGCATTAACTATAGACAGTTGAACAAGGTCACAATCAAGAATAAGTATCCCATCCCCAGGATTGATGACTTGTTTGACCAACTTCAGGGTGCGAGCAATTTCTCAAAGATAGACCTCAGATCGGGTTATCATCAGCTCAGAGTCAGAGATAGTGACATTCCAAAAATAGCCTTCAGAACTCGGTATGGTCATTATGAATTTGTAGTTATGTCATTTGGACTAACCAATGCTCCTGTAGCTTTCATGGATTTGATGAACAGAGTGTTCAAAGGTACTTGGACTTGTTCGTTATCGTCTTTATTGATGATATCCTCATTTACTCTAGGAATAAGGAGGAACATGCAAGTCATTTGAGAGTTGTTCTGCAGATTCTCAAAGATCGTTAGTTATTCGCTAAGTTTAGCAAATGAGAGTTCTGGTTGAAATCCATTGCTTTTCTTGGTCACATTGTATCTAGCGAGGGGATGCGAGTGGATTCACATAAGATAGAAGCAGTGAAGCAATGGCCCAGACCTACCTCTGCTACAAATATTAGAATTTCCTAGGTCTAGCGGGTTATTACAGAAGGTTCGTGGAAGGATTTTCATCCATAGCCTCACCATTGACTAGGTTGACTCAGAAGATGTTCAAGTTCCAATGGTCAGATGATTGTGAGAAAATCTTCGAAGAATTGAAAACTAGATTGACTACAGCTCCTGTCTTGACTCTACAGAAGGTTCAGATGTTTATGTGATCTATTGTGATGCCTCCAGATTTGGCCTTGGTTGTGTGCTGATGCAATAGGATAAGGTTATAACTTATGCTTCTAGACAGCTTAAGGTGCATGAGAAGAACTATCCAACTGATGACCTCGATCTTGCAGCAGTGGTATTTGCACTCAAGATCTGGAGACACTACTTGTATGGTGTTCATGTAGATGTGTTCACTGACCATAAGAGCCTTAAGTATGTGTTCACCCAGAAAGAGTTAAATCTTCGCCAGAGGAGATGGCTTGAGTTCCTTATGGATTATGATATGAGTGTGCATTATCATCTTGGTAAGGCGAATGTAGTAGCAGATGCCCTTAGCAGATTATCTATGGGTAGTGTAGCCCATGTTGAGGAAGAAAGGAAGGAACTAGTGAAGGATGTTCACAGGTTGCTCGCTTGGGAGTTCGCCTTATGAGCATATCAGATAGTGGTGTAACAGTTCAGAATGGGGCAGAATCTTCTTTGGTAGTGGAGGTTAAGGAAAAGCAAGACAGTCATCCAATCCCGCTTGAACTTAAGGGTGCAGTCCATAATAAGAGAGTGGAGGTTTTCTCCCAAGGGGGAGATGGTGTACTTCGCTACCAGGGTAGATTGTGTGTTCCTGAAGTGGGAGAGTTGAGACAACATATTCTTGCAGAAGCCCATAACTCTAGGTATTCTATTCATCCAGGTGCCACAAAGGTGTACCGCGATATGCGGGAAGTCTATTGGTGGAATGACATGAAGAGGGATATAGCAGACTTTGTGAGTAAGTGCCCCAATTGCCAGCAAGTCAAGGTAGAACATCAGAAACCAGGGGGTATGACTCAAGAGATCGATATTCCTACTTGGAAGTGGGATGTGATCAATATGGACTTCATCACAGGATTACTGCGTACTCGCAGACAGCATGACTCCAATTGGGTGATAGTTGATAGGATGACTAAGTCTTCTCGATTTTTCGTGGTCAAGACTACAGATTCGACAGTAACCTTATTTTGGAGGCAGAAGGTTAGTAATCCATTCATCTAATTTGATTGTTGTGATGTGTTATTACAAAGTTAAATTGATTAATTTTTAAAGTTAAATTAGATTATATTATAGATTAACATGTATTATGATTACATTATACTACTTCTTGATGAATTGACCTAGTTTGTGGAAGATGATCTTTTCCCCTTATTCTTAGGTTATGATCTTGAATTGAATTGTGTAGTATTGATACATTTAGCTTTGTGGAAGATGATCTTTTCCCCTTAACCCGAGGTTATGATCTTGAATTGAATTGTGTAGTATTGATACATTTAGCTTGGTTAATGTATGAATTAGTATTCTATGTTGCTATTATGCCAAGTTATGAGTAGATTGTGATATATTTTAATCCAATTATGCTAGTTTTTAAGTAATTGACCTAGGTTGTGTAGTAGGTCATGAATTTGACATAAGTCTCTAATCATAAGATATTAACTAGTGAAGAATTGTTGTGTAATGATTCAATTGACTTTACTATGATGTTGGTTATTATGGTGTGATGATATTACAGCATTGTTGGGTTGAATTGAATGATTGATGGTAAGACCTTGATGATGGCATATGAAGGAGATTGAGGTAAGTCTTGTGATCTCAATTCTTTACTTCAATTATGATTACTTGTGATTAAGTGATGATGTTGTATTGAAGTATACGTTATGTTAAGATTGATAGGGTTGGTATGATGTTTAATTGGAATGTCTTGAACTATGGTTTGTAATTTGTTGGCTAAGATGTAAATGTTAAAAGGATGGTGATAACTTACCAATGTGCCTTATCATTATATGATTATGTAAGATGTGCTAACCTCACATGTATGAATTGTAATGAATGGAAAATACGCATGCAATTCTTATTGAGCTATGATAATAATTCTATTGGATAAAGGTTTTATGAAGATTTACTCAAAAATGCATGATGTATGATTTCAAGAAAATGTCCCTTTTAAATGCATGTTTTTGCATGGTTGCCATACTTAGTGCATTCTTGTGCTAATCTCATTCTTCTCTACTTTTTACACAAAGTGTAGGTTATGGATGCTTAGAGGATGACTATATGATTGAGAGCTGGATAGATGATTCCCAAGCTCAATGAAAGGAATTCATAAGTTCAATGATCTTCTACTGATGTCTTTACTGTAAAGTGTATAAAGTTGTTCTTATGTTTATGTCTTAAGGGTTGTGTCCATAATTTACTCTAATGTTGTTGAGTCTAAGATGGCAAAGAGGCTTAAGGTCTAAATATGTATTGTGACATACGTTTTATATATATATATTAAGTAAAGTTTCTAGCATATGATGTGCTATGAAAAGTTTTAAATTATCCGCTAAATTTACTATGTCAATGTGATGAATGATAACTATGGGCTTGTATAAGACCTCCGAGAGGTAAAGTACGTCATGTTACTTCTAAGGGGTGCTTCCCGGATGTGACAGTCCTTTAGTAGTCTTAAGGATCTATTTGCTAAGTATTGGGTAGGTTGTATGGGCAATCTCCTTATGTCTTACCTAAGGGGACCTTAGGAAAACTTAGGATAGGAATAGTTCATGTGATATTTTGCGTTCACTGTAAGTGTGTTCTTATGTTAAGAAAAACGGAAGTTTCACCTTATTATTCAAACGATGATCATATGATGTCTTCTAACTTAATTCATAAAGGGTTTTATCAAAACAACATGACTTGTATGTTTCTTCTAAATTGTCCCTTTTTGCATGATTTTGCATAATATCATACTTAGTACAATGCTTGTACTAACCCCATACTTTTCTCTACTTTATAAGTATAGGTCGGAGCCGAGTTGAAGGGTATAAGGCAAGCTTTGGAATCGACTGTCTCAAGACTAAGTATGTCCTCATATATCGAGGTCATAGTCAATGTTTCTTTAGTTTCTTTTTAAGACTTATTATGTATTTATTTCAATGTAAAGGGTTGTGTCCCTAAGATATTTACGTCGTGTCTTTAAGTTAGCTTGTGACGATGAGACTATCCTTTGGTATTTATAAAAGATGTTTTTCCTTATTATGTATCATGAAAAGTTTTAAATTTCGCACTACTTTTCATGTCTTATGTAATGAATGATAGCTAAGAGGCTTGTGCAAGACCTTTGAAAGGTCGAGTATGCCTTGTTTTGACCTAAGGGTTGCCCTAACTTCTAGGGTGTACTTGCGGGTCGTAACAGACTTGGTATGAGAGCATAAGGTTTTGGGGAAATAGTTTAGGGTCCAAAGTCTCACAAGCCATGTCTAGTAGAGTCTTGTTCATCGGTGTGAGTCGCGACTCATCTATGGGCAAGAGGCTATAAGGCAATAGAAGTTTAACTTTCTTCATTACTCATGTATCGTGCCATAGAACTTAACTCCATAAGATCTCTCTCTTCTTCTCCTTTTTCCGGTGACTTTCTAGATGTGATTGCTTGAAAAGGGAGATGTTTCTGAGTTTGAGGGAGAGAAAGGTGATTTTTTATTCTTATGATGGTTTTGTGGCTAAAAGAATAAATGTGAAGGTTAGTTTTGAGGATTGTAATGTGATGCCATTTATAGCTATGTGTAACTTATGAGTTGGAAGTATTATGATGTGAAATTTTATGATGGTGTAGTTCTAAGCATGGTTAGAGTTTGAATAGTTGAATGAAGTCCTTTTTGTGGAAAATGAGTTACCTTGTGATTATATTCAATGATGGTAGAAAACTTTAAGGTGTAAATTTGATGAATGTGAGAGAATGTGAAGATTTTGTAGGAGTTTAAGGCTACTCTTTTGTGTAGTTAATGTTTCATAGTGGTTCTTGTGATTGGGTTGAAGTTCTTGTGTAGGTTTACTCTAAGGAGGAATTGTGATATGATTACCTAGTAAGGGAGTTGTGGAGTTATTCTAGCAAAATGGTGGAATTTATATGGTAAGATTGTTGGTTTCCAAATGAACCTACCTTAGCTAGTGGAAAGGGAAAGATGGACTTATATTCCATGAGACTGAACTAAGTGGTGCCTAAGAGTTGAATGAGGTGATGTTTAAGAGAGTTTGTCTAAGCTTGAATCTTAAGAGAAGGGTGTTATGCTTGACTAGTAGAGTTGATATTTAGTCTTGATGATCATGTGTTAAGAGTAGTATGAGTTCTTACCTTGTGAGAATCATAGTGGTACTTTGAAGTATGAGGCCTTGAATATGGCTTTACCCTAAGAGGGGGGATAATGAGTTGATTGGAGAGGTAGTTGATATCCTTATCACTTCTTCTATCCTTTTTCAAGCTTGAGACCAAAATTGTCGGTAGTTTGGTATTGGTTAAGAGTCTTGCATATTAGTATGAGTTACATTTCTTTAAATGTTATGGGTGCCTTTGATGGTATAAGGTTTTGTATGCTCTTGATGATATCATGATTACATTGGGAGAATTGGTAGTCAACCTATATTTCTCATGCTAAGGTGTAGCTCATGATATTGCCTAATTGCTTCAAAGTTGTGTTGTCATGTTATAATGTGATCTAGTATGATGTTGTCTCTCATGTTTTCATTACTTCATGTTAGAATGCTTGAAAGGTGAATTAATGGATTTTTTTGCATGCTTCATTGTTAAGGTTTTGTGATCACTGTAAAGAATTTCATAATTAGATTTAATTGCTTTTTTTCATTAATGATGGTGTCAATATGTGTATAAATGATGTGTAAGAGCATGACTAATGTTGGAGAAGGTAGTTCCTCCATAAATGATGAAATGAGTATGTGGTGTGAATTGTAGAACTTGTTCCAAGTTGCTTATGTTGCTAAATGGCCTAATAATGTGAAGTTGGTGCTCCTTGTGAGTGGTGCATTGAGTATGAATGTCTTGAAATTTATGTAATCTTTTAGATGCTACTACTTGAGTCCTTGATGCCTTTAAAAGTATTTAAGAGTCATTCGAGGACGAATGTTCCCAAGTGGGGTAGTATTGTTACGCCCAAAAATGGAATAGGTCAAACTAGAGCTTCTCATGAATTTCGTAAGTCAATAATGTATGAAAATAGTACATTTTAGCATTAGAAGTCAGTTCGTAAACTTTGGGAGCATTTGGAAGTCAAAGCCCAAGACGTCCGTAAACTAGTCAAAGTTGAACTAGTGTGCTGTAGTGTTTTGTAGTGATGTTTTGGGGAATGGTTTGAGAGTTAAATTGAGTGTCAATGGTTCCTATGCGTAGAGTGATATGAAAAGGGTCCAAACGTCCGAGAACGACACCCTGGGCACCACCCTAAGGGTCCCCAAGGAGGACCCAAACATTAGATAAGAAGCTGCCCAAAGCAGCGTGCAGGGGCAGAATCTGAAGTCCACCTCGCGACGCGCCAAGGGTACGTGGTCGACTACTTCAGAAAATTTGAGAGGCAAAAATCTGGAGCTTGCCTCGCGACGCGCAGCCAAGTCCCAGATTTGGCCGCTACGTTTTTAAGTCAAATTTCAAGTTAGAAAAGGGTCCAAATGGTGTGGGGTTCTTTTGGGAACTTTGAGGATCAATTGTGGGCTGATTTAGGTCATTTTAAACCTCATTTCACCCATCATTTCCAACCCTAAAGATCAAATCAGAAATCTCTCCAAAAACCTCCATTGAAGAAGCTTCAAGCTCCAAGGAAGAGGACCAAGTTCTTCACATTTCCTCACCAAATTCATGGTTTTCTTCATATTAAGGTATGGTAGTCATCCTTGAACCTTCTTTCATTCAAGGAGCCCTTTCAAAGAAATTCAAAAAGGATTTCAAACTTCAAACTTCTTTATTCCTTAACTCTAAGTATGGGTCTTTGCATGAGAATGTTTTATTGATTAAAATGAGTTGTTCTTAACTTTAAATGATTATTTTAATGTCAAAACCCCAATGGAATCATGTCTATTCTTTTTATCAACTTTTGGCTTATGAAATGGGTTCTATGAGCATGACAAGATAATGTTAAAGTTATTGTTTCTTGGTGGTTTTATTGAGTTTTAGTTACTGCCCTAAGGGCTATTTTATTATGGATTATTGTATAAACTGTGAGTAGGTTGTAAAGTCTTGGATGAAGGGTATGTTATTCTATCTTGGCTAAGTTATGTTGAAGTAACTCTTGAGTGGTATGGTCCGCCTTTGGTGGCGGTGTTTACTTGAAATATATGAAGTTTATGTGTATTGTGAGAATGGCCTTGAAGGAATGATATGTGAAGTGAAGTGATAATTTCGATATGTATATGTATGGTATGTGTTGGAATGTTGATATGAGTTACTTGAAGGGTTTATGTCTAAATGAAGTATGCATTTGATATGTGAAGTATGATCGTTTGTGAATTGTGGTAAATGTGAGTTGAGCCTGTCTAGAAGTCAATGTTATGAATAGTGGTCATTATGTGAAAGGTGTGCTCACACACACACTTGAATGCATGAATGAAATCAATTAATGAAAATGGAGGATTGTAGGGTGGACACTCTTCGTGAGTGTAGATGAAGTGTCCAGACCATCCCTATTATTCCTAAGTATGAAAAGGGGGATTTTGGGGTGAACACTCTTCGTGAGTAGAGATGATGCGTTTAGTAGCAACCTCACTATTCCCAATGAGCTTTCCAAGATAGGTTGGAGTTTGTATACCCTTCGTGATTTGAGATGGGGTGTTCAATAGTTATCTCCTAACCTGTAGTCAATGAATGCTTAAGACTCCGTGGGGGAGTTATGCTTAGCACCGAGAGGATTTGAAGAAGGGATGGGTACACTTCGTAAGTAGAGATGTTGTATCCAATGTACCTCTTAAGATGTTAGTAGAGAGTGAGTTGCTTAGTAGCAATATCCTTATCCCTTAAGTATGCGCCCACGTAGGTGTAGCTATTGGAGAACCCATATAAAGGCTAAAGAATATGACCACACCTTAGTCAAGTAGGGATCCCTCATCCAGTAAGGTTAGTACCAGGATTCCATGTCAAGCTCTCATTGTCTATGTCGGTTAAAGCTATCCCCCACAAAATAATATAAAGAATTAAGTCTTTTTAAGGGTGTACTACTTAGGGTAGGTGGTGGAATGGGACGCTAATTATCCATTGCACAAGTTGTCATTTGGAGGGAGTCTTGGTGTGTCCTTATGTGAAATGTATTAATGGGTCATGATGTGATGTAAATGAAAGTAATGTAACTTTATGTCTAATATTAAGAAAGCATGTTAAAGTTATGTCTTGTATGATGAAACTTATGAATGATGAATGTTGTGTATCTAATTTCATAGAATCCTCAAGGAGCACATAGTGGGGGTAGTAGTATGGGATGCTACTCTCACATTGCACTTTGTGTGACTTGTAAGTCCACTTGAGAGGGGTACATATGTGAAGTTCTTAAATGCAAGTATGATTCTCTAGTGTCTTTAGTATGGAGTGTTGATTTGTTAATTGTAATGAAGTATGTTTTTCCTAAAGTAGTCTTAAGGATCTATTTGCTAAGTATTGGGTAGGTTGTATGGGCAATTTCCTTATGAACCTAAGGACACCTTAGGACAACTTAGGATAGGAATAGTTCATGTGATATTTTGGGTTCACTGTAAGTGTGTTCTTATGTTAAGAAAAACGGAAGTTTCACCTTATATATTAAATGATGATCATATGATGTCTTCTAACTTAATTCATAAAGGATTTTATCAAAATAGCATGACTTGTATGTTTCTTCTAAATTGTCCCTTTTTGCATGATTTTGCATAATGTCATACTTAGTACAATTTGTACTAAACCCATACTTTTCTATACTTTATAAGTATAGGTTGGAGCAGAGCTGAAGGGTAGAAGGCAAGCTTGGGAATCGACTCTCTCAAGACTAAGTATGTCATCATATATTTGAGAGCATATTCTATGTTTCTTGAGTTTCTTTTTAAGACTTATTATATATTTATTTCAATGTAAAGGGCCTTGTCCTAAGATATTTACGTCGTGTCTTTAAGTTTGCTTGTGACGATGAGACTATCCTTTGGTATTTATAAAAGATGTTTTTCCTTATTATGTATCAATAAAAGTTTTAATTTTCTGCACTACTTTTCATGTCTTATGTAATGAATGATAGCTAAGAGGCTTGTGCAACACCTTCTGTAACACCCCTAAAATGACTATGCTAAGTAATGCCTAACGTATCTAGAATGCCTAGATTAGACCGGGTTCACACGGATTGATGCGCGTAGAAACAGACCTCTGAACCTATGCAACAACCAAGCCAACCAACTTGGTGAGTTAGTTGAGCTAGGCAACGTTGGGTCCAGCCATGTAGGGCACCCAAATATGAAGATTCACCCGGATGAGTCTTAACCGGACTTGAAAGGGGTAATTTAAGTTTGGAGGGTCTAGGGATAAAATGGTCTTTTCCAGGCTAAGGGTAGTATTGCAATTACCCTAAATATTTAATTAATTAATTATACAAAATGAGTAAGGGGCAATTCGGGTAGGGTTGGCCGAATTTGACCCTTTTTGCAAAGTTAAGCTTCACCCGGGTTTGATCCTTGGTGGAAGCAATGATTAAGTTGAATTAATTGGTATTTAGTGAATTAGTTGAATTAATTGGTATTTAATTTTCTGATTTAAGTAAGGGAAAATTAGACTTTTAATAAAAAAAATAATAAAATAAATAAATAACAAGAGTCCTAGTTTGACTAATTCTTCAACTAAAACTCCTACTCCTACACTTACTCCCATCTCTCTCCACTCTCATTCTCACGTCTCTCGCTCTCATTCTTACATTTTTTATGAGTAAAAGAACTGAAAATAATAGTTCTTCACACTTGAAGAACTTGCACACAAAAACTCAGAAGAAAAACTAAACTAAAAACGAAAAGCGAAAGCATTTTTCAAACGGTTTGCGAGTGAGTTTTGTTGGAGAAGCATTTGTTTTTCGTGGGAATTGGCAGCATTGTAACAAGTGTTGAACGACTTCAAGGTATGGGTTTTCTTACTCTTGGTCCCTTTTCCAAGAGACCCCTAAGATTCAGTCGATTCTATTCCAAAAACTAGGATTGTTTCCCCGTTGCATGTCCCTGTCACTAGCTCCTATCGATGGTTGTAGATTGGTATGTCTTCTGGTAGATATTAGGCATGTAATGTGTTTTCGTGATGAATATGTGTTCGGAATTGTATGACTGATAATCTATGTCTTCCGAAATTATGTAATAATCATGTGTGTGCAACGTGTAAGCCGTGACCATTGATTTTTGGTTTGAAGTTTGAAAATGACATGTTTAATGGTTGTATTTGACGTGCACAAACTTGTATAAATCGTGATGTTCATAGAGGTGTGATGTGGCTGATTTGAATGGAAAAACTCTTAGCTAAATGTAACTACGAAATTATACCTAATAATATACTAAATGTTACACGAAATGCTCTAAGAATTAACGTGTGAATGTTGATGAAAAGGAACTGGAAAACGTGATCACATTTCCAGCATTCTAAAAATTTGGTCTCGGCCAAACGTTGCTGAAAAATCTGGAATTTTGAAAATAGAATGAAAATCACTAGGGATTGAACCCAAGACCTCACCATATTAAAGATGCCGAAAAATTCAAAAAAAAATATAAATGAGGTAAGGGAGAATCGAAATGGGGTAAAACTCAAGTGAGGGAGGTAGGAGAAAAATGAAAGAAAAATAAAATGAGGTGAGTGGGGATTGAACCCACAACCTCTTGGATAGGTGAGAGAGTTAGGAGAAAAATGAAAGAAATATGATATTGAGGATATAAGAGAAAGTTAAGTGACTAGAAAAAAACTTTTAGTTGAGTGACTATCTAAGATATTAACTCCTACAAATGGTAGCATGTCTTTAATTTACGAGAAGTGCTAATTGACCACAATTTTGAAGCCCAAAAATGTAGAAAGAAAATACTCCCTAGTCCACTTTTAGATGTCATATTTTTTAGAGTTAAACAATTAGAACTTTGACTGACATGTTACAATGTAATTTTCATCATATTGACATGTAAAAATGACAATTTATAGTACTTTTTGTATAGTTTCAATATACAATTTACTTGTCTAAACTATCGAAAATAACGTAATTTAATTTAACTTTGAAATTAGTCATTTTAACTTTCAAAAAAACACTCCATAACAATTAAAAGTGGAACAATGAATTACTAATGTAACGACTTGTAAGGTCAAATTTGAAATTTTTCGTAAAATTATAGTCTTACCCTCTTGATAGTTGCCCCGAGTAATTTTATGATTGATAGGTGAAGTTTGTTTGAGAATTTTAAACTATTCGATAACTACAATTATTTAATGGATGAGTATATATTAATTGTTTTTTATTTAGTTGGTGGTTAATGGGTCAAGTCCAAGTATTGAGTTAATGCATTTCGATTTTGGAAGTGTATCGTGAGGGTTCTAAATGAAGGTTGGTTATTTCATCTTAAGGTACAAGAGAATGAATAGATACCAGAGTGACAAGCTTATAGGTAATGGAATTCCCAAAGAGTATACTTGTGTGAAGGTATTGAAAATTTTAGTAAGAAAGTGCATATAAAAGTGGGTTAGTCTTTAGGATTTGATTGGTACAACTCACTTTAAGGTGTCATATTGATGAATAGGTTTACTTCGTGGTGATGACGAGAGCTAACTGAGCGTGATGGTAATAAGATTTTGATATATTATAATTAGGATGTGACTATACGATGAGGATTCTTGGTTAAACGATTTTTTTATGGTAATAATGGCTTGTGAGTATCTAATGTTGTGATTTTCTATTATTTGGTGAGTAATGTGATTGTATGAAAAGTCTTAGGAGATGTTGAGATCATGCTCGAATAAAATTTAAAGGAGCTAGAGTAAAAAAAAAGGTGAGATTTAGGGTAGCCTTTGGAAAAAGGTGAGAGAACAAGGATATTTACTTTAATTGCATAACGAGTTATCTTCATAAAGAATGGATAATTGGATACAAGGACATGTGGTTTCATTTGTCTTGCTTTGGTTATGGTAATAGTGCCATAGATTCATTAGATTGGTTAAAAACATAAGACATGATGTAATAGCACACGGACGTTCAACTCGAGTATGATGATAAGTTCTTTTGTGATTTTGAGTTTGATAATGAGTATCGTTGAATTTTTAGCAAAGGATATGATAAGGTCGACCGAGAGGTGATTAATGAAAAGATCAACTACAAGAATTCATAAAATCTTCAATGTATGAGTTAATGTTGATAGATAATGTGATTGGACTGGAATTAGAATTCAAGTTCTTCGTTGTAAGTCTACATTCGTGATAGAGGGTTTAGTCAAGGTATGAATTGATAAGATAAGAAATTTTTTTACTGTGTGGTGTATTGAGCAATTGGAAGGACTTGTGTATTGTTGGATCGTAGAGTTTGTTATTACTTTTTATTATTAAAGGGACTAAGAAAGTATTCCTCTTAAAGTTTCTGTTTAAAGTATGAAGGAAAATATGATAAATTGTTTGTCAAATGATAAGATCGGTAAGCAAGTCAGCGAAAAGAAAAAGGGTTTGGTGTATTTAAGAGTTTAGGGTATTTAAAATTTGCATCATGCAAAATATGTAAGAGATGTGAAGGAATAAGATCTCTCGTATAGATCCTTTGTTCAGAGATGAAGGTTGAATGAGTTCTTACTTTTTTGTTTAGATTTGACTATGAGATGTGAACTGGTTCAACATGTACGACTTTGCTTATGAGAACTTATAGAAGAGCTTAAAATTATAAGATTATAACTGAAAATGGAATGAAGAAATAAAATCTCTTCAGGATGAGGCGCTGATATCTCGCTCTCTTTAAATAGATTCAAGCCACTACAACAAATGTTTACACCGGTCCAGCAGTAGTCCTCTTTGACTTGTCCCCTCTACGATACAACAACCTTCACAAAGAATAACTCAACAACTCTGGAAAAGAGTTGAATCCAAATCTCCACAACGAAGAACACCTCCCTTCAACTAATAAGAACTCTCTTTTTGACTAACTCTATCACTCTATATTTTTTCTCTTGTGTGTTGTGCATCACAAATCAAATGAATACCACCACTATTTATAGTTGAGGATGTCTTCCTAGCAATGAATAGGAAGATAATGGGGTAGTAAATACGTAAAGATAAATGGTCTAGGAGTTACATAGGTTACAAGGTATAATGGAGGATTAAAAGAATGAAATAAAGATTAGGGGGTAACAAATGCACCAACGTGCAAATGTTACACTTTCACCACTACCAACATTCATCAGAATTGTAGGATGACAATTACTCCAAATTTCAACTGCCAAAAGAAATAATGTGATAAGCTACTAATTAGCCCATTATGTTGCACTTTCTAACAAGTTTGTGAGTAGGAATAGGACGAACACTTCAAAATTATTTAAATAAAAATATTCAAATGCTCTCCTAAATCAACAATCCCCCACTCATTTTAATATTAGATAAGTGAGTATATCAGTTGAAGAAAGAATACTACGCAAAATGAAGGTGTGATCTGCATTGAACCTCCACTTAGTGAAACAATAACTTTTACTCCATAGTCGTAATGGTCTCAACTTGAACTTTGACTGCTGAAGGGAAATAAAATATCACTGCTCACACATAATAATCAAGGTGTTGACATGAGCTTTAAAACAATCACGTTATGGTCATATGCTACCCCGATTTCATGAGTGCATTTGAGAATAAGTCAATTCTCATAGGAAACGACCTACTTCCACACATCAGATATGTAAAATCTGTAGAGAGTGCTCCTTTAAGATTAACACTCCACCCATAAGGGCTACATATATTTATTAAGAGGTTTATCAACTCAACCTTCACAAACTACAGGAAACAATGCACTCACATCATAGGAGGGAATAAAAAGATAGTGCATTTTTCACAACAAGTCATCATATGATTAGTTTTTCCCTTTGAATATGGTTATAGGATCTCTTGTCCCAGGTTGAGTTTTCTCATATATGACTTAATAATTAGTAGACTTCAATCTCATCCCCCTCGATGTGCTCCATACATTTTCTCTTGTTAAGGTCTTAGTAAGAGGATCTGCAATATTATCACAAGATTTGACATGATTAATATTAATGGTATAACTTGTAAAATACGATCTTACATTACTGTGTTTCCTTCTTATATGTCTGGATTTACCGTTGTAATAACGGTTTTAAACTCTATCAGTTGCAGTCGTTCGATCACAATTAATTAAAATATGAGGAATTGGTTTTTCAAGATAAGGAATTTGAAACAATAAATCTCTTAACCAATTTGTTTCCTCACTAGTTGAAGATAAAATAATTAGTTCAGCCTCCATGGTAGAGTTAGAAATTATAATTTACTTTTTTGATTTCCAACAACCAGCACCACCATCTAAAGTAAAGACATAACCAATGGTATAACATAAATCACCTAATAAAGTTTATCAATCTGCATCACAAAAGACTTCAAGTACAACATGATATTTTCTATAGAGCAAACCATAATTTTTCGTTCCAATTAAATATCTCATAACTCTTGTTACAACATGCCAATGTTCATTACCTGGCTTGCTTGTAAGCCTGCTAAGTACTCTTACTGCATATGCAATATCAGGCCTAGTGCAATCAGTCACATAGCTCAAACTTCCGATTATACTAGCATATTCCTTTTGATTTGTTACATCATTTTCACTTTCAATAGGAAATAACTGAACACTTGAATCAAAAGGAGTGACAACATGCTTGTAATTATGAAGTTATATTTTTTCAAAAAATTTTCAACATAATGTGATTTGTCAAGGAAAATTCCATCACATGTTCTTGTTATTTTTATTCCAATAATAAAATTTATCTCACCAAGATCTTTCATATCAAAATGACTTCTAAGAATATTTTTAGCTTCATCAATAACATTCATGTTAGAGCCAAAGATCAACAAGTCATCAACATATAGACAAATAATCACATGTGAATTATTCCAAAACTTATGATATTATGCACTTATCACACTTATTTATTTTTAAACCATTTACAATCATACATGAATCAAACTTTTCATGCCATTGCTTTAGAGTCTGTTTCAAGTCATATAGGGTTTTAGTAATTTACATACTTTGCTTTCTTGGCCTTTTTCAACAAAACACTCGGTTTGATCTATATAAATTTCCTCATTTAGGTCTCTATTTAGATAAGCAGATTTTACATTCATTTGATGAATTTGTAAATCAATAATTGTTGTCATATCAACTAAAAGTCTTATTGATGTAATTCTTGTTACCGGAGAAAAAGTATCAAAAAGTTCTAGGTCTTCTAGTAGTTTAAAACCTTTTGCAACTAGCCTAACCTTTTATTTATCAATAGAACCATCCGGTTTCAAATTTTACCGTAAGACCCATTTGCAACCAATTGTTTTACAACCCGGTTGTAAATCAACTAGTTTCCATGTTTTATTAGAAATTAGTGATTCTACTTCATCATTTAAAACCTCTTTTCAAAAAATAGAATCATGTGAAGATAATGTTTCTTTCAAAGTTAGAGGGTCATCTTCAACGTTAAACACATAAAAATCAGGACCAAAATCTTTTTCTACTCTAGCTCTTTTTACTTCTTCTTAACTCAAAAGCATTAACTTCTTTATTTTTAAAAGTAGAAGAAGAAGAACAAGGTAGTGAAAAAATATTTTGTTCAATCTTTTGACCCCCACTATTTTTAGAATCAAAAGGAAACTTATTTCATGAAAAATAGCATCACCTGGTTCTATCACAACATTATCTTCAAGATTAAAAAATCTATAGGTTGTAATATTTGAAGCATAACCAAGAAAAATAAAAGTAGTAACTATCTTACCCAACTTTGTAATCTTAAGATCCATTAGCCTCAGAAAGGCTAGACAACCCCAAACTCTTAGATATCCCAAACTTGGCTTGTAACCTTTCCACAATTCAAAAGGTTTTAATTTAGACTTTTTATGAGGCACACGATTCAACACATAACAAGCAGTTAAAATAAATTCACCACAAATATTTAAAGGTGCATGTGACTCAATAAGCATGACATTAGTTAATTCAACTAAAGTTCTATTTTTCCTTTTCGCTACTCCATTAGATGAAAGAGAGTAAGGAGGAGTATTTCATGAATTATTCTCAATGATCTAACAAAATAATTAAACTCATTCGATTCATATTCTAGACCTCTATCACTTCTAATTCTTTTTATTATTCATCCAAACTGATTTTCAACCTCATGGAGATAAGTTTTGAAATTTTCAAAAGCATCACTTTTATTTTTCATCGAGTAATCATATGTAAACTTAGAAAAATCATCAATGAAAGTGATAAAATATCTATTACCTCCACGAGTTAGAATTCCACCAAGTTCACAAATATCAGTATGAAGTAATTTTAACAAATTAGTTTTTCTTTCAACTTGAATATGAGGTCTTTTAGTGATTTTAGCTTTACTACATGCTTCAAACTTTTTAAAATTCTTTTTAACCATTGGGTTTAATTCTAAACTACTCATGATTCCAACATAACGATCATTAATATGACATAAACGAGCATGCCCAAAAATTGGTAGAAGAAAGCATATAAATAGAAGTAAAAGGTTTATTCATCTCAACATTCAACTTCAACATACCATCACATTCATACCCCTTACCCAAAAACATACCCTTCTTCACTATTACATATTGATCAGGTTCAATAATGTGTTTAAAGTCTGCTTTATTAAAAAGAAAACTACACATCAATTTTTTTCTCATTGAATGAGTATAGAGTAAATTATTTAAAGTTAATACCCTTTCAGAAGTAAAACACAATCCGTCATTTTCCTTTCCAAGAACTTGAATCGTGTGTGCATCACCAAGTATGATGGTTTTGGGCTCCTCAAAATGAGTATATTTTTTAAACTAGTCTTTGTCATAACAGACATGCCGGTTTGCACCAGAATCAACCCACCATCCATCAACATTCTCAACTATGTGTATGTCGGTAATCATTGCCACAAAAGGTTCTTTGGTAACGTTTGTCTGATGGTTTAGACCAAGTTTTCATAATTTAAAAAATCGAGCAATATGCCTACTCTTGCCAAAAACAAAGCATGGTCCCTTTTCTTGAACTTGTTGATTTTGTGCTTAGTTATTTCACCATTATTTTTCTTGAGAGATCTACAATTATTTTTCTTGATTTTTTTCTTCTTAGGCTTTAAATAAGTATTTTTGTGAATTTAAAGAGAAGCATTATTCGAAGTAATTAAATTTACCTTCGACGTGATTTTGTTCTCTTCTGTTTGTAAAGGTGCATCTTGGCCCCTTGCTTCTTCTTCCATGCGAACTTTCATTATAAAGGTTTCAAGAGAGGTTTCCTTTTGTTTGTGGCGCATAGTTGTTTGTAATTCGTTCCAAGATTGTGGACTATTATCTGCTATTCCACAAACAATAAGGTTATCTCCAATTTTAACCTCTTTAGACCTAAGCTCTCCAATAATCATGATAAAGTCTTGAGCTTGGTCTATCACTAATTTATAGTCCACCATTTGAAAATGAAAAAATCTACTTGCCGCATATTTTTTCGCTCCCCACCTCTTCGATATCATACTTACTCTGCAATGTGTTCCAAATTGTTCCAATTTTTCTTTGCACTAGAGTAAGTTCTATCATAATAATCATAAAAATTATCAGATAGAGAATTAAAAATATAATACCGACATTCATAGGAATATCCATAGTACTTTTCCACTTTCTCTAGATGAGAAATAGTTTCATCATCATTCATAGAGGTGATGTCTTCTTTATTTGGATTCTTCTCGGTTAATACATATGAAACATTGAGAAGACTTAAGTAGAAACGTACTTTACCTTTCCATCTCTTGAAATGGTTATCATTGAACCGAAATGGCTTGTTAAGGTCTCCAATCTTGACATCCGCGGTTTTATCAATTGTAGCCATGTTGAATCTCCTTAAAATTGTAAGTGAAAACTTACAAGATAACAAAAATTACAAGATTACGACTGAAAATGAAATGAAAAAATAAAATCTCTTCAAGCTGAGGCGCGAATATCTCGCTCTCTTTAAGGAGATTCAAGCCCACTGCAACAAATGTTTTCACCGGTCCAGCAGTAGTCCTCTTTGACTTTTCCCCTCCAGGATACAAGAACCTTCACAAAGAATAACTCAACAACTCTGGACAAGAGTTGAGTCCAAAGTTCTACAACTATGAACACCCGCTTCAACTAATAAGAACTCTCTTTTTGGCTAATTCTTTCACTCTATATTTTTTTTCTTGTGTGTTGTGTATCACAAATCAAATGAATATCACCACTATTTATAGTTGAGGATGTCTTCCTAGAAATGAATAGAAATATAATAGGGTAGTAAATAATAAATGATAAATGGCCTAGGAGTTACATAGATTACAAGGTATAATGGAGGACTAAAAGAATGAAATAAAGATTAGGGGGTAACAAAGGCACAACCGTGCAAATGTTACACTTTGACCACTACCAACGTTCATCAGAATTGTAGGATGACAATTACTCCAAATTCCAACTGCCAAAAGAAGTAATTTGATATGCGAACTAATTAGCCCATTATGTTCCATTTTCTGAAAAGTATGGAAGTAGGAATAGGAAGAACAATTCAAAATTATCTTAATAAAATTTTAAAATGCTCTCCTAAACCACCAAATAGTTATAGTTGTCCGACAATGTTGTTAAAGGTTCAGCATCCTAGAGTGTATCGTTTGATGGGTGGATATTTGATCATTTCCGTTTTTGGGTTACATAAGTTCATTCGCCCATGATGAGTACCCGATGTCTAAAAATCAGATTTTTATTATAACTTAAATTGTGTAGAGATTGTGTTGTGAGAAGAGAATCTTGATAAGACCGGTGATGATTTGTGCATTGAGAGTGTGTGGTAGTTGGTTCAAGTTCACTTTTGATTGTACTTATATTGAATCAGAAGGTTATCTTGGTTATGTGAGAAAATATTCATCATGATGGTTGTGTTAATGTCCAATGGGTTTCAGTTTTGATTGGATTCATGAGTTAGTTTGGGGCTTAATGTTCACTGTTGATTTATAGATCTTCCAAAGTTAGATTAGAAAGTTCAGTTCTTAGTAGTTGATCTTGACGGAATAGTCTAAAGGGGGAGCTCACTTTGAGTGATAAACATTGACTTCGGAAAATATACCTCGGGCTTATGGTAAAGTCACTTCTCCTTCTTTCTTTTTTGTATGTTCGAGACAAACATAATTTTTAGTGGTTGATAATGTAACAATCCGTAAGGTCAATTTTGAAAGTTTTCGTAAAGTTATAGTCTTACCCTCTCATAGTTGCCCTAGGTAATTTTATGATTGGCCGGTAAAGTTTGTTTGAGAATTTTAAACAATTCGATAACTACAGTTATTTAATGGATGAGTATATATTAAATAGTTTATTTATATAGTTGGTGATTAATATGCCAAGTCCAAGTATTGAGTTAATACACTATATTAACCAATATAGCTAAAGAGTTAGTGGGGTGTACCTAACTTTTATTTGTATTGTAACTTGGAAAAAAGAAGAAGACGAAGACATCGGCGTAATTCGAAGAAGACAACCCACGGATAATATAAATTCTATTTATCCTTTTCATTCTTTTCTTATCAACCGTTAATGTCTGATGACATGTATAATGAATTAAGGATTTGGAATGGATAGGAAAATACTAATAGTTAGGGGATACACATTAATGGGTTCGAAATTTGGAGTTATAAATGTAGATGAATTTATTTAGTTTTGTTTTTGATTTGTTGATTTAGGGACAAGATATACAGACCTTCATTAATTAGTGATAACTTTCTTTTCCATTTGAGAAATTAAAATTTGGAAAGATGCTCACGTGGTTTATGTGTATAGTTGAATGGCTTTTTGGATTCTCGATTCAAGTTACTGAATGTAACTTAACGATAATTTGGGGTTCGATCTTGTTTTATTTTATTATTATAATTGCTTTATAAATAAGCTTGGCAACGGAACCGGTAACTCCCGGATACCGGTCCGGTCCGTTATCGGTCCGGTTCCGTTCCGGTTTATCCCTGTAGGGACCGGTTCGGTCCGATTCCGGGACAGGTAACGGGACGGAACCGGATTTTACAGGTTACTCCCGGTCCCGGTAAATCCCGATACGGTACGGTCAGTTACCGGTCCGGTCCAGTTAATTATTTTAATTTTTTTTAAATCTTAAGCATTTTAGAGTCGTTGGGTAACGGCTAGTGGGGGCCCCCAATGGCCCTTTCCCCATTTTTCCAGCAATTTACACCCCCTGCCCCCCCCCCCCTTAACTTTTTTAATATCCCAAAAAGTTTTAAAAATTATACTTTAACCCTTTTTTACCTATAAATACCCCTAAACTTTTATCTTTTCAATCACAAATTCACAAAATCATCTTCTTCTCTCAACTCTCAACTCTCAACTCTCTACTTCTCTAATATCTAATCTCTTCAAATTGTTGAAATTCCGATTTTGCCATTTTGATCTTTGGAAATTGGATTTGGAGCTTCAAAAATCAACTTTCAACTTTCCACTTTTGGCTTTCGGTTTTCATAAACGTCTACTTTTTAAAGTAGACGTTCGGTACATTCGTTCCAACTTATAATTTATATTTAATTTATATTGCAATAATTATTTATTTATTTTGTGATTAATTATTTGTTTGCATTATATTTTTCGTATTATGTATAATCTACTCACTTTTAATATTTGAATATGGATTCCGATAAAAATGTTGTTCAAAAAGGAAAAGGTAAAAAAAGTGCAATTGAACGTGTTCAAAGTATGTTTAACTTTACATCCTCCGATAATCCAAAAACCAGTAGTTAATCTAGATCTAAAACTAAAAAATCTACTATAGTAAGAATGAATACGGAGGATTATACACATGTTGATGATACTGTTTTTAATATTGACAGTAATTCTGGATTAGATCCTTATCATGAACATTTACAACATCGGTTTGATAATTTTAATGAGGAATTGCCTCGAGATGATGATAATGATAATGACATTGATGATTATACTGATACGCCTTCTTTTGATGATGATGATGATGATGAAACTGAGCCAACTACGACTACTAATACTCCTAGTCCCGCTCCGTTTCGTTGTCCTGCCCCTGTTCCCCCCGTACATCCTAGGCCTAAGGTAGAACGTGTTATAATTGATTGTGTGGCAATTTATGACACAAAATGAAGATAAAACACAAACTATTTGTAATAAATGTAAACATAGATTAAATCATAAAATTGTTGGTAAATCCGGTGGGACGGGACATTTGAGTAATCATTTAATGTCTTGTTGTAAAAATGAATTTTTACATGCTAAAGGGGTAGCCGAAGCTAAAAAGAATGGTACCCCCCTTCCTGAAAATATAGAAGTAGGCGGCTCTAACATGGTACAAACACAATTAAATCCTTCTAATGTTTCTGACTCTAGTAAACCCCGTTCATATAGTAGAGAAAAAGATCTTGAAGAACTAGCTAAAATGATAGTTGTTATGGGTTTGCCATTTAGTTTTGCTGAAAATCCCAGTTTTATACATTATATTCAAATTGTATATAATCCAAATTTTAAAGGTTTTTCTAGAAATACAATAAAAAAGGTTGTATTTGATTATCAAGCACACATTTTCAATATCTTCGTTGTTTATTTTATTATAATAATTGTAAAATAGCTATTACTTTTGATATGGGTCGTAGTGTAAACGGTAATATTTGACTGTTACTGCACATTGGATTGATGAAAATTGAATTATGCAAAAAGAATTTTAGGTTATAAATGTTGTCAGATGCAAAAAACCGGTTGTTATATAGCTCAAACTATTTTAGATATTTTACAAAGTTATGGAATATGTGATAAAATAAGTAGTATAACCTTAGATAAAGCTTCAAATAATAATGTTGTTGTTGAATTGTTAAAACCTACTCTTTGTCCTATTTATGGTGATGATTATCATATTAGGTGTACTGCACACATATATAATTTGATTGTTAGAGATGGTATACAAATGTATGATAACGGTTGCACGAAAGTTGAAAATACATGTCATTTTATATTTAAATGTCAAGTTAATTCTAGGCGTAGAGATTTTCAAAATCGATGTTTAGAATATAATCTTCCACCTAGAAAAATTCCAAAACAGTGTCTACTAGATGGAATTCTTTATATGAAATGTTTGTAGTCGCTTATGAATATAGAATACCCTTACAAATGGTTTGGAATGCTCATAATTCAGATATGTCATATAGACTCTATTAAAGTGATTGGCGTGACATAAATGAACTCATAGATTTCGTAAAAGTTTTTTACTTAACTACCAAAAGAATATCTGTACTTTATAGTCCAGCAATTTGTACTGTTTTGCCTGATATTTGTATGATTTCTTATAAATTATATAAATTTAAAAATAAACCAAGATTTCAAGAAACTATTCAAAAAATGATTGAAAAATTTAAAAAATATTATATTCCTATTCCTCAAATTTATTTAATCGCTTGTTTGTTAAACCCTCATTACAAAGATGTAGGTGCATCAAAGATGGTTGATAAAATATATTTTAACTTAGATATTGATAGTGAATTAGAACAAATTCCTAGTTCTCAACAAGTTAAAGATATCATAAAATTTGAAGCTAGAAAATTGTATGAATTATATAATTCTAATATAAATTTATCAAGTGATCAAGAACGTGAAAGTTCTAAGAGTAGACTTAATGAAGATAATATTGATGCTTATTTAGATTGTTATCTTGAACTTTCTCACAATAATATAAATGATTTTGATGCATATGTTAATCAACGTACAGAACCTACTGAAGAAGTTCTAGCATGGTGGAGAAATCTCGGCAAAGAATTTCCAAAACTTCAACCGATGGCTCGAGATATATTAGCTATTCAAGCGTCGTCAGTAGCTTCGGAAGGCGTTTTTAGTGCAACAAGGTTTTAAATTGGAGATCATAGGCATTCACTAGCAGCATATAGCTTGGAGATATCGGTATTATTTAGAGATTGGATTAATGCCTAGAGAAGAAATTTGGGTCGTCAACCACTACCGACCAAATTTCAAAATGACGTTGATGAAATCATGCAAGATTATTGTGACGACGGGATTGAAGCAATAGAAGATTTGTCTATTCAACCAATTCCCGATCATGTTACTATAGAAATGTTAAATGATTTAAGAAAGGATATATATCGTAGCATCGACTATTAGTAAGAGTATGATAACTCGAGATTTAATTCAAACAGAACCCTTCCTAGAAGGTGGCTGTGTAGATTAAATCTTTTAATACTCTACTAATATTTTTTTAGATGAAATTGTAATATCAAATGGATATTAATAAAAGTCTAGGCTATTCGCCTTAATTTTTTTTATTTTATTATTGTTGTATTAAATTTAATTTTTTATATTGTGAATTTTAAATTTTATGACTTTTAAAGTTTGAAATTTAAATTTTATAACTTTTAAAGTTTGAAAATTAAATTTATAATTTTTAAAGTTTGAATTTTAAATTTTAACTTTTAAAGTTTGAATTTAAAAAGTTATACTTTAAAAGTTTAAAATTTATATTTTATAACTTTTAAAGTTTGAAATTTAAAATTTATAACTTTTAAAGTTTGAGTTTTATATTTTAACTTTTAAAGTTTGAATTTAAAAAGTTTATAACTTTAAAAGTTTGAAATTTAAATTTTATAAGGAAAAATGCACAAGTACCCCTTCAACCTATGCCCGAAATCCCAGAGACACACTTATATTATACTAAGGTCCTATTACCCCCCTGAACTTATTTTATAAGTAATTTTCTACCCCTTTTCGTCCTACGTTTCACTAGTTTGAAAGAAAAAGTCAACCAGCGTTGGGCCCACAAGATAGTGCCACGTATGCCGAAAAGGGGTAGAAAATTATTAATAAAATAAACTTAGGGGGTAATAGGACCTTAGTATATTATAAGTGTGTCTCTGAGATTTCGGGCATAGAATGAGGGGGTACTTGTGCATTATCCCATTTCATAACTTTTAAAGTTTGAAATTTAAATTTTATAACTTTTAAAGTTTGAATTTTAAAATTTATAACTTTTAAAGTTTGAAATTTAAATTTTAAAACTTTTAAACTTTGAATTCTAGATTTTATAACTTTTAAACTTTGAAATTTAAATTTTTAAACATTTAAACTTTGAATTTAAAATTTTATAAATTCTAAAGTTTGAAATTTAAATTTCATGACTTTAAAACTTTGAATTTTAAATTTTATAACTTTTAAAGTTTGAAATTTAAATTTTATAACTTTAAAAGTTATATATTATTAATTTTAAATTTATAACTATTATAATATAAATTATATTCAATTTTTAAAACTAATTTTTTAAGTTTTAATTGATTTTAATTAAAAAAATTATAAAAAAAAACCGCCCCGTCCCGGAAACCAGTCCGGTTCGGTTCCGGTGCTGTCCCGGTTTGACGATCCCGATTCCGTACCGATTCTGGTTCCGATTCTGTCGCCACCCTTATTTATAAATTTAGTTTTTGATATATTAAGATAGTTCGTCCCACTAGAAGGAATGTTAAACCACACGAAAAAGGGGTACCCAATACACCAGAAGTGCAACCCTAAGGAGAGGTTACATATGTTGAATTTTGCGAAGCTATGCAGATGTTAGGTCAAGCTATGATCAATAAAGTTGGATAGAGGGACAATCGATAGGAAGGGGCCGATACTTCAAGGATCTGTGAGTTCTTAAGGATGAATCCTCCAAGCTTAACTAGTTCAAGTGTCACTAAGGATTTTGAAAACTTTGTTGAAGAGCTTCAGAAGGTTTTTGAGATTATGCATGTTGCTGATACTGAGAGGGTGGAACTAGTTTCATACCAAATCAAGGGTGTCACTAGAATTTGGTTTTATAAATGAAAGAAGAACCGAGGTGAGGGTTCACCACTTGTAAGTTGGGATTGTTTTGAGGAGGCTTTCTTGAGGCATTTCTTTCCCCGAGAACTGAGAAAGGCAAAGGTACTATATTTCCTTACAATTAAGCAGGATTCTTTGAGAGATCTTAAGTATAGTATGAAGTTTACAAAGTTTCACGCTATGCTCAGAAAATAGTTGTTCACATGACAAACATGATAAATTTATATGTTGCAAGGTTGTTTCGTCTGTCTAGTGGGGAAGACAAACAACTATGCTGATAGGAGATATGCACACAGGGGAGGACCCACCTATTACTTTACGGGTGCTCGAGCATCCATTAATTTCATATCGAACTATATATATTCATGTAGAAATTTAGAAGAATCGTATAAAACTTAAAGTCGAGCACCCATGAAACAAATGCTTTGGTTGGTCTAATGGTTATAAGTGTGTGTTCAAGGTCGTTTCTTGGTCGAATGCCACAGTTCGATTTCCCCGGGACATTAATTTTGGTTTAAAATCCAACTCTTCTCTTTTTACTTATTTATTTTGCTGATTTTTTATTTTATTTATTTTTCTTCCTATGTTGATTTGTTTTTTTCCTTTCAGAAACTGTCTCTTCCAGAATTTTCCTAAACAAACTTTTATAGAAAAATCTTTGTCATCTTTTTTTTTTAAATCTAAAATAATTTCTATCATAGTTTTTATTGATTTTTCTTTAGATATCATATTTAAATATGATTGTATTTTTTTATGACGAATGTTAAATTTGTACACTTATATTTTGTAATTGGTAACTACATCAGCACCCACAACATTAAAATCCTGGATCTGCCACTGTATGAACATAGCAAGGCTGATGATCATGTACAATAGGTTGAGGAAGAGAAGTTGAAAGATAAGGAGGAGTTTTGAAATAAGAGGGCTAAGACAGGGAATGAGTTCGTGTAGCAGAAGAGTAATGCTAACCGTTCATCTTTCCAACAGAAACAGAATGGACCTGCTCCATAATCTTCTAGTGCACCTGCACCAAGGAACAAATGTGAGTAAAATAGTCAGAATTCACATGGTTCTAGAGCTAGACACTGTCATTCTCAAGGAAGTATGGCATAAGGGCGTAGTAAGCCTCTTACATGTGCTAAATGTAGTAGAAACCACTCAGGTTTATGATGTTATGGCTCCACTGGTTGCTTCAAGTATGGACAGAACGGTCATTTTATGAGAGAATATCCTAAGAACAAACAAGATAATGGTAACAGGGGCAATAGAGCTTAGTCTTTTCCAGTTGCTCTAAAGGAGCAACTTCAGGGGAAGGCAGAGGAGGAAATCGTTTGTATGCTATCACTACTCTGCAAGAGAAAGAGAATTCTTAGATGTTGCCACTAGTATGATCCAAATCTTTAACTTTGTTGTTTATGATTTACTAGATCCAGGTTCGATTTTATCCTTTGTAACTCCTTATGTTGCAATGAATTTTGATGTTTTTCCTGAAAAACTTAGTGAGCCCTTCAGTGTTTTTACAATTGTTGGTGAATCTATTGTAGTAGAGAGATTCCATCGTGATTGTACCAGTTCTCTCAATCACAAGAGCACCATGGTTGATTTAGACATGGTAGATTTTGATGTTATTCTTGGTATGGACTGGCTTAATGTATGTTATGCCTCATTTGATTGTAGATCTCGAGTAGTCAAGTTCATGTTTCCTAATGAGCCAGTTATAGAGTGGAAGAGTAGTTCAGCAGTGCCTAAGGGTTGCTTTATTTCGTACCTTAAAGGAAAGAAAGTTAGTTGCCAAGGGGTGTGTGTATCACTTAGTTGGAGTTAATGACTCTAGTATTGAGATACCTCCTATTCAGTCAATTTCAATAGTAAAATAGTTTCTAGAAGTCTTTCCAGATGATCTTCCCGTAGTCCCTCCCGAGAGAGAAATATACTTTAGTATAGATAGTCATCCCGATACTCGTTATGTATTTGTTCCGCCAGATAGAATGACACAAACAAAGTTAAAAGCGTAAAAGGAACAGTTGAAAGATCTACTAGAGAAGGGATGCTAAAGTGGTAACTAATGTTGTAGGAAAACTCAATTAGAGGTAGGTGATCATCCCAATTACCTTTGAAATCAATCATGCATTCCCTCAACATATCCTCTAAGGTCTGAATAGTGCGCTCTACTTTCCCGTCAGTGTGAGAATGAAAGACAGTACTTAAGTTCACCTTTGAACCCAAACCTTTGTAGAATATAAAACAGTAGCATCCTCGAAGACATGAGGACCTACCAAAACCGGATGAATGCTGGACGTCCGGATAACTACAACGATGATCCTGTAGATCTATCGTCCACCTGTGCCTGCACCTAAAATAGTAGAGTTTTTATAGGGTTAGTACACACTTGTACTAAGTATGGGTATATGCAAGCACACACGAAGGACATGCATGAGAAAATATAGCTCTTTCCTAACAACATGATTATTGGAAGTCAAGTTAGTGGACTTGCCAAATTGAGATTAGGAAAGTTTCCAAATTTGGATTAGGAAAGTCAATGAGCTTTCAAAATTTGGATTAGGAAAGTCAGTGAGGTTTCCAGATTTGGAATAGGAAAGTTATGCCATGAGAATAACATATGTCATCATACTTTTCACATTTGCACACAACACATAACATTTACACATAGCACATATCATATAACATATAGCACCTTTTGCATGTAGCACATAACTTCTTTAATGTCATTCATTCATATGCCATGAGACCTTGGAATCATGGACTTAACATTATGACATCCCAGAAATGAGGGCTCAACAGATGGGACCTCAACTAGGGAATCTTCATTAGCAAACACAGAGTCTGCTTTGTTCATTCATACGTATTTCATTTCATTTCATTCATAGGCCAGTGTAACCACCAGCTATACCTAGGATGTAGTTTAAGACTTTCATTAGGTTCGTTGTGCAATGACCAAGAATGACCTAATGTCATTACTTGAATCTAACTCACCTTTTGATTATCCTATCCTAACACCTTTAGTATCATTCATTTCATTATGTGCATCATTTGAGGCTGGCCTCATTCATTCATTGGGAACTTTAACTTTAACCGACATAGATCATGTGAGCATCATGAAATCTAGTGTCTCCCCCACACCGAAAAGAGGTGGAATCACCGGCCAAAGTGATCCAATAACATGCTAGCGTACATGGGAATTTAACCCCGCAAGATCCCTATATTGGCAGTAGAGGTTCGAAGACTAGGAGATATAAGGAGACCCATACCCGGCATGCCGGACAGTCTCATCTCATGAGAGTTACGTGAACCTCCGTCCTTCCCGAAAGAAGGCATCACCGCTCATAGCTAGTCTATCGGTGCTCAGTATAAAGTTCCATTTCATTTATCTCATACGTCATGGAAGCTGGCTTCTAGTATGAGGACATCATAGCTCATTAGATGATTTCTCATCTCATCATTAGTATTAAGTGTGTTAAGCTCAATACCTTCATTAGAGTGTTCATAGAGACTGGTCTCTTCATTATCTTACACTCTCATAGGTGAGTACGTATTAGTAACATTTACTTAGGCTCATTTGAGATTGCCCTCATCATTTACATTAGCCTCATATCATGTTGTCACCACATTCATTATCATTAGCACCTTTGATTTTCATAGTTACTCACCTCTTATTACGTGAATGTTCATTTCATCATATGCCAATGCACTTGGCCATTTAGTGTATCTTACACTCATACTTAACCCTTCTAGGGTTCATCATTTCATTACATACTTCTTAGATTCACTTACTTTTGAACGTATGTTAGAGTTATGTGTCTATACATACAAGCCATAAGGCTTCATTCATATTTCGTCTAAGTAATTCATATCTTTCTAAGATTATGTGATACAAAAACTTATGCATCTTGTATGTATGCCAAGATCTTGATTTCGATCTAAGCATGTGGCATTATTCTTGGATATTTTATTCACGTATGACTTATGTATCAATACGGAAGTTTGGGCAAGGAAACCCAAGTCTTGAATCAATTGGATATCATTTATATTTTTCATTGATTTTATTTCTAATATTCATAATATTATAACTCTAAATTAAATCTCAATATTAACATTGAAGGATTAATTTTCTCCTTAATAATACTCCTAAGTAGGCCGAAGGTATGTGGGTTCGAACCCCCACAACCTTTTTTTTTTATTTTTCAATAATATTTCATTGTTCATTTTTCGCCCAACCAAGAGGTTGTGGGATCAAACCCCCACAGCCTCTTTGATTTTTTTTTTATCCTTTAATTCGCTGGGAATAGGGAGGTTGTGGGTTCGAACCCCCACAGCCTCCTTATTTTAATTTAATTTCGCTAGAGGCTGTGAGGTGGTAGGTTCGAACCCCCACAGCCTCCTCTATTTTTCTTTTTTCTTTTTTTTTTCGCTAGGCTAAGGGTATTTGGCAGTGAGGTCGTGGAACCCCCACAGCCTCACTTGCTTTAATCATTTTCGCCCCTCTCCACTTCCAGCCTTGAGTTCGTGGGTTCGATTCCCACGCCTCACATTTTTTTTTATTTTTTTTCTTTTCTTCTTTGAGTTCTGACTGAGGGGTTGTGGGTTCGAATCCCACTCCCCTCATTCATTTTATCCATTTATCCTTCTGCCTGCACCCAGGATCTAACCCCCCAACTCTCACCCATTTCCGTGAGTCACTTCCGCACAAAGGTGAGATCACGGGTTCGATTCCTAGTGGCCTCATTCTTTTATTTTACATTAAATTTCCAGATTGTTATGCATTAACATTTAGCCTAAAACTAACTTGTAAAATGCTGGAAATTTTGGTCACTTTTTAACCCATAAACATCAATATATTATTTAGTTCATAGGTTACGTTCATGGATCCGTGTAACATACTTTCAAGTGCATCTTTCATAGAATTAATTGGCTATAAATTGTAATTCAAATCATCCACATTTCCTTTTTATGAACATCACGATTTTCATGAGTTTATGTACGTAAATTAACAACCACAACATTAACAATTTAGAGCATCAAGGCCGAGGCCCTTGTCACGGTCACACTTGCACACAATTGCACATAATTCCGAACACATACATGGATTGTCATTTTCATAATTTAACGTACACCAACACATTCACATTCAGCACAAATCATCACACATTCCTAAATCTACCAGCAATCATACCAACCTATGAATTCGTTGGGAGCTAGTGACAGGGACATGCAACGGGGAAAACAACCCTAGTTTTTGAGCCGAATATTCTGAATCCTAGGGGTCTCTTGGGAAAGGGACCAAGAGAGAAGAACCCATACCTTTTTGACGTTAAATCCACACACGACCTTCTGTCCAGAACCCTCTCCAATCCGTCCAACCACCGAAAGTTTCACCAATTCTCGACGGAACACCCCTCCCTTTGCCTAACGTTTTTGGTTATCTTGATTTCTTAGAATTTTTGTGTTTGTTCTTCAAGTGTAAAGAAACCTTGATATAATTTCTGATATTTTAGTTAATTAAGCAGAGAGCAACGTGAGACAGATAGTGAAACGTGAGAGAGAGAGATCGTGAGAGAGTGGCTTAAAATTAGGAGTTTTAATTGGGAATTAGTCAAACTAGGACTCCTTGTTAAATCTTTAATTAAAAATCTGATTTTTCTTTTTCTTAAATCAGCTAATAATTATTAATTAATTAAATTAATTTATCCATTTAAATAAAAACAAGTTAAATCATTGCTTCCACCTAGGTTCGAACCCGGGTGGAGCAAGACTTCACTCTTAGAGCTCCCATTCGGCCCTCTCTCTCAAAATTGCCCTTCCATTTTATTAAATAATTAATTATTTATATATTTAGGGTAATTACAATATTACCCTTAGCCTGGTAAAAGATCATTTTACCCTTGGACCCTCAAAACTTAAAATTTCTTCTTTTAAGTCTGGTAAAGACTCCTTCGATTAAATCTTCATTTTCGTGAGCCTCACATGGTTGGTTCCAACCTTTCCAAGCTCAATTAACTCCCCAAGTTAGTTGGCTTGGTCGTAGTAAGGGTTCTGAGGTCTGGTTCTACGCGTATCAATCCGTGTGGACCTTGGTCTAATCGCAAGCATTCTTGATAACCTAAGTCTTGATCCTATTCATTTTTAGGGTTGTTACATTATCCCCCCCTTAGGAACATTCGTCCCCGAATGACACTACTACTTCACGTTGCAGTGCAGTCAGATAATAAAATCACTATACACAGTCAATCAATAGCAACAAAATACGGGGCGATAAGGAAACATAGGTTTAAGAGTATAAAGTCTAACCTCAAGAGCTGAACAGGTGAGGGTAGCGGGACCTCATGTCGGCCTCAGCTTCCTACGTAGCACCCTCAACAAGATGATTTCTCCACAATACCTTCACTGTGGCAATCTCCTTGTTCCTCAGCCGCTTGACCTGTCTGTCTAAGATTTCAACAGGTACCTCCTCATAAGACAAGTCTTCACCATCCCCCAAACCTTCAACACGTAAGATTGATGCTGGATAACCTAGGCACTTCTTAAACATAGAGACATGAAAGACTAGATGAAACGAAGCTAGTTCTGTAAGCAATGCTAACTCATAGGCCACTTCGCCCACACGCTGTAGGATCTCATATGTCCCAACATACCTCAGACTCAGCTTCCCTTTTCTACCAAATCTCATCACCCCTTTCATAGGCGATATTTTCAAGTAAACCTGGTCACCAACATCAAACTCTAAGGGCCGCTTTCTGTTATCAGCATATGACTTTTGCCGACTGTAAGCAGTAGTCAACCTGTCCCTAATCATTCTGACCTTCTCTAATATAACGCCCCAAAATGAACTAAGGTGAACTAGAGCCTCATGGTTGTTTCTTGAGTTAATTTTAAGATTAACGGAGTTAGTTTGGTGTCCTTAGGCAGTGTGCAAAGTTTGGTTAAGTTTGGAGTTCAATCGACCAAAAACGTCCATGACGTTCGGATGGTATGCCTTAGAATGTACTTGTATGTCTGGGCGAGTTTGGATGAGTTTTATGTGTTCGTTTTACTTGAAACATGCGTCGGATGTTCCTTAGACCTAGACGACTTAGTTTAGGGGTTTGACGTCCGGGCACGACCCCACCTAGGACCCACAAGGGCCCTAGATGAAGGGCCCAAGACTTGGGCAAAGTCTGCCCATCAGTGGCTCACGACGACCATGGCGACGGTCCGTTGCACTCAGGACGGTCGTCGACCAGGGCGTCGCGAGTGACAGAGAGTGGAACTTGGACAGGCTCCAGTTGGAGCCAAGTGTTCCTCGACGGGACCCCATGACGGTCCGTGGTGAACGTGACGGTCCGTCGAGGAGGTCTCGTCGACGAGGCCTGCCAGTGCCGACTTAAGGCTGCCAACTTGGGGTGTTTTATGTAAATACACCCCAAGTCTTATAAGACCCTAGGTGTATAATTTTGGTGTTTTTAGGTTATATTAAATTAGTTTTAAACCCTAGACCTAGACAAGACCCTCTCACTTCAAGATCCAACTCTCTCTTTCTCTCAAGAAAACTCTCTCAACTCTCTTGGAAGCTAGAAGTCAAGGAAGGATAGGAGGCGGATTGGGACTTGTTTCTTCATCAAATTCGTGGGTTTCTTTCTCATAAAGGTATGGTATCCATTCTTGAATACCTTTCCATTCAAGAAGCCAACTTCCAAAATGGTTTTCAAAAAGGGGTTTTAAACTCAACTTCTTCTAAACTTTGATTTCTATTATGGGTCTTCTTGTAACTAAGTTCTAATGGTTTAAATGTATTTATCTTGGTTTGAATAGATGATTTTGATGTTAAAACTCCATGAAACTCTTGTTTATGCATACTTCAATTTTTGACTTGAAAATGGGTTATGTGAGCATGATTTGAGTAGGGTATGAACTTGGGTCTTCTTGTATTTGTCATGTTGGTGTAGCTACTGCCCTAAGGGCCTTAATATGGTGAAATATTGATAAATTGCTTATGGGTAATGATGGTTTGATTTGTTGATGAGTTGCTCTCATTGTATAATTCTTATTATGAATTGCTATTTGAGTGGTATGGTCCACCTTATGGGTGGCGGTGCTAATTGATGAACTTGATGTTACTTAGTATGGTTTGAGTATGTGATCTTGAAGGTCTAATATGTGAAATGAAGATATATATGGAAATGGGTCTTGTGTTGTGTTTGATGTAGCTTGAATTGCATGTTTGACCTAGTTTATGTCTAAATGAAGTATATGATTATGAGAAGTATGTAGAGTGTGTAGCTTGATGAATCAAGGTTAAAGTATGAGTAGAACTTGATGATAATGAAATGATGCTTATATGCAAGGTGTGCACATGTACACACACACTCTTTTAAGATTTGTATTATGTCAAGTTGAGCAAAAAGGGGAATCTTGAGGTGGACACACTTCGTGAGTTGAGATGTAGTGTCTAGTAACAACCTCTCCATTTCCTAGTGAGCTTTCTAAGATAGACTATTATGTTGAGAAATCCGTGTGGAGTTATGCCTAGCACCGAGAGGATATGAAGGGGAGGTGGATTGCACTTCGTTAGTTGAGATGTTGTAATCCAAAGTACCTCTTGAGATGAGTACTCCTCGTTAGTAGAGAGTGAGTTACTTAGTAACAATCTCCTTATCCCTTAACTATGTGCCCGCATAGGTGTAGCTATTGGAAAAGCCATGTAAACGCTAAGAAGCATGACCTTACACTAGGCAAGTAAGGATCCCTCATCCGATAGGGGTTAATATCGGGATTCCATGTCTAGCTCTCATGGTCTTTGTCGGTTAAGCTAACTCCCACAAAAGAATTGATTTGAAACTAATTATCTTGTGTATTGTTGAAATTGTGTATGTATGTCGTGAAGTGCTCAATCCACATTAGTTACCGAGTAGGAGCATTGAGTGGGAGTAGTAGTATGGGATGCTATTCTCACATTGCACTTGGTGTGACCTATACCTACTATGGGAGAAGAGTACCTTCATGAAATCCGTGTGAATGAGTACTATGGTGTAGTGTTATGGAGGATTATTGTGGAGTACTTGAGTAAATGGAATCCATTAGGAGTACTAAGTGGGAGTGGTAGTATGGGATGCTACTCTCACATTGCACTTGGTATGACCTATATTTCCATGAGTGTTTTGCATATGTTAGCCAAGGGCGTGGATTTGATTTCTAACGAAGTAAGCCTAAGATTTGGTAGTTTTAAGGGTCGCTTTGGTGTGCTTTGAAGGGAGGTGTAATGAGAGTCCCTTCTTGGCTCACCTTAGGGAGTCTTAGGATAACCTTGGGTTAGGGCAACTTCAAAAAAAGGGTTCATATGACTTGGACCGTGCCATTCACTGTAAGGTCTTCATTGTAAGAATTCAAAATGTTCACTATGATGCTTTATTCAATTTTATTGCAAGTTTAGCAAAGTTAATTGAAATGTTCCTTTTGTTTACTTTAAGTTTGGTAAGATAGCCATAAAGTGTTAATTGTTGATTCTTATGTGGGTTTGCTTCTAGATTCATGAAGGTTATATTTGAATTGCATAAAAAGCTATCTTTACTAAAATGTCCCTTTTTGCATGTTTTTGCATATGCCATACTTAGTACATTGTTGTACTAACCCCATACTTTTTATACCTTATGAGTATAGGTTGGAAGCCCTTTTGGGAGGATCGGAGTCGAAGCTTGGGAACTTTATCTCTCAAGAATTTGGTATGTCCTCATATATTCGAGGACATAGTTTTATGTTTCTTAGTTTCTTTATTAATACTTAGAAATGTATTTACTTTTATCGTAAAGGGCCGTGTCCCTAAGATTCCAAGTTGTGTCTTTAAGTTGGCTTGTGACGATAAGATTTCTTAGTATTTATGAAAAGACTCCTTTTATTATTATTATCGTGAAAAGTTTGAAATTCCGCACTACTTTTCATGCTTTATGTTATGAATGCTAGTTAGAGGGCTTGTACGAGACCCCAAAGGGGTCAAGTACGCCCGGTCATGATTCGAAGGTTTTCCCTAACTTCTAGGGGGTGCTTTCGGGTCGTGACAAGACATGGTATCAGAGCATAAGGTTTTGGGAAATAGTTTAAGGTCTAAAAGTCTCACAAGCCACATCTAGTAGTATCTTGGTCATTGGTGTGAGTCGCGACACATCCATGGACAAGAGGCTATAGGATGCTAGAAGTTTCACTTTCTTCATTCCTCTTGAATCGTGCCATAGTACTTAATTCGATAAGATCTCTCTCTTCTCTCCTTTGCCGGTGGTTTTCTAGATGTGATTGCTTGGAAAGGGAGATGTTTCTAAGTTGAGGGAGAGTGAGTTTTGATTATATGATGGTTTTGTGGCTAGAAGAGTAAATATGAAGGTAAGATTTAAGAATTGTGATGTGATGTCATTTATGGCTAGGTGTGATTTATGAGATTAGAAGTGTAGAGGTGAGAAACTTTATGGGGATTTAGTTCTAAGCATGGTAAGAGTTATAAGGATTTAATAAAGTGCCTTTGAGGACAAATGAGTTATTTTGTGATTATGTTCAATGATGGTAGAAATGCTTTAAGGTGTAAATTTGAGGAAGTTGAAAGAATGAGGGGATTTTATAGAAGTTAAAGGCAACTCTCTTGTGTGACTAATGTTTCATAGTTGTTCTTGTGATTGGTAGATGTTGTGGTGTAGGCTTACACTAAGATGGAAATGTGGTATGAATATCTGGTGAGCAAGTTTTGTTCCATGAGATTGAGTTAAGTGGCGCCTAAGTGTTGAATGAGGTGATGTTTAAGAGAGTTTGTCTAGGCTTGAATCCAAAAAGGGAAGCGTTATGCTTAACTTGTAAGGTTGATGTTTAGACTTGATGTGCATGAATTAGAAGTAGTAAGAGTTCCTACCTTGTGAGGGACCTAATGGTGCTTTGAAGTATGAGTCCTTGAAGATGGATTTACCCTAAGTGGGGGAGAATGAGTTGACTAAAATAGCATGTAATGTACTTAGTCCAAGAGAATCCTCAAGGGTCACTAAGTGGGAGTGGTAGTATGGGATGCTACTCTGACATTGCACTTAGTGAACCTTGTCAAGTCTCTTTGGAGTAAGTTAAGATAGTATTGTCTCTCATATTGTCATGTCATCTTGTTAAAGTTGCTTGAAAGGTGCATTATGGAAATTTTAAAGCATGTCACACATCGAAGTTTTGAATTCACTGTAAGTAAGTCCAAATTTTTGGAAAATTGCATTTTGTTTTCATGAATTATGGTTTCAAGGTGTTATGGAATGAGCTTATGTGGTTTTATAGTTCATATGATCATGTCATCTTGATAAATTGCTCAAAGAGTGGAATTTTGAAAGTTTTGTATATTTGACAATGTTACAGTGAATGTTCACTGTGAAAAATTTGCAATTTGAGAAAAATTTGCCTTGCCTTAATTGAAGTTTAAATATGTGCAAAATTGTTGTATGTGATCATGTTTAACGTTGGAGAAGGTAGTTCCTCCATAAAAGAAGATTGAGGTTGAATTATTGACTTTGTGAAAATTGGTGAAAGTTGCCTATGTTGCTAAGTGTTGAAAGTGTAAAATGATGTTCCTTGCTAGTGGATGCTTTGATTGTTAGTGTTTTGATCATGATCTAAGTGTATTATATGATGCTAAGTGAGTCCTTGTTGTTCTTAAAATTTAAGTGTCATTCGAGGACGAATGTTATTCCAAGTGGGGGAGAATATAACGCCCCAAAATGAACTAAGGTGAACTAGAGCCTCATGGTTGTTTCTTGAGTTAATTTTAAGATTAACGGAGTTAGTTTGGTGTCCTTAGGCTGTGTGCAAAGTTTGGTTAAGTTTGTAGTTCAATCGACCAAAAACGTCCATGACGTTCGAATGGTATGCCTTAGAATGTACTTGTATGTCTTGGCGAGTTTGGATGAGTTTTATGTGTTCGTTTTACTTGAAACATGCGTCGGATGTTCCTTAGACCTAGACGACTTAGTTTAGGGGTTTGGCGTCCGGGCACGACCCCACCTAGGACCCACAAGGGGCCCTAGATGAAGGGCCCAAGACTTGGGCAAAGTCTGCCCATCAGTGGCTCACGACGACCATGGCGACGGTCCGTTGCACTCAGGACGGTCCGTCGATCCAGGGCGTCGCGAGTGACAGAGAGTGGAAACTTGGACAGGCTCCAGTTGGAGCCAAGTGTTCCTCGACGGGACCCCATGACGGTCCGTGGTGAACGTGACGGTCCGTCGAGGAGGTCTCGTCGACGAGGCCTGCCAGTGCCGACTTAAGGCTGCCAACTTGGGGTGTTTTATGTAAATACACCCCAAGTCTTATAAGACCCTAGGTGTATAATTTTGGTGTTTTTAGGTTATATTAAATTAGTTTTAAACCCTAGACCTAGACAAGACCCTCTCACTTCAAGATCCAACTCTCTCTTTCTCTCAAGAAAACTCTCTCAACTCTCTTGAAGCTAGAAGTCAAGGAAGGATAGGAGGACGGATTGGGACTTGTTTCTTCATCAAATTCGTGGGTTTCTTTCTCATAAAGGTATGGTATCCATTCTTGAATACCTTTCCATTCAAGAAGCCAACTTCCAAAATGGTTTTCAAAAAGGGGTTTTAAACTCAACTTCTTCTAAACTTTGATTTCTATTATGGGTCTTCTTGTAACTAAGTTCTAATGGTTTAAATGTATTTATCTTGGTTTGAATAGATGATTTTGATGTTAAAACTCCATGAAACTCTTGTTTATGCATACTTCAATTTTTGACTTGAAAATGGGTTATGTGAGCATGATTTGAGTAGGGTATGAACTTGGGTCTTCTTGTATTTGTCATGTTGGTGTAGCTACTGCCCTAAGGGCCTTAATATGGTGAAATATTGATAAATTGCTTATGGGTAATGATGGTTTGATTTGTTGATGAGTTGCTCTCATTGTATAATTCTTATTATGAATTGCTATTTGAGTGGTATGGTCCACCTTATGGGTGGCGGTGCTAATTGATGAACTTGATGTTACTTAGTATGGTTTGAGTATGTGATCTTGAAGGTCTAATATGTGAAATGAAGATATATATTGGAAATGGGTCTTGTGTTGTGTTTGATGTAGCTTGAATTGCATGTTTGACCTAGTTTATGTCTAAATGAAGTATATGATTATGAGAAGTATGTAGAGTGTGTAGCTTGATGAATCAAGGTTAAAGTATGAGTAGAACTTGATGATAATGAAATGATGCTTATATGCAAGGTGTGCACATGTACACACACACTCTTTTAAGATTTGTATTATGTCAAGTTGAGCAAAAAGGGGAATCTTGAGGTGGACACACTTCGTGAGTTGAGATGTAGTGTCTAGTAACAACCTCTCCATTTCCTAGTGAGCTTTCTAAGATAGACTATTATGTTGAGAAATCCGTGTGGAGTTATGCCTAGCACCGAGAGGATATGAAGGGGAGGTGGATTGCACTTCGTTAGTTGAGATGTTGTAATCCAAAGTACCTCTTGAGATGAGTACTCCTCGTTAGTAGAGAGTGAGTTACTTAGTAACAATCTCCTTATCCCTTAACTATGTGCCCGCATAGGTGTAGCTATTGGAAAAGCCATGTAAACGCTAAGAAGCATGACCTTACACTAGGCAAGTAAGGATCCCTCATCCGATAGGGGTTAATATCGGGATTCCATGTCTAGCTCTCATGGTCTTTGTCGGTTAAGCTAACTCCCACAAAAGAATTGATTTGAAACTAATTATCTTGTGTATTGTTGAAATTGTGTATGTATGTCGTGAAGTGCTCAATCCACATTAGTTACCGAGTAGGAGCATTGAGTGGGAGTAGTAGTATGGGATGCTATTCTCACATTGCACTTGGTGTGACCTATACCTACTATGGGAGAAGAGTACCTTCATGAAATCCGTGTGAATGAGTACTATGGTGTAGTGTTATGGAGGATTATTGTGGAGTACTTGAGTAAATGGAATCCATTAGGAGTACTAAGTGGGAGTGGTAGTATGGGATGCTACTCTCACATTGCACTTGGTATGACCTATATTTCCATGAGTGTTTTGCATATGTTAGCCAAGGGCGTGGATTTGATTTCTAACGAAGTAAGCCTAAGATTTGGTAGTTTTAAGGGTCGCTTTGGTGTGCTTTGAAGGGAGGTGTAATGAGAGTCCCTTCTTGGCTCACCTTAGGGAGTCTTAGGATAACCTTGGGTTAGGGCAACTTCAAAGGAAAAGGGTTCATATGACTTGGACCGTGCCATTCACTGTAAGGTCTTCATTGTAAGAATTCAAAATGTTCACTATGATGCTTTATTCAATTTTATTGCAAGTTTAGCAAAGTTAATTGAAATGTTCCTTTTGTTTACTTTAAGTTTGGTAAGATAGCCATAAAGTGTTAATTGTTGATTCTTATGTGGGTTTGCTTCTAGATTCATGAAGGTTATATTTGAATTGCATAAAAAGCTATCTTTACTAAAATGTCCCTTTTTGCATGTTTTTGCATATGCCATACTTAGTACATTGTTGTACTAACCCCATACTTTTTATACCTTATGAGTATAGGTTGGAAGCCCTTTTGGGAGGATCGGAGTCGAAGCTTGGGAACTTTATCTCTCAAGAATTTGGTATGTCCTCATATATTCGAGGACATAGTTTTATGTTTCTTAGTTTCTTTATTAATACTTAAAATTGTATTTACTTTTATCGTAAAGGGCCGTGTCCCTAAGATTCCAAGTTGTGTCTTTAAGTTGGCTTGTGACGATAAGATTTCTTAGTATTTATGAAAAGACTCCTTTTATTATTATTATCGTGAAAAGTTTTAAATTCCGCACTACTTTTCATGCTTTATGTTATGAATGCTAGTTAGAGGGCTTGTACGAGACCCCAAAGGGGTCAAGTACGCCCGGTCATGATTCGAAGGTTTTCCCTAACTTCTAGGGGGTGCTTTCGGGTCGTGACAAAGGCCTCATGAATGATCTACGGACCCAAAATGGATGACTCTCCAACCTCGAACCACCCAACTGGAGATCTACACCTCCTACCATACAGTGCCTCAAACGGTGCCATCCCAATGCTTGAGTGATATCTATTATTATACGAGAACTATATCAAAGGCAGATGGTCATCCCAGTTACCTCTGAAGTCAATCACACACGCTCTCAACATATCCTCCAATGTCTGTATGGTGCACTCTTCCTGCCCATCTGTATGAGGGTGAAAGGCAGTGCTAAGCTTCACCTGCGTGCCCAAGTCTTCTGGAAAGATCTCCAGAAATGAGAAGTAAACTGAGCTCCTTTGTCTGAAATAATAGACCAGGGAATCCCATGCCATCTCACAATCTCATCAATGTAGAGTCTCGCATAATCCTCGGCTCTGTAAGTAGACTTCACAGGGATAAAGTGGGCAGACTTAGTCAATCTGTCCACAATAACCCATATAGAGTCATGCTTCCTCCTAGTCCTCGGAAGCCCAACCACAAAGTCCATATTAATGGACTCCTATTTCCAAGTCGGAACCACAATAATCTGAGTCAGACCACCAGACTTAAGATGCTCTGCCTTAACCTGCTGAGAATTAGGATACTTGGCCACATATTCTGCAATGTCCTTTTTCATGCCATCCCACCAATAAGTCTGCTTGAGATCATGATACATCTTGGTGGAACTTGGATGTATAAAATATCTGGAACCATGGGCCTCTGCAACAATCCTGGTCCGCAAATCATCCACATCTGGCACACACAGCCTGTCCTGATACATAAGTATGCCATCACCTCCCAAAGCGAAAGACTCATTCATCTTCATCAGCACTGAGTCCTTCAGCTCCATCAACACGGGATCTAGATGCTGACCCTGCTTGACTTCAACTACCAAGGATGATTCAGAACTAGGATGAACTGAAACATCCCCACCAGTGGAGTCAACCAAACGCACACCCAGTCTGGCCAGTCTGTGTACATCTTATTAAGGGTGCGCTTTGGGGTGTGCTGAAGGGAGGTGAAATGAGAGTCCCTCTCTTGGCTCACTTTAGGGAGTACTTCAGAATAACCTTGGGTTAGGGCAACTTCAAAGAAAAGGGTTCAATGACTTGGACCGTGCCATTCCCCACTGTAAGGTCTTCATTGTAAGAATTCAAATGTTACACTATGATGCTTTATTCAATTTTATTGCAAGTTTAGCAAATTAATTGAAATGTCTTTTGTTTACTTTAAGTTTTGTAAGATAGCCATAAAGTGTTTAAATTGTTGATTCTATGTGGGTTGCTTCTAGATTTCATGAAGGTATATTTGAATTGCCAATAAAAAGCTATCTTTACTAAAATGTCCCTTTTTGCATGTTTTGCATTATGCCATACTTAGTACATTGTTGTACTAACCCATACTTTTTTATACCTTATGAGTAAGGTTGAGCCCTTTTGGAGGACGGATCGAAGCCCTTGGAACTTATCTCTTCCAAGAATTTGGTATGTCCTCATATATTCCGAGGACATAGTTTTATGTTTCTTAGTTTCCTTTAATTAATACTTCTCCAATGTATTTACTTTTTATCGTAAGGGCCGTGTCCTTAAGATACCAAGTTGTTGTCTTTAAGTGCTTGTGACGATAAGATTTTTTAGTATTTATGAAAAGACTCCTATTTTTTTTATTATATTATCGTGAAAAGTTTAAAATCGCACTACTTTTCATGCTTTATGTATGAATGCTAGTTAGCCAGGGCTTGTAACGAGACCCAAAGGGTCAAGTACGCCCGTCATGATTCCGAAGGTTTTCCTAACTTCTAGGGGTGCTTTCGGTCGTGACAAACTGATATTAGAGCATAAGGTTTTGGGAAATAGTTTAAGGTCTAAAAGTCTCAACCGCCAACATCTATAGGTATTCTTGTCATTGGTGGTGAGTCGCGACACATCCATGGACCAAGAGGCTATAGGATGCTAGAAGTTTCACTTTCTGCATTACTCTTGAATCGTGCCATAGTACTTAATCGATAAGATCTCTCTCTTCTCTCCTTTGCCGGGGTTTTTCCTAGATGTGATTGCTTGGAAGGGAGATGTTTCTAGTTGAGGGAGAGTGAGTTTGATTATATGATGGTTGTGGTAGAAGAGTAAATATGAAGGTAAGATTTAAGAATTGTGATGTGATGTCATTTATGGCTAGGTGTGATTTATGAGATTAGAAGTGTAGAGGTGAGAAACTTTATGGGGATTTAGTTTTTAACGCATGGTAAGAGTTATATAGGCATTTTAATAAAGTGCCTTTGAGGACAAATGAGTTATTGTGATTATGTCTAAATGACTGGTAGAAATGCTTTAAGGTTGTTAAATTTGAGAAGTTGAAAGAATGAGGGGATTTTTATAGAAGTTAAAGGCAACTCTCTTGTGTGACTAATGTTTCATAGTTGTTCTTGTGATTTGGTAGATGTTTGTGGTGTAGGCTTCCACTAAGATGGAAAGTGGTATGAAATATCTGGTGAGAAGTTTTGTTCCAATAAATTTTTTTTTTTTTTTTTTTTTTTTTTTTTTTTTGGTTTATAATAAGTATGATTAAGTATGGAATTTAGGTGTAATTGTATTATATTATTAAGCGATAAGGGGAAATTAGCAAATAGGGTGTATTATTATTATTATAGAAGATTTTTTGTTTTTTTTTTTTTTTTTTTTTTTTTTTTATTTTTTTAAAGTGATAAGTAATATTATGATATGTTATTTGAATGTAAGGTATTATTTTTATTTTATAAGTGTTTGTCTTTAGAAGTATTACATATAGAGGATAGAAATAACGGGTATGAAAATTGATTTTTAGGGGGAGGACGTTTTTAGGTCTTATTTGTAAAGTTTTTTTTTTTTTTTTTTTTTTTTTTTTTTAAAGAATTTATTTTTTTTTTTTTTTTTAATTTTTTTTTTTTTTTTTTTTTAAAAATAAGGTGTTTGTAGTTAATAGACAGTTATAGATTTTAGATAAAGTAGTTTATTCATAGATGAAATTGAAAGTATCATTTTTGTTTTATTTTTTTTTTAAGATAGGTGGAAACTGTTATTCAGTATGTGATAATCATAGAGTATTGTAGGGATATAAGGTAGGGTGGATATTTTGATAGTAATGTTATTAAATTATTTAATATATTTATATATATAGTAAGGTATAACTAGAGATTACGATTGAATGAGCTAAGTCTCTTCTCTTTATATTTAATGATATTATGAAGGTAATTTACGTTATAATGGTATTTAATTTAAGGATGATTACGTCAATAGTGAGTAGAGGTAAGAGGGGATGTATAAGATTTTAGATCATATTATTTTTTTTATTAAGATAATATTTATAGTAGATATTAAGAAGAGTATTTATAATTAGTGTAGGGCTGTCAATTCTTATATAATTGAAGGTTTTAATAAATTTAATGATAAGAGATAGTAAAAAATAGTAAGATTCAGGGGTAATATGAAATTAGGATATTATCAAGGGGGGAGTTTATGTGGAGATTGAGTTTAAGTGGCGGCCTAAGTGTGAATTGAGGTGATGTTTAAGAGAGTTTGTCTAGGCTTGAATCAAAAAGGGAAGCGTTTGTCTTAAACTTTAAGGTTTGATGTTTAGACTTGATGTGCATGAATTAGAAGTAGTAAGAGTTTCCTACCTTGTGAGGGACCTAATGGTGCTTTGCAGTATAGCCTGAAGATGGATTTACGCCTTAAGTGGGGGAGAATGAGTTGACTAAAATAGCATGTAATTGTACTTAGTCCAAGAGATCCTCAAGGGTCACTCCAGTGGGAGTGGTAGTAGTGGGATGCCTACTCTGACATGCACTTAGGACCTTGTCAATCTCTTTGGAGATAAAGTAAGATAGTATTGTCCTCATATTGTCATGTCATCTTGTTAAAGTTGCTTGAAAGGTTGCATTATGGAAATTTGAAGCATGTCACAACATCGAAGTTTTGAATTCCACTGTAAAGTAAGTCCAAATTTTTGAAAATTCATTTTGTTTCATGAATTATGGTTTCAAGGTTTATGGCGAATGAGCTTATGTGGTTTTATTCATATGATCATGTCATCTTGATAAATTGCTCAAAGAGATGGAAATTTGCAAAGTTTTGTATATTTGACAATGTTACAGTGAATGTTCACTGTGACAAAATTTGGCACTTGAGAAACAAATTTGCCTTGCTAATTGAAAGTTTAAATATGTGCAAAATTTGTTGTATGTGATCATGTTTAAACTTGGAAGAAGGTAGTTCCTCCATAAAAGAAGATTGAGGTTGAAATTATTGACTTTGTGAAAATTGTGAAAGTTGCTATGTTGACTAAGTGTTAAGTGTAAAATGATTGTTTCCTTGCTAGTGGATGCTATTGATTGCTTAGTGTTTTGATAATCATGAGTCTAAGTGTATTATATGATGCTAGTGAGTCTCTGTTGTTCTTAAATTTGAATGTCACTTCGAGGACGATTATTCACAGTGGGGAGAGATATAACGCCCAAACATGGAAACTAAAGTGAACTAGAAGCCTCATGGGTTGTTTCTTGAGTTCAATTTTTAAGAATTAACGGCGAGTTAGTTGTGGTCCTTCAGGCTGTGCAAAGTTTGGTAAGTTTGGAGTTCAATCGACCAAAAAACGTCTGACGTTCGGATGGTATGCCTTAGATGTACTTGTAATGTCTTGGCGAGTTGGATAGTTTTAGTGTTCGTTTTATTGAAACATTGCGTCGGACTGTTCCTTAGACCTAGACCGACTTAGTTGTAGGGGTTTGACGTTGCCGGGCAACGACCCCACCTACGGACCCACAAGGCGGCCCTAGATAAGGGCCCAAGGACTTGGGCAAAGTCTGCCCATCAGTGGCTCACGCGACCATGGCACGGTCCGTGACACTCAGACGGTCCGTCAAACCCAGGGCGTCAGCGCAGTGACAGAGAGTTGACTTGACAGCTCCAGTTGGATCCAATGTTCCTGACGGGACCCCATGACGGGTCCGTCGTGAACGTGACGGTCCATCGAGGAGTCTCGTCGACGAGGCCTGCCAGTGCCCGACTTAAGGCGCCAACTTGGGTGTTTTATGTAAATTACACACCAATCTTATAAAGACCCTCAGGTGTATAATTTTGGTGTTTTAAGTTATATTAAATTAGATTAAAACCCTGACCTAGACAAGACCCTTCACTTCAAGATCCAACTCCTCTTTCTTCAAGAAAACTTCTCCACACTCTCTTAGAAGCTAGATAGTCAAGAGGAAGGATAGGAGGACGGATTGGGACTTGTTTCTCTCATCAAATTCGTGGGTTCTTTCTCATAAAGGATGGTATCCATTCTTGAATACCTTTCCATTCAAAGAAGCCAACTTCCAAAATGGTTTCAAAAAGGGGTTTTAAAAAACTAACTTCTTCTAAACCTTTGATTTCTATTAGTCTTCTGTGTAACAAAAAAAAATAAGTTCAATGGTTTAAATGTATTTATCTTGGTTTGAATAGATGATTTTGATGTTAAAAACTCCATGAAACTCTTGTTTATGCATACTTCAATTTTTTGACTTGAAAAATGTTATTGAGCATGATTTGAGTAGGGTATGACTTGGGTCTTCTTGTATTTGTCATGTTGGTGTGCTACTTCCCTAAGGGCCTTAATATGGTAAATATTGATAAATTGCTTATGTGTAATGATGGTTTTGATTTGTTGATGAGTTGCTCTCATTGTATAATTCTTATTATGAATTTGCTATTGAGTGGTAGGTCCACCCTTATGGGTGGCGGTGTCAATTGATGAAACTTGATGTTAACTTAGTATTCGGTTTGAGTATGTGAGCTTGAAGGTCTAATATGTGAAATGAAGATAATATAATTGGAAATGCGGTCTTGTGTTGGGTTTGTGTAGCTTGAATTGGCATGTTTCAACCTAGTTTATGTCTAAATGAAGTATATGAATTATGAGAAGTATGTAGAGTGTTGTAGCTTGATAAATGCAAGGTTAAAGTATAGTTAAGAAATTGAATGATAATGAAATGATGCCTTAATATGCAAGGTGTGCACGATGTACACCACACACTCTTTTAAATTTGTATTATTGTCAGAGTTGAGCAAAAGGGAAATCTTGAGGAGGACACACTTGTGAGTTGAGGATGATAGTGTCTAGTAACAAACCTCTCCATTTCCATGACTTTCTACAGATAGACTATTATGTTGAGAACATCCGTGTGGAGTTATGCCTGCACAGTAGGGATATGAAGGGGAGGTGGATTGCACCTGGTCACCAACATCAAACTCTAAGGGCCGCTTTCTGTTATCAGCATATGACTTTTGCCGACTGTAAGCAGTAGTCAACCTGTCCCTAATCATTCTGACCTTCTCTAATATAACGCCCCAAAATGAACTAAGGTGAACTAGAGCCTCATGGTTGTTTCTTGAGTTAATTTTAAGATTAACGGAGTTAGTTTGGTGTCCTTAGGCAGTGTGCAAAGTTTGGTTAAGTTTGGAGTTCAATCGACCAAAAACGTCCATGACGTTCGGATGGTATGCCTTAGAATGTACTTGTATGTCTTGGCGAGTTTGGATGAGTTTTATGTGTTCGTTTTACTTGAAACATGCGTCGGATGTTCCTTAGACCTAGACGACTTAGTTTAGGGGTTTGACGTCCGGGCACGACCCCACCTAGGACCCACAAGGGGCCCTAGATGAAGGGCCCAAGACTTGGGCAAAGTCTGCCCATCAGTGGCTCACGACGACCATGGCGACGGTCCGTTGCACTCAGGACGGTCCGTCGACCAGGGCGTCGCGAGTGACAGAGAGTGGAAACTTGGACAGGCTCCAGTTGGAGCCAAGTGTTCCTCGACGGGACCCCATGACGGTCCGTGGTGAACGTGACGGTCCGTCGAGGAGGTCTCGTCGACGAGGCCTGCCAGTGCCGACTTAAGGCTGCCAACTTGGGGTGTTTTATGTAAATACACCCCAAGTCTTATAAGACCCTAGGTGTATAATTTTGGTGTTTTTAGGTTATATTAAATTAGTTTTAAACCCTAGACCTAGACAAGACCCCTCACTTCAACATTCAACTCTCTCTTCTCTCAAGAAAACTCTCTCAACTCTCTTGGAAGCTAGAAGTCAAGGAAGGATAGGAGGACGGATTGGGACTTGTTTCTTCATCAAATTCGTGGGTTTCTTTCTCCTAAAGGTATGGTATCCATTCTTGAATACCTTTCCATTCAAGAAGCCAACTTCCAAAATGGTTTTCAAAAAGGGGTTTTAAACTCAACTTCTTCTAAACTTTGATTTCTATTATGGGTCTTCTTGTAACTAAGTTCTAATGGTTTAAATGTATTTATCTTGGTTTGAATAGATGATTTTGATGTTAAAACTCCATGAAACTCTTGTTTATGCATACTTCAATTTTTGACTTGAAAATGGGTTATGTGAGCATGATTTGAGTAGGGTATGAACTTGGGTCTTCTTGTATTTGTCATGTTGGTGTAGCTACTGCCCTAAGGGCCTTAATATGGTGAAATATTGATAAATTGCTTATGGGTAATGATGGTTTGATTTGTTGATGAGTTGCTCTCATTGTATAATTCTTATTATGAATTGCTATTTGAGTGGTATGGTCCACCTTATGGGTGGCGGTGCTAATTGATGAACTTGATGTTACTTAGTATGGTTTGAGTATGTGATCTTGAAGGTCTAATATGTGAAATGAAGATATATATGGAAATGGGTCTTGTGTTGTGTTTGATGTAGCTTGAATTGCATGTTTGACCTAGTTTATGTCTAAATGAAGTATATGATTATGAGAAGTATGTAGAGTGTGTAGCTTGATGAATCAAGGTTAAAGTATGAGTAGAACTTGATGATAATGAAATGATGCTTATATGCAAGGTGTGCACATGTACACACACACTCTTTTAAGATTTGTATTATGTCAAGTTGAGCAAAAAGGGGAATCTTGAGGTGGACACACTTCGTGAGTTGAGATGTAGTGTCTAGTAACAACCTCTCCATTTCCTAGTGAGCTTTCTAAGATAGACTATTATGTTGAGAAATCCGTGTGGAGTTATGCCTAGCACCGAGAGGATATGAAGGGGAGGTGGATTGCACTTCGTTAGTTGAGATGTTGTAATCCAAAGTACCTCTTGAGATGAGTACTCCTCGTTAGTAGAGAGTGAGTTACTTAGTAACAATCTCCTTATCCCTTAACTATGTGCCCGCATAGGTGTAGCTATTGGAAAAGCCATGTAAACGCTAAGAAGCATGACCTTACACTAGGCAAGTAAGGATCCCTCATCCGATAGGGGTTAATATCGGGATTCCATGTCTAGCTCTCATGGTCTTTGTCGGTTAAGCTAACTCCCACAAAAGAATTGATTTGAAACTAATTATCTTGTGTATTGTTGAAATTGTGTATGTATGTCGTGAAGTGCTCAATCCACATTAGTTACCGAGTAGGAGCATTGAGTGGGAGTAGTAGTATGGGATGCTATTCTCACATTGCACTTGGTGTGACCTATACCTACTATGGGAGAAGAGTACCTTCATGAAATCCGTGTGAATGAGTACTATGGTGTAGTGTTATGGAGGATTATTGTGGAGTACTTGAGTAAATGGAATCCATTAGGAGTACTAAGTGGGAGTGGTAGTATGGGATGCTACTCTCACATTGCACTTGGTATGACCTATATTTCCATGAGTGTTTTGCATATGTTAGCCAAGGGCGTGGATTTGATTTCTAACGAAGTAAGCCTAAGATTTGGTAGTTTTAAGGGTCGCTTTGGTGTGCTTTGAAGGGAGGTGTAATGAGAGTCCCTTCTTGGCTCACCTTAGGGAGTCTTAGGATAACCTTGGGTTAGGGCAACTTCAAAGGAAAAGGGTTCATATGACTTGGACCGTGCCATTCACTGTAAGGTCTTCATTGTAAGAATTCAAAATGTTCACTATGATGCTTTATTCAATTTTATTGCAAGTTTAGCAAAGTTAATTGAAATGTTCCTTTTGTTTACTTTAAGTTTGGTAAGATAGCCATAAAGTGTTAATTGTTGATTCTTATGTGGGTTTGCTTCTAGATTCATGAAGGTTATATTTGAATTGCATAAAAAGCTATCTTTACTAAAATGTCCCTTTTAGCATGTTTTTGCATATGCCATACTTAGTACATTGTTGTACTAACCCCATACTTTTTATACCTTATGAGTATAGGTTGGAAGCCCTTTTGGGAGGATCGGAGTCGAAGCTTGGGAACTTTATCTCTCAAGAATTTGGTATGTCCTCATATATTCGAGGACATAGTTTTATGTTTCTTAGTTTCTTTATTAATACTTAAAATGTATTTACTTTTATCGTAAAGGGGCCGTGTCCCTAAGATTCAAAGTTGTGTCTTTAAGTTGGCTTGTGACGATAAGATTTCTTAGTATTTATGAAAAGACTCCTTTTATTATTATTATCGTGAAAAGTTTTAAATTCCGCACTACTTTTCATGCTTTATGTTATGAATGCTAGTTAGAGGGCTTGTACGAGACCCCAAAGGGGTCAAGTACGCCCGGTCATGATTCGAAGGTTTTCCCTAACTTCTAGGGGGTGCTTTCGGGTCGTGACAAGACTTGGTATCAGAGCATAAGGTTTTGGGAAATAGTTTAAGGTCTAAAAGTCTCACAAGCCACATCTAGTAGTATCTTGGTCATTGGTGTGAGTCGCGACACATCCATGGACAAGAGGCTATAGGATGCTAGAAGTTTCACTTTCTTCATTACTCTTGAATCGTGCCATAGTACTTAATTCGATAAGATCTCTCTCTTCTCTCCTTTGCCGGTGGTTTTCTAGATGTGATTGCTTGGAAAGGGAGATGTTTCTAAGTTGAGGGAGAGTGAGTTTTGATTATATGATGGTTTTGTGGCTAGAAGAGTAAATATGAAGGTAAGATTTAAGAATTGTGATGTGATGTCATTTATGGCTAGGTGTGATTTATGAGATTAGAAGTGTAGAGGTGAGAAACTTTATGGGGATTTAGTTCTAAGCATGGTAAGAGTTATAAGGATTTAATAAAGTGCCTTTGAGGACAAATGAGTTATTTTGTGATTATGTTCAATGATGGTAGAAATGCTTTAAGGTGTAAATTTGAGGAAGTTGAAAGAATGAGGGGATTTTATAGAAGTTAAAGGCAACTCTCTTGTGTGACTAATGTTTCATAGTTGTTCTTGTGATTGGTAGATGTTGTGGTGTAGGCTTACACTAAGATGGAAATGTGGTATGAATATCTGGTGAGCAAGTTTTGTTCCATGAGATTGAGTTAAGTGGCGCCTAAGTGTTGAATGAGGTGATGTTTAAGAGAGTTTGTCTAGGCTTGAATCCAAAAAGGGAAGCGTTATGCTTAACTTGTAAGGTTGATGTTTAGACTTGATGTGCATGAATTAGAAGTAGTAAGAGTTCCTACCTTGTGAGGGACCTAATGGTGCTTTGAAGTATGAGTCCTTGAAGATGGATTTACCCTAAGTGGGGGAGAATGAGTTGACTAAAATAGCATGTAATGTACTTAGTCCAAGAGAATCCTCAAGGGTCACTAAGTGGGAGTGGTAGTATGGGATGCTACTCTGACATTGCACTTAGTGAACCTTGTCAAGTCTCTTTGGAGTAAGTTAAGATAGTATTGTCTCTCATATTGTCATGTCATCTTGTTAAAGTTGCTTGAAAGGTGCATTATGGAAATTTTGAAGCATGTCACACATCGAAGTTTTGAATTCACTGTAAGTAAGTCCAAATTTTGGAAAATTGCATTTTGTTTTCATGAATTATGGTTTCAAGGTGTTATGGAATGAGCTTATGTGGTTTTATAGTTCATATGATCATGTCATCTTGATAAATTGCTCAAAGAGTGGAATTTTGAAAGTTTTGTATATTTGACAATGTTACAGTGAATGTTTACTGTGAAAAAATTTGCAATTTGAGAAAAATTTGCCTTGCCTTAATTGAAGTTTAAATATGTGCAAAATTGTTGTATGTGAGTATTTTTAACGTTGGAGAAGGTAGTTCCTCCATAAAAGAAGATTGAGGTTGAATTTTTGACTTTATGAAAATTGGTGAAAGTTGCCTATGTTGCTAAGTGTTGAAAGTGTAAAATGATGTTCCTTGCTAGTGGATGCTTTGATTGTTAGTGTTTTGATCATGATCTAAGTGTATTATATGATGCTAAGTGAGTCCTTGTTGTTCTTAAAATTTAAGTGTCATTCGAGGACGAATGTTATTCCAAGTGGGGGAGAATATAACGCCCCAAAATGAACTAAGGTGAACTAGAGCCTCATGGTTGTTTCTTGAGTTAATTTTAAGATTAACGGAGTTAGTTTGGTGTCCTTAGGCAGTGTGCAAAGTTTGGTTAAGTTTGGAGTTCAATCGACCAAAAACGTCCATGACGTTCGGATGGTATGCCTTAGAATGTACTTGTATGTCTTGGCGAGTTTGGATGAGTTTTATGTGTTCGTTTTACTTGAAACATGCGTCGGATGTTCCTTAGACCTAGACGACTTAGTTTAGGGGTTTGACGTCCGGGCACGACCCCACCTAGGACCCACAAGGGGCCCTAGATGAAGGGCCCAAGACTTGGGCAAAGTCTGCCCATCAGTGGCTCACGACGACCATGGCGACGGTCCGTTGCACTCAGGACGGTCCGTCGACCAGGGCGTCGCGAGTGACAGAGAGTGGAACTTGGACAGGCTCCAGTTGGAGCCAAGTGTTCCTCGACGGGACCCCATGACGGTCCGTGGTGAACGTGACGGTCCGTCGAGGAGGTCTCGTCGACGAGGCCTGCCAGTGCCGACTTAAGGCTGCCAACTTGGGGTGTTTTATGTAAATACACCCCAAGTCTTATAAGACCCTAGGTGTATAATTTTGGTGTTTTTAGGTTATATTAAATTAGTTTTAAACCCTAGACCTAGACAAGACCCTCTCACTTCAAGATCAACTCTCTCTTTCTCTCAAGAAAACTCTCTCAACTCTCTTGAAGCTAGAAGTCAAGGAAGGATAGGAGGACGGATTGGGACTTGTTTCTTCATCAAATTCGTGGGTTTCTTTCTCTAAAGGTATGGTATCCATTCTTGAATACCTTTCCATTCAAGAAGCCAACTTCCAAAATGGTTTTCAAAAAGGGGTTTTAAACTCAACTTCTTCTAAACTTTGATTTCTATTATGGGTCTTCTTGTAACTAAGTTCTAATGGTTTAAATGTATTTATCTTGGTTTGAATAGATGATTTTGATGTTAAAACTCCATGAAACTCTTGTTTATGCATACTTCAATTTTTGACTTGAAAATGGGTTATGTGAGCATGATTTGAGTAGGGTATGAACTTGGGTCTTCTTGTATTTGTCATGTTGGTGTAGCTACTGCCCTAAGGGCCTTAATATGGTGAAATATTGATAAATTGCTTATGGGTAATGATGGTTTGATTTGTTGATGAGTTGCTCTCATTGTATAATTCTTATTATGAATTGCTATTTGAGTGGTATGGTCCACCTTATGGGTGGCGGTGCTAATTGATGAACTTGATGTTACTTAGTATGGTTTGAGTATGTGATCTTGAAGGTCTAATATGTGAAATGAAGATATATATTGGAAATGGGTCTTGTGTTGTGTTTGATGTAGCTTGAATTGCATGTTTGACCTAGTTTATGTCTAAATGAAGTATATGATTATGAGAAGTATGTAGAGTGTGTAGCTTGATGAATCAAGGTTAAAGTATGAGTAGAACTTGATGATAATGAAATGATGCTTATATGCAAGGTGTGCACATGTACACACACACTCTTTTAAGATTTGTATTATGTCAAGTTGAGCAAAAAGGGGAATCTTGAGGTGGACACACTTCGTGAGTTGAGATGTAGTGTCTAGTAACAACCTCTCCATTTCCTAGTGAGCTTTCTAAGATAGACTATTATGTTGAGAAATCCGTGTGGAGTTATGCCTAGCACCGAGAGGATATGAAGGGGAGGTGGATTGCACTTCGTTAGTTGAGATGTTGTAATCCAAAGTACCTCTTGAGATGAGTACTCCTCGTTAGTAGAGAGTGAGTTACTTAGTAACAATCTCCTTATCCCTTAACTATGTGCCCGCATAGGTGTAGCTATTGGAAAAGCCATGTAAACGCTAAGAAGCATGACCTTACACTAGGCAAGTAAGGATCCCTCATCCGATAGGGGTTAATATCGGGATTCCATGTCTAGCTCTCATGGTCTTTGTCGGTTAAGCTAACTCCCACAAAAGAATTGATTTGAAACTAATTATCTTGTGTATTGTTGAAATTGTGTATGTATGTCGTGAAGTGCTCAATCCACATTAGTTACCGAGTAGGAGCATTGAGTGGGAGTAGTAGTATGGGATGCTATTCTCACATTGCACTTGGTGTGACCTATACCTACTATGGGAGAAGAGTACCTTCATGAAATCCGTGTGAATGAGTACTATGGTGTAGTGTTATGGAGGATTATTGTGGAGTACTTGAGTAAATGGAATCCATTAGGAGTACTAAGTGGGAGTGGTAGTATGGGATGCTACTCTCACATTGCACTTGGTATGACCTATATTTCCATGAGTGTTTTGCATATGTTAGCCAAGGGCGTGGATTTGATTTCTAACGAAGTAAGCCTAAGATTTGGTAGTTTTAAGGGTCGCTTTGGTGTGCTTGAAGGGAGGTGTAATGAGAGTCCCTTCTTGGCTCACCTTAGGGAGTCTTAGATAACCTTGGGTTAGGGCAACTTCAAAGAAAAGGGTTCATATGACTTGGACCGTGCCATTCACTGTAAGGTCTTCATTGTAAGAATTCAAAATGTTCACTATGATGCTTTATTCAATTTTATTGCAAGTTTAGCAAAGTTAATTGAAATGTTCCTTTTGTTTACTTTAAGTTTGGTAAGATAGCCATAAAGTGTTAATTGTTGATTCTTATGTGGGTTTGCTTCTAGATTCATGAAGGTTATATTTGAATTGCATAAAAAGCTATCTTTACTAAAATGTCCCTTTTTGCATGTTTTTGCATATGCCATACTTAGTACATTGTTGTACTAACCCCATACTTTTTATACCTTATGAGTATAGGTTGGAAGCCCTTTTGGGAGGATCGGAGTCGAAGCTTGGGAACTTTATCTCTCAAGAATTTGGTATGTCCTCATATATTCGAGGACATAGTTTTATGTTTCTTAGTTTCTTTATTAATACTTAAAATGTATTTACTTTTATCGTAAAGGGGCCGTGTCCCTAAGATTCCAAGTTGTGTCTTTAAGTTGGCTTGTGACGATAAGATTTCTTAGTATTTATGAAAAGACTCCTTTTATTATTATTATCGTGAAAAGTTTTAATTCCGCACTACTTTTCATGCTTTATGTTATGAATGCTAGTTAGAGGGCTTGTACGAGACCCCAAAGGGGTCAAGTACGCCCGGTCATGATTCGAAGGTTTTCCCTAACTTCTAGGGGGTGCTTTCGGGTCGTGACAAAGGCCTCATGAATGATCTCCGGACCCAAAATGGATGACTCTCCAACCTCGAACCACCCAACTGGAGATCTACACCTCCTACCATACAGTGCCTCAAACGGTGCCATCCCAATGCATGAGTGATATCTATTATTATACGAGAACTATATCAAAGGCAGATGGTCATCCCAGTTACCTCTGAAGTCAATCACACACGCTCTCAACATATCCTCCAATGTCTGTATGGTGCACTCTTCCTGCCCATCTGTATGAGGGTGAAAGGCAGTGCTAAGCTTCACCTGCGTGCCCAAGCTCTTCTGGAAAGATCTCCAGAAATGAGAAGTAAACTGAGCTCCTTTGTCTGAAATAATAGACCAGGGAATCCCATGCCATCTCACAATCTCATCAATGTAGAGTCTCGCATAATCCTCGGCTCTGTAAGTAGACTTCACAGGGATAAAGTGGGCAGACTTAGTCAATCTGTCCACAATAACCCATATAGAGTCATGCTTCCTCCTAGTCCTCGGAAGCCCAACCACAAAGTCCATATTAATGGACTCCTATTTCCAAGTCGGAACCACAATAATCTGAGTCAGACCACCAGACTTAAGATGCTCTGCCTTAACCTGCTGAGAATTAGGATACTTGGCCACATATTCTGCAATGTCCTTTTTCATGCCATCCCACCAATAAGTCTGCTTGAGATCATGATACATCTTGGTGGAACTTGGATGTATAAAATATCTGGAACCATGGGCCTCTGCAACAATCCTGGTCCGCAAATCATCCACATCTGGCACACACAGCCTGTCCTGATACATAAGTATTCCATCACCTCCCAAAGCGAAAGACTCATTCATCTTCATCAGCACTGAGTCCTTCAGCTCCATCAACACGGGATCTAGATGCTGACCCTGCTTGACTTCAACTACCAAGGATGATTCAGAACTAGGATGAACTGAAACATCCCCACCAGTGGAGTCAACCAAACGCACACCCAGTCTGGCCAGTCTGTGTACATCTTTTACCAGCTCCTTTTTCTCATCCTCAATGTGAGTTGTACTTCCCATGCTCATCCTGCTCAAAGCATCAGCTACAACATTAGCCTTACCTGGATGGTAGTGCACATTCATGTCATAATCCTTCAACAGCTCCAACCATCTCCGCTGACGTAGATTCAACTCCCTCTGGGTGAACATGTGCTGGAGACTCTTATGGTCTGTGAACACATCTACATGCACTCCATACAGATAATGCCTCCACAGCTTCAGTGCAAACACCACAGCTGCCAACTCCAGGTCATGAGTGGGATAATTCTTCTCATGAACCTTGAGCTGTCTGGATGCATAGGCTATCACTTTACCAACCTGCGTAAGAACACAACCCAAACCAACCCTAGATGCATCACAATAAACAGTGTAATTCTCACCACACTTAGGCAAAGTAAGCACCGGGGCTGAAGTGAGTCTGTCCTTGAGCTCCTGGAAACTCTTCTCACAAGTCTCCGTCCATTCAAACTTGGCTTTCTTCTTAGTCAAAGTTGTCAATGGGGCAGCAATGGAAGAAAAGCCCTCCACAAACCTGCAGTAGTAACCAGCCAATCCCAAAAAGCTACGGATGTCAGTAGGAGTAAGAGGCTTCGGCCAGTTCTTCACAGCCTCAGTCTTCCTGGGTTCCACCTCCACGCCCTGATCGGACACAACATGACCCAGGAAGGTCACTGATCTCAGCCAGAATTCACATTTGCTGAATTTGGCATACAACTGATGTTGTCTAAGTACCTGCAAGGTTAATCTCAAATGTTGTTCATGCTCTTCCTTGGTCTTAGAGTAGATGAGAATGTCATCAATGAATACTATGACGAAAGAGTCAAGGTATTCATGGAAGACCCTGTTCATGAGATCCATAAATGCAGCAGGTGCATTCGTGAGACCAAATGACATGACTAAAAACTCATAGTGACCATAGCGGGTACGAAAGGCTGTCTTTGGAGTATCTCCATCCCTAACCATAAGCTGATAATACCCTGAACGAAGATCAATCTTAGTGAATAAACTAGACCCTTGGAGTTGATCGAACAAATCATCTATTCTGGGGAGTGGATACTTATTCTTTATAGTGACTTTGTTGAGCTGCCGATAATCGATACACATTCTAAGGGTTCCATCTTTCTTCTTTACAAACAACACTGGAGCGCCCCAAGGGGATATGCTCGGCTGAATGAAACCCTTGTCAGTGAGATCTTTTAACTGCAGCTTCAACTCTTTGAGTTCAGCTGGAGCCATTCTGTAAGGAGGAATTGAGATTGGTTTAGTATCGGGTTCTAAATCGATACCAAAGTCAATCTCTCGAAGGGGAGGGACTCCAGGTAAATCATCAGGAAACACATCTAAGAACTCATTCACTACAAGTACTGAGTCTATAGAAGGAATGTCATGATCTAAATCATTAACACTCACAAGATGACACAATAACCCCTTGGACATCATTTTATTGGCTTTAAGGTTAGAAATCAAGGGGTTAGGACGACTCGAATTGTACCCCTCCCAGACTAACTCTCCTTCATTAGGAAAGCGAAATCTCACCACTCTACTACGACAGTCCAAGCAAGCATAACAACTGTGAAGCCAATCCATGCCAAGAATAACATCAAAATCATGCATGGGTAACTCAACCAAGTTTGCACACATCGTTCTACCACTCACAACTATTGGGCAATCCTTGTATACTCTATCAGTTCTTACATTCTCTCCTAAAGGTGTACTAACCACTATAGGATCATGCAGAACTTCAGGCAATATCTCAAAAGTAAGAGCAAGCAGAGAAGTTACAAAGGAAAGTGTAGACCCTGGATCAAGTAAAGCATAAACAGAAGTTGAGAACACTTGCAGCATACCTGTGACCACATCAGCGGACTTCTCCTGCTCCTCCCTGCCTTTCAGGGAATAGAACCTGTTCCTCTTAGGAGGCTCGGCTGCTGCTGCACCCTGTGGATTAGGCCTAGGCTGAGTATTACCTCCAGCCTGACCTCTGTTCTGTGGACAGTCTCTGACCATGTGTCCACTCTTACCACAACCGAAGCAGGCATTAGTGCCCTGTCTGCACTCTCCACTGTGAGCTCGGCCACACTTAGCACAATTCTTCTTAGGACGCTGCATCTCACCTCCATTGCCCTTCTTGGGCTCAGGTCTGCCTCCTCTAGGTGTAGCACTCCTCTGAGGATTAAAATTCCCAGAACTCTGTTGCCCCTTTTTGAACCTTGGATGCTCACGGACGCCAAAGTTGTTCCTGTGGTCTCCATGACTGGGTCCTGCCTGATCTTGAGGCCTAGGCTTCCTAGCATCACGACCACCTCTCGTTATGCGGCTGTCCTCTACCTGCTGGACATGCACCATCAACCTGGAAAGATCCATATTATCATGGAGCATTGCAGATCGACACTCCTCCTCCAGGTCTCCATTGATTCCTGTGAGGAACCTGCTCATCTCATCCCTGCTGTTAGAAACCAGGGAAGTAGCATACCTCGATGATTTCAACAAAGTTCAGTATTATTCTCATTCTTGCTATTAAATACTAGGGAAAATAACATACCTTGACAGCTTAACAAACTTCAGGGAATACTCCCTGACTGTCATAGAGCCTTGTTTAAGGTTGATGAATTCCTCAACCTTGGCCTCCCTCATCTCCCTGGGAAAGAATCTCTCCAGAAATGCTGTCTTGAACAGCTCCCATGTGACTGGCACTCCACCTAAGACACGGCTATCTTGCCACATCTTGCACCAAGTCTGTGCAACATCCTTGAGCTGATAGGAATCCAACTCAACCTTCTCAATATCAGTGGCCCCCATAGCCACCAGGATCTTATGAACCTCATTCACAAACTCCTGGGGATCCTCTAATGTGCTAGACCGTGTGAAAATAGGAGGATTCATCCTCGTGAAATCCCTTAGCCTGTGAGCCATGCTACGAACCGGTGGGTTCTCCCTCTGAACATCCTGCCGGTTGACCTGGGCAGTCATAGCCTGGGCCTGCATAGTAATGGCCTGTTCCATCTGGGCCAGAGATGCCCTCACCTCAGCATCAGTCAACCCAGCTGGATTAACTGGCACATCCACTCCTTCAGCTGGAGCCTAGGGTGGAACTCGGTTGCCCCCAGCAGCTGCTCTTCCTCTCCTCTTACCAATAACCCTCCTAGGGTTCATTCTCTGAAAACAACAAAAATTGATGTTAGATACGCTCATAACACCAAGAATTCAGACATTCAGAAAAGCACGATAATATCAGAAGAAGGGAAATTTTCCTACGCATCATGCAGTCTCTAATTCAGGATAGTGGTGCACTTCACTACCATGACTTAGAAACTACTCAATGTGGTTGATGTGAACTTATTATTCTCGGAACTTAACCTAGTGCTCTGATACCAACTTTGTCACGACTGGAATCTAGACCCCAGACGAGACCGGCGTCGTTGACCTCTCAGAGGTCGCAGACAAGCCTACTTACGTCATTCTTACATTACATAGGTTAATTTTAGCAGAAAATTTGAAACTTTTTGTTTCCTAACATACTTATACAAACATTCTCATAAATACGTAATTGTTCACCATCAACCATCTAACATTAAGAGATAAGCAACTGAAAGAAATAGTTCAATTCTTATAAAGCGTATAATTGCCAAAATGGCACCAATACATAGTCTGAATAATAACAGGAAAGAAACGCTAGTGGAACATGCTCCACTAGCTCAACTCTAAAACTAAGCTAGAATATAAAATAGTAGCATCCTCGAAGACATGAGGACCTACCAAAACCGGATGAATGTTGGTCGTCCGGATAACTCCAACGATGATCCTGTAGCTCTATCGTCCACCTGTGCCTGCACCTAAAATAGTAGTGTTTGTATAGGGTTAGTACACACTTGTACTAAGTATGGGTATATGCAAGCACACACCAAGGACATGCATGAGAAAAGATAGCTCTTTCCTAACAACATGATTATTGGAAGTCAAGTCAGTGGACTTGCCAAATTGAGATTAGGAAAGTTTCCAAATTTGGATTAGAAAAGTCAATGAGCTTTCCAAATTTGGATTAGGAAAGTCATTGAGCTTTCCAGATTTGGAATAGGAAAGTTATGCCATGAGAATAACATATGTCATCATACTTTTCACATTTGCACACAAAACATAACATTTACACATAGCACATATCATATATCATATAGCACCTTTTGCATGTAGCACATAACTTCTTTAATGTCATTCATTCATATGCCATGAGACCTTGGAATCATGGACTTAACATTAAGACATCCCAGAAATGAGGGCTCAACAGATGGGACCTCAACTAGGGAATCTTCATTAGCAAACACAGAGTCTGCTTCGTTCATTCATACGTATTTCATTTCATTTCATTCATAGGCCAGTGTAACCACCAGCTATACCTAGGATGTAGTTTAAGACTTTCATTAGGTTCGTTGTGCAATGACCAAGAATGACCTAATGTCATTACTTGAATCTAACTCACCTTTTGATTATCCTATCCTAACACCTTTAGTATCATTCATTTCATTATGTGCATCATTTGAGGCTGGCCTCATTCATTCATTGGGAACTTTAACTTTAACCGACATAGATCATGTGAGCATCATGAAATCCAGTGTCTCCCCACACCGAAAAGAGGTGGAATCACCGGCCAAAGTGACCAATAACATGCTAGCGTACATGGAATTTAACCCCGCCAGATCCCTATATTGGCAGTATAGGTTCGAAGACTAGGAGATATAAGGAGACCCATACCCGGCAAGCCGGACAGTCTCATCTCATGAGAGTTACGTGAACCTCCGTCCTTCCCGAAAGAAGGCATCACCGCTCATAGCTAGTCTATCGGTGCTCAGTATAAAGTTCCATTTCATTCATCTCATACGTCATGGAAGATGGCTTCTAGTATGAGGACATCATAGCTCATTAGATGATTTCTCATCTCATCATTAGTATTAAGTGTGTTAAGCTCAATACCTTCATTAGAGTGTTCATAGAGACTGGTCTCTTCATTATCTTACACTCTCATAGGTGAGTACGTATTGGTAACATTTACTTAGGCTCATTTGAGATTGCCCTCATCATTTACATTAGCCTCATATCATGTTGTCACCACATTCATTATCATTAGCACCTTTGCTTTTCATAGTTACTCACCTCTTATTACGTGAATGTTCATTTCATCATATGCCAATGCACTTGGCCATTTAGTGTATCTTACACTCATACTTAACCCTTCTAGGGTTCATCATTTCATTACATACTTCTTAGATTCACTTACTTTTGAACGTATGTTAGACTTATGTGTCTATACATACAAGCCATGAGGCTTCATTCATATTTCGTCTAAGTGATTCATATCTTTCTAAGATTATGTGATACAAAAACTTATGCATCTTGTATGTATGCCAAGATCTTGATTTCGATCTAAGCATGTGGCATTATTCTTGGATATTTTATTCACGTATGACTTATGTATCAATACGGAAGTTTGGGCAAGGAAACCCAAGTCTTGAATCAATTGGATATCATTTATATTTTTCATTGATTTTATTTCTAATATTCATAATATTATAACTCTAAATTAAATCTCAATATTAACATTGAAGGATTAATTTTCTCCTTAATAATACTCCTAAGTTGGCCGAAGGATGTGGGTTCGACCCCCACAACCTTTTTTTTTATTTTCATAATATTTCATTTTCATTTTTCGCCCAACCAAGAGGTTGTGGGATCAAACCCCCACAGCCTCTTTTTTTTTTTTATCCTTTAATTTGCTGGAATAGGGAGGTTGTGGGTTCGACCCCCACAGCCTCCTTATTTTAATTTAATTTCGCTAGAGGCTGTGAGGTGGGGGTTCGAACCCCCACAGCCTCCTATTTTTTTTTTTATTTTTCGCTAGGCTAAGGGTATTTGGCAGTGAGGTCGTGGGATCGAACCCCACAGCCTCACTTGCTTTAACCATTTTCGCCCCTCTCCATTTCCAGCCTTGAGGTCGTGGGTTCGATTCCCACGCCTCACATTTTTTTTAATTTTTTTTTCATTTCTTCTTTGAGTTCTGACCGAGGGGTTGTGGGTTCGAATCCACTCCCCTCATTCATTTTATCCATTTATCCTTCTGCCTTCACCCAGGATCGAACCCCCCAACTCTCACCCATTTCCGTGAGTCACTTCCGCACAAAGGAGAGGTCACGGGTTCGATTCCTAGTGGCCTCATTCTTTTATTTTACATTAAATTTCCAGATTGTTATGCATTAACATTTAGCCTAAAACTAACTTGTAAAATGCTGGAAATTTTGGTCACTTTTTAACTCATAAACATCAATATATTATTTAGTTCATAGGTTACGTTCATGGACCCGTTTAACATACTTTCAAGTGCATCTTTCATAGAATTAATTGGCTATAAGATTGTTATTCAAATCATCCACATTTCCTTTTTATGAACATCACGATTTTCATGAGTTTATGTACGTAAATTAACAACCACAACATTAACAATTTAGAGCATCAAGGCCGAGGCCCTTGTCACGGTTACACACTTGCACACAATTGCACATAATTCCGAACACAAACATGGATTGTCATTTTCATAATTTAACGTACACCAACACATTCACATTCAGCACAAATCATCACACATTCCTAAATCTACCAGAAATCATACCAACCTACGAATTCGTTGGGAGCTAGTGACAGGGACATGCAATGGGGAAAACAACCCTAGTTTTTTAGCCGAATATTCTGAATCCTAGGGGTCTCTTGGGAAAGGGACCAAGAGAGAAGTACCCATACCTTTTTGACGTTAAATACATACACGACCTTTTGTCCAGAACCCTCTCCAATCACGTTCAACCACCGAAAGTTTCACCAATTCTCGACGGAACACCCCTCCCTTTGCCTAACATTTTTGGTTATCTTGATTTCTTAGAATTTTTGTGTTTGTTCTTCAAGTGTAAAGAAACCTTGATATAATTTCTGATATTTTAGTTATTTAAGCAGAGATCAACGTGAGAGAGATAGTGAAACGTGAGAGAGAGAGATCGTGAGAGAGTGGCTTAAAATTAGGAGTTTTAGTTTGGGAATTTGTCAAACTAGGACTCCTTGTTAAACCTTTAAATAAAAATCTGATTTTTCTTTTTCTTAAATCAGCTAATAATTATTAATTAAATTAATTTATCCATTTAAATAAAAACAAGTTAAATCATTGCTTCCACCTAGGTTCGAACCCGGGTGGAGCAAGACTTCACTCTTAGAGCTCACATTCGGCCCTCTCTCTCAAAATTGCCCTTCCATTAATTATTTATATATTTAGGGTAATTACGATATTACCCTTAGCCTGGTAAAAGACCATTTTACCCTTGGACCCTCAAAACTTAAAATTTCTTCTTTTAAGTCCGGTAAAGACTCCTTCGATTAAATCTTCATTTTCGTGAGCCTCACATGGTTGGTTCCAACCTTTCCAAGCTGAATTAACTCCCCAAGTTAGTTGGCTTGGTCGTAGTAAGGGTTCTGAGCTCTGGTTCTACGCGTATCAATCCGTGTGGACCTTGGTCTAATCGCAAGCATTCTTGACAACCTAAGTCTTGATCCTATTCATTTTTAGGGTTGTTACAATCAGCTACAACATTAGCCTTACCTGGATGGTAGTGCACATTCATGTCATAATCCTTCAACAGCTCCAACCATCTCCGCTGACGTAGATTCAACTCCCTCTGTATGAA